>CM077154.1:125713176-126230270 GCA_039583875.1 Platanthera guangdongensis | reverse complement strand
TACATAAAACTTGAAACGCCCCCACTATAAACTCGCGATCGCGATCATGCAAAGATAGGAGAGCCACATGCCGGAGCACAGCGATTTATTACCCATAAATTGGTTTAGGATTCGCGGTCGCCTTATCTCACATACACGCGATGTGGGATGGATGTGGCTTATCCTGCATGTAGGCTTTGAAGTAAGCTCCCCTGGTTGTTCTCCCCTACAATTGGAACCCCTGACCAAAAGAAACCAATCATGAAGCCCTCTCAGAGCATTCTGAGCGGAAACAGTTTATCAGAGTCTGCAATAAAGAACCCAGCACCAAAGCGAATGTCCACTAACAAGCCAAATAGGAATGAAGTACGTACACCGTACTGGCCTAAAAACCATACAAATGGTTTACTCAAAAAAATTCATGTTTTACATACCACGACATGCAGGCCGGTCATAACATGAACCAAGCAAGTAAACACTGGCCAAATTAGACCAAATTCGAGGGCCGGCTTATCGCAATTTGGGCTTTAGCCCGTGTTGATCCGCTTGGTCCACAGGCGCACCTGCAAGCAATACCCCACCGCAGCTGGAGGGGGCGGTGGCAACAGTTAAGAAGCAAATCGTGGAGTCCCATGCAATGCTGACCAAATTAATAACGATTAAATAAATCACAGACATTGGAAGACTACCTGATGCGACCAATTAGGGTACGGGACGATGCTCTTACCCTGTAGATTCTTAGCATACACCAAACTTTATCTACAATATGTGAACCAGGCATTGTGGCACTTCAACGATGACATGTTGCTTTAGTCACGGCGCGACTAACCGCTGAATAAATAAAATCTGCAATCACACGTAGCCATCAGGGCACATTCTCAAAGTGATCCGGGTCCAATCTCCACGTCAATTTAAGCCATAGACATGCTGATCTCACACCAACCCGCCACTTTGACAGACCAACTATAACATTTTTGTCTTCTTGGCATGAGTCCGTCAATTTATAATCCATAGACGGCTGAATACCGCTCCTCTATGCCAACGGCTTAGCCTAAGATGTTTCCGAGACGACATAGAACGGGTACGGTTCCCCCCTAACTCCGGCTCGACAGTCACGCAGCGACAATTTAAGCCAATGCACGGGTCAACGTTTCTCCTGAGTCCCTTTTCATCACAAACTTTCACATACCAGACCCAGTATGTTCAAGAGGGATCCTCAGTCCTATCATGTGGTCAAGATTCACGCATTTGGCGCCCCAGTTAGATCCGGGTGCACCTTAGGGTAATCCACAAGGCTTCTTTGCAGATGTACCACGTAGAAACGCCAAAAAACAAACATTCGCACGGAGTCCTTCTTCGGGATTTATGTAATCAAACATCACCCAGATACCAGAATTGTCCAGATAGGCTTCACACATCATGCCTATGTTCGTTCTTCGTTTTGGACTCTACCAACGGGGACTATTCATTCTACCCGAAGGCACGCCTCAAACTCACTACAAACTCGCGAGAGCGGCTTCCTATGCAAAAGAAGGAGAGTTTCACATGCTCAAGTAGAGAATCGTTACCCTAGCGTTCTTCCTTGGCGCCATGGAAATGTACGCGGATGTAAAGCACCGCAATCTCCTTGCCTTCGTATGTCCGAAGGACGGCTCGCGATTGGAGCTCTAAAACTCCTGCAAGACTGATCTAAGCTTCTTCTTCCTCCTTTGCTCTCCCCCCTCTCTCTAAGGATTTAGACAGAGAAGGCAGCAGAAAATATAAGGTTTTGAAACCCTTCTCATAATCGTATATAACTCTTTCGGGAATAATCACAGCCGTCGGATCCCATTTAAAAGGGATGCACGGGCACGTCCAGGTCTGACCCAGACGAATGGGGCTAAACACCCGCATGGTACCCTACAGGAGCAGGACACGTCCGCGTCATTTCGGAACAATTATATAAACTCCCGCCAATCCCGTGTGTCGACACTCCGTGTCGACAGAATGTTAAACACCCACAAACATCCCCAACGACTCAACGATCGGTCGAACCAAGATCGCCGACAACGCTGGCCAGAATCGTCGAACTGAGCTCGTCTCGGGCCAAATCGTCGAACTCACGGCCCGATCGTCGATCGCAGAACGTCGACCAAATCATCGACCGCAGAATTGACCAGATCGTCGAGCTCTGCTCGACGATCGTCGAACCCAGAATGCTGACCCGATCGTCGAACGCAGAAAGCTGGCCCGATCGTCGACCGCGGCATTGAGACCAGATCGTCGACCGCTGCTCGACGGTCGTCGCACCCAGATTTCTGCCTTAACGTTTTTGCCAGATCTTTGAACTACCCCGACACGCCATGGGACACGCCCGTGTCCCAGGCCGTGTACCCCTGCCAAATTCCAAATTTGGTACAGATCGTCACCCGTCGCTCTTTTGAGTTTCGGGGCGTTACAAGTTGTTCTTTGTTGAATGCATTGGTATAGATCAACACAGTAGTATACTCCACTGCTAAAAGGAATCTATTATTGAATAATTAACTTAGCAATCAAAGCTTGAATGAAGAGAAACAACTTGCTAAAAATAAATATGGTTAAACCAAATATGAAATAACTAGGAAAAATTTCTTACTTGATGACAAATGTAAAATTAAGTGAACATAGAAACTATCAGTTGTCACTTGTCATTATGTTCAAACAAATTAGTAAGACATATTTGAAATCTAGCAAAAATAAGTACTAAAAAAAGTCTATGAGATTGAGTAAACCGCACCGATATAAAATCTAAAAGTGTAATAGCTTTTGTGATTATGCTTCGGCTTCACATTCAAGTTCGTCACCATCATCAACGTGTATTGTATTTTCTGATAGGGTTAGTGCTAAAAGTATTCTACTATATCTCATCTAAGTATGGAATAAGATATATATAGTACTTCCAACATAGAGCCAAACCCTAGAATGACATGAAACCCGTTAACCTATTCCGAATCGGTCTCAACACGTGCGGACATATTAATGTATAAATCTAACAATCTCCTCCTATGTCCGCCGTGAACCCAGACTTCGGATAGAGGGTGGTTTGTGCAAAGTTCAACCAACTGTGAATCATACACAACCGTGTCCAGCACCTGTTTCAAACAAAATTAGACTTGATCACAGAAAAGTATGCACGCATAAGTAAAATGAAACTCAGCTGCAACACAGAATAGTCTCAGGTACAACAAGACACAGACTCAAAACGCCTGGTGTCCCAAACAAACAAAGAGCTAAAAGTCCAATCAAACAGTGCATAAGAGAAGAGCTAAAAACAATGCTCTGAACAGAAGTAGCAAAAGATAAACTAAAAACACTCTAAAACTCATCATCCAAAAGATCATCCTGATCTGGATTCCAGTCAACCAGTGCTCCTTCTAACCCAGCAACCCCTGCAATTTCAACAGAGAATTTCATTTCCGAATAAAATTCTATCCTTTGCAAATTTGCAAATATCTAGTTCTACAAAACAGAACTTAGTATTAATCATTTTAATTTGGCTAGGAAGACACGTTCACAAAGTATTATAGTTTTACCTCAGAACCTGATATCTGTTTCAACTGAAATGATTCCAGGCTTCTGGACACCGCAGCTATATATGTGATTCTATATGGAATGTCACGGTTACTGCCCTTCTAAAGTTAATTGGAACTCATCAAGTTTGGAATGGAACCAATATCCAGAAGAAGTGACAATACCTAGTCAGATTGTGTTATCAAGTTTGGAATAACACTCTCCTCCAAGGCAAAAGCTGAATCCAGGTGAAGTTGTTACCATCAAGTTTGGAATGAAACAACTTACCAGATCCGAGATCAGCAACCAAGAGCATCAACGGAACACAACATGCTTGCTTTGACAAAGGAAATCGGAATAATCAAAACTTTGGGACAAAGGCTGAACTGAATCACCTATTGATGAACTAAGGCCGAACTAAATCGCCTTTAGTCTCATTTCCCCCAATGTTTTGATTAGACGGTCTTTTGGCATTCCTTTCGTCAATGGATCAGTCAGGTTATCCTTTGAACGTACATCGATCAAAGTGATAATTTCTTGTTCTTTTAGATAATTCAACAAGGCATGTCTCAGTCGTACATGTCTCCTCTTAGTATTATAGAGGGTATTCTTAACGACTTGAACTGCTGTTTGATTATCACAATACAAGCTCAACGAGTTGACTTGTAACTTAGACAAGGGAATGTCTAAAATCAAGTTTCTGATCAAATCTGTCTCTTCACCGGCCAAGGCTAAGGCAAACAACTCGGCTTCCATAAACGACAATGCTATACAGGTCTGTCTTTTGGATTTCCAAGTGATAGCGGCTCCACCCAAAGTGAATATGTATCCACTGGTGGACTTGATGTTCCCGACTTCTGAACACCATGACGCATCAGAATGTCCCTCCACAGAAGGTGGGTAACCAGTATAGCACAGAGCATGATCTTTAGTACCTTTCAGGTACCTCAACAGCCTATCTAGGGCTTCTCAATGCTCTTTGCCTGGATTACTGGTAAAACGACTCAGCATGCTAACCAAAAAAGCAATGTCTAGTCTAGTACAACTTGTGGCATACATGAGACTACCAATTATTTTGGAATATTTGACTTGATCAATGCTGGTCTCAACGTTAGGACTCAACTTAACATTATGATCAAATGACGTCTCAATCGGCCTACAGTTATCATATCCTCAGCTAGAAAGAAGTTGCTCAATATAATGAGCCTGACTAAGAGTAACTCGACCCTTGTCAACTCTGACCTTCATACCTAACAGGGTATCCACAGGACCAAGGTCCTTTATGTCAAAAACTTTTGCCATAGTGGATTTAATATCTCTAACTACAGCAAGATTAGACCCTAAAATCAACATGTCATCCACATATAAGCATATGATGACTGTCTGATTCGACAATGGGCGGTGATAAAGGCATTTGTCTGAGAGACTGGACTGAAATTTGAGGCTCTTTACCACCTGGTCAAACTTCATGTGCCACATCTTAGTCGCTTGTTTAAGCCGATAGATTGATTTATCCAGTTTGCACACTTTCTCTTTTTGATCTTTCTGCACATAACCTTCAGGTTGTGCCATGTAGATCTCTTCATCAAGCTCTCCATTTAAGAAGGCTATTTTCGCATCCATCTGATGAACTATAAAGTTCTCGATAGACGCTAGGGACAGAAGAATTCTGATAGTCGATAGGTGACACACAGGTGAATAAACATCAAAATAGTATATTCCCCCCTGTTGTTTATAACCTTTAGCTACGAGACGCGCTTTATACCTGGCTAAGAGCCATTTCCTCATCCATGACCAGCTTCCAGTGGGGAATAGCAAGGGCCTCCTGATAGGAACGAGGCGTGGCAGTGGCAGAGATAGCCATCGCAAAGGCCCTGCGAGAAGGGGTAAGACGATCATATGAAACAACAGCAGCAAGGGGGTGTAGGGTACATGTCCGCACCCCTTTGCGAAGAGCCACAGGGAGATCCAGGTCGGCGGCCCCCTCGGTATCCGGAGCGTCCGTGACAGAGAGAGCTGGCCCGGGAGAAGAGAGCGACGGCGGCGGAGAGGATGGAGATGGAGGTGGAGAAGTGGGAGAGAGAGATGGAGCGAGAGGAGGGGACGGAGATGGCGGAGGGGTGGATATCTCGGTAGGAGACGAGGGAATGAAGGGAATAGCAGGAGAATCAGAAGCTGGGGGAAGAGGAGAGGAAGCGGGGAAAAGAGAGGAGGATTCAGCCGAGAAGTATGAGGCATTCTCGAAGAAGGTAACGTTAGCAGAGACGAACTGCTGACGAAGAATAGGATTAAAGCAACAATAGCCTTTCTGAGTGGCGGAGTGCCCCAAAAAGACACATTTGGTGGAGCGAGGGGATAGCTTGTCAAGGGTGGCAGATGGGGTATGCACAAATGCAGTGCATCCAAAGATTCGGAGAGGGAGAGGAAAAGGCTCCTGGCCCGGATACAGAATGGAGAATGGTGTTTTCCCGTGGAGAATGGTGGATGGAATGCGATTGATGAGGTAGCAGGCAAGGACAACAGCATAGCCCCAATAAGAGCGATGGACATGCATCTGGGTCATCAATGTGCGAGCCACATCGAGGAGGTGACGGTTTTTGCGTTCCGCCACCCCATTTTGTTGGGAGGTGTAAACAGATCTAGTCTGATGAATAATATCATGTTGCACACAAAAAGATGTAAAAGCATGACTCAGATACTCTTTAGCATTGTCGGAGCGAAAGGTTTTAATACAAACATTAAACTGAGTTTTAATTAACTGATAAAAAGAGATCCATACATCTAAAAGTTCAGAGCGATCTCGGAGGAGATACACCCAAGTATATCGAGAAAAATCATCTATAAAAGTTACAAAATAAGAACTACCCCGGCCAATGGTGAGGGTAGGAGCAGGTCCCCAGATATCAGAGTGGACAAGATCAAAAGGACGAGTAGAGCCCCAACCTTGCTTTGGTGGGAAGGAGGAACAGTGATGCTTGCCGAGCTGACATGCGTCGCATTGGAGAGGAGTACTAGACGGAGGGAGGTGAGGCAAAAACTGATGTAGAAGTCATGGTGGAGGATGACTGAGGCGGAGATGCCACTGGAGAAGATCCGTACAAGAAGAGGAGAAGGCGGACAAGGCGGAAACATTGTCGAGGAAGTAGAGGCCGCCGCTCTCAGTCCCAGTAGCAATCGTCCGGTGGGAGCTCGGATCCTGAAAAGAACAAGAAGTCGGAGTAAATGTCACAGAACACTGAAGCTGCTTGCATAAAGAGGTAACAGACAATAGATTGCACGGAAACTTGGGCACATAGAGAGTGTCCGCTAGTCGTAGTGACGAAGTAACATGAACCACTCCCGTCCCATGAACCGGGGAGGGAGAACCATCCGCAACTAGGACCGGGGGCAACCGATCATGTTGTTCGAGTAAAGAGAAGCACTGAGGATTGCCCGTCATGTGATTAGTGGCACCAGAGTCGATGAGCCATTTACCTTGAGTCACCATGTGGGCACTACCTGAGGATGTTACAACAGAGGCAGATGGCTTGGAAGAGTCACCGGAGGGGCGAAGATGGGGATGCTTCGTCCAGCAGCGTTCGGAAGTATGTCCGGTTCGGCCACAATGAGAACAGAGGTAGCGGGAAGAAGCACGGCCGCCGGACTGGTGACTGCGGCTACCAGAGCCACTCCGCTGAGTGTGATGAGAATAGTTGTCCGGTGGTGGAGGAGGAGCGGGCAAAAGTGGGCGCTGAAGGAGAGAGGTGACAGCAGCGATGCGGGCAGCGGTGGCATCTAAGGTAGGAGATTCTGCCTCACCCAGAATTTGCTGGCGGATCATGTCATAAGTATCAGGAAGCCGGAGCAGATAACACACAACCAGAAGCTCCGGGAAGTGCTTGTGTTGTTGAGCCAAATCCGCAGAAAAGGTGCGATTCTGAAGAATCTCAGCCCCAAGAGCCTGAACCTGTTGTAGGCAGCAGCAGGAGACAAGGTAGAGACGGGCAAAGAGGTCCGCATACAACATATAGATGCGGGACGTCTGAGCCCCCTTGGAGTACAGAGCGGTAAGATGAAGTCAAGCGGCCTTGACCGTCTCATCATGACGTATGACGGGAAGGCACTCATCGGAAAGACTGTTCGCGAGCCAAGTACGCACAAGCGCGTCACTTGCATCCCAGTCATCAAAGAGAGGTGAAGTAATAGGAGGTGGGTCATCAACGAGATGGTGGTGTTTGCGTTGTGAGCGAAGTAGAAAGGTGAAAGAGACGCTCCAATCCGGGTAGTTGGAGCCAACAAGCTTGGAAACGGTCCCAAGGTTCCCAGAAGGAGTAGGTGGAAGAGGCGGAGCCGGATTGGTGACAGGGTGGTGGCAGTAAGGCATCAGAAAGAGCCATAGGAGCAGGAAAAGGGAAGTCGGGCAGTTAGGAAACAACCCGCACGGATAGGAAAAAGAAAAGCTGCAGCGGTCACGAGGGTAGAAACCAACGGCCAGAAAAGCCACGACCAAGCTGCAGACCCAAGCAGAGGGGAAGAAGTCGAACGGCTAGAGGACAGGCCGCGCAAACGGAAGCAGGACAAAACAGGTCGCTGCGACAGGAGGCGGCGACTTAGAACAGGAAACAAAAAGTCGCGCACACAGAGGGCAACAACAAGGAGAGGAAGAGGCCGCGCGGACAGGGTGCAAACCGGCGAGACAAGCCGCGCGGACAGGGAAGGCACAGAATCAGGAGGAGTAGATCGAGTCCTCTGATACCATGTAAGAACCGAACAAAAACAAACCGAAATGGTTTTAACTGAAACTTTATTATCCGAAAAAGGTATCTATTACAAAGGTATGCCCTCCCTTATATAGAATGGAGGAGAGATGAGAGAATACAAATAAGAGATGTGAGACTAAAAATTTACAGGACTAAGCAGACTATACAAAACAAACCGCACAAGCCGCGCGGTTAGACAGAAGGGCTAACCGCACGGCTACCACCAGAGAGAAAGAGAGATTGCCAGGGTAGACCGCTAGACTGCCAGGTCTCCAAGCCGGCTGAGACAAACCGCCAGACCGCGCGGTCTTCAACCCGCCAAGACAGACCGCCAGACCGCCCGGTCACCAACTTCAACAACTATATAGTTTCTTCTTCAACACACACTTGCATCCTAGGATTTTAGCGCATTTCAGCAAGTCAACTAGATGCCAAGTATTGTTATGTAACAGCGAGTCCATCTCATCATCAATGGCTTCTGCCCACATCAATGAATCTCTAAATCTCATTGCCTCCTGGTAGGAGAATGGATCATCCTCTAAGTAGTAGGTGACGAAATTCTCACCAAAGTTCTTAGGGATTCTCTCTCTTGTAGATGCTCTGAGTGGAACAGTTTCCACCTCTGGAGGTTGGGGAGCTATGCTGGAAGGGCCAGCTACAGGTTCTACGATAGATTCTGAAATCATATCATTAGACCCGGAGACAGACAAACCATGATCCTTGACAAATTTTTCTTCAAAGAATATGACATCTCTAGACTCTATCACGATATTTGTGGATAGATCGAGAAATCTGTCGGCTGCACTATCTTCCGCACTACCTAGATAGACGCATGTTGACGTCCTAGGTCCCACCTTAGGCCTCTTAAGGTCTTGTATATGCACATAAGCAATACAACACCAAGTCTTTAAAGTATCGTATCTACAAGGATGACCGTGCCACAACTCATACGGGGTAGCAGTGAGCTGAGAATGAGACACTCTATTCAGAATGTGATTGGCAGCACGAACTACTTCTCCCCAAAAAGAATTAGGAATGCCAGCTGTTAGGAGCATAGAGTTCAACATTTCTGTTAAAGTTCTATTCTTACGCTCGACAATACCATTTGACTAGGGTGAGTAAGGAGCTGTGGTTTCAAGAATTATTCCCTCAGAGGCACAAAATTACTTGAACCCAGTAACAGTATATTCTCCTCCTCGATTACTTCTAAATCTTTTAATTTTCAGATTTAATTGATTTTCTACACGAGACTTAAAGGTCTTAAATATCTCAAAAGCTTCGTCTTTCGATTTTAACAGATACACATGAAAATATCTTGAAAAATCATCTATGAATGTAATCAGATACTTCATTCCCCCTCTAGTGACGTGACTACGAAAATCACAGAGGTCTGAATGTATCAACTCAAGAAGTATTGTGCTCCTAGAAACCGATCTGAATGGCTTTCTAGTAATTTTGGTTTGAGCACACACCTCGCACTTGGCAAATCGAATCGACAGATCTAAGGGAACGTTATGACTCTTCGCTAGATCTAGCATTTTCCTATAGTTCACGTGTCCAAGTCTGTTATGTAACAACTTAGGAACAATAAGGTTCGAACTTATTTGGTTAATGCTATCGTTGTTTAAGCTAAGTCTATACATTCCATTGATCAGGTACGCACACCCAAAATAATGTGAATTTACCGTTAAGGTCATTCTACCATTTTGAGTTGAGAAGGACATCCCAGCCTTATCTAACAGACTCATTGAAATCAGATTTTTAGTTAAAGAAGGCACTACTTTAACATTATCCAGAAAAAGAGTTTTACCTGATGAGAGGACCAGCTCGGCTATCCCAGCATGGGTCACCTTGGTCTCTCCTCTATTGCAGTTCTCCACCTTATCCTAGACCGTCTTGACCTTAGCAAGTAACCCTCTATCATTCGTTACATGACAGGTAGCACCGATATCTAGCCACCACTCAGAGGACGAACTGCGGTGACTGCTCCCGATCATAGCCACGAAAGACTTGAGATCTGAGGCATCAACCAGCATGTTCGCCACATTTTGCGGGGCATCCTCCTTTTTCTTTTTAGGAGCCTTGCAATAAGCCGCCCAGTGTCCCCACTTGCCGTAGTTGTGGCACTTGCCCCTCTTATTTTTGAAAGAGGGTTTTTTAGGCGCCAACTGTGCAAAGGCTTCACCTTTGGATGCTGGTGGCTTCCTTCAAGGCTTGCTGGGTCAAGAAACAAAGTTAACAGCCTGTGAGGACTGACCAACTTGTTCCAAGCCTTTACCAGCGATGTTTTGATCCTCGATATGAATGAACCTTTTGAGTTCATCCAAAGCGATCTTTTCCTTCAGTCTGTGCATTTCAGTCTTGAAGGTCAACCACTCAGGAGGTAGTTTGCTAAGAATCAGACATACAAATAGATTATCAGAGATGTCAGACTTATCGTTCGCCAACTTTAAAAATTAAAAATATCAATAATCAATTATAAGTTTTTAAAAAAAAATTATTCAACACATTACTTTTTTTTAAAAAAATAGTTTAAGACCTTTATCAAGCTCTTCGGACTTCTCCACATCAATCAACATATCTTCAATTTCATTACCATTCTTCACGCAGGATAACCAATCTCGAGCACAAATTAGAGCTACAACTGTCTTCGGTGCCAAAGAACTTCTAAATGGATCAAGTATGCGGCCACCAGTGCTAAATGCTGATTCAGATGCTACGGTTGAGATTAGGATCGCTAAAACATCTTTTGCTACAAGAGATAGAATTGGAAATCTTGTAAAGTTAACTTTCCACCAACTCAAGATATCAAAATTTGCTTGCAAATTTATTGTTTCTTCTTTTAAATATATTGTCAATTCAGATATACAAGTTGCACCATTTTCCTCTTCAGGATCCGCTAAAAAAGTTTTCTTTGATACTCCACAAAGCTAAATTCAGCATTCCCCACACATGTAGACCTCCCACTGCCTGAACTTGATGCTTGGCTAGGTAAACTTTGGCTCAGTACTGGAGTTGCAATAACTTTATAATTATCATATAATTTAGATAGCGTGTTTTCAGTCAAATTCATCAATATATCTCTTCTTGTAGCATCATAAACTGCATTTAAGCACTTCGACAAATGCTTCAACTTACATTGAGGGTCTAAAACAAAAGCAACATATAATAATATATTACTTTTCTCTAGACTGCCGCAATACTTATCAAATTTTACTTTCATGCGACGTGCCACGTTAAGCATTGCAAAATCAGGACAATCTTTTGATTCATATATTGAAGTAATCATATGCTCCATCATCGATATATTCTGAAAAAATAAATGAGAAGTTAGATACTTTGAACCCGAGACCTCCAAAGTCACATTGTAGAACATCTTTAGAAGCATCACAAATATTTTGGCTTTCATCCAATCCTCTCCATTTGGAGGTCCGCAAAACTTATTATCATTTGTAAAGTAGCTCTGATATGATATTTCATCCTCTAATCCTTCAAATGCTTTCTCAAATTTTATTGTCGTCTCCAACATCAAGTAAGTGGATTTCCACCTTGTTTCAACATCTAAGCATAAGAATGCTTTGCATTCAATATCGGCATTTGCAACACACTTCTTAAACTTCTCTAATATCTGAGAAGAATATTTAATTGCCAATCGAATCTTCTCGATTAACTCATTATATTCAGATAATCCCTCTTTAACAATTAAATTCAAAATATGCGCAGAGCAACGGACATTTAGAAATTCATGGTCTAATATGGTACTTTTCCAATCTTTGCTCTTTCTCTTTATATGTCGTGCAACTACGTCATTGGTAGAAGCATTATCCATTGTAATTGTTAAGATTTTTTTAATGCCCCATGAAGATAAACAATTCATTATTTCACACTCAATTTCTTCTCTGGTGTGATCAAGGATTCTAACAAAGTTAAGTATTCTTTTTTGTAGCCTCCATTCCTTATCTATCCAATGGCCGGTCAAACACATATAACCATATTTTTGAATAGATGTCCATGTATCCGTTGTTAAACATAACCTTTCGTGCTTCAATTCTTTCTTCAATTTTGCTTTTTCGGTAGTGTAGATATTAGTGCAACATCTAATGATAGTTGTTCGAGAAAGTCCATCAAACCTTGACTCTAATTGCTTAACAAAATTTTGAAATCCTTGATTCTCCCCAAATTTGAATGACAACTCATCAACTATCATCATCTTAGCCAATGCTAATCTACATTCTTCTTCATTAAACTTAATTGCTTTCAAAGATCCAATTGTAGCTCCATCCCCTTTTTTCTCGGTAAATGACAACATTTTCTGATTGTGTGCAACTTTCTGAAATCGACACAAAGTAATCATATGCGCTCTCAATGCACTAGTACCATTCTTTTTAGGGTTGACTGCATATATTTTGGAACAATATTTACATTTTGCACGATCTTTTCCATCACTGTCCTTGTACTTCATAAACCATTCACACACTTGAGACTTAAACTTACTACCATCATGAATTTCTTCTTTCTGTTTCTTATTTAGATGTTGTGAAGCCTCATCGTCACATGATAATGCTCTCTCCCCTGTACTTTCAACTTGTATCTCTTGTTGCACTTGACCAGATCAATTTGTAGTACTTTCTCTTTGCCTTTAGCATTTTTAGAAGTCATGATCGCAAGCTTCAAGCTTGTAATGACTCAATTACAATAACTGTAAAACAATTATAATGTGTAAAACAACAAACAACAACCAAACAATTATAGAAGTAAAGAGTAGAATTTACATCATTGTTTAGTAGTTGGCGGTGGAGTCCTGCAGAAGCCCGAGCTAAGATTAGAACTTTACCAACAGTAACACTGCAGTCAACAACAGAACAAAAGATAAAACATAAGAATAAAAAAATAGAACTTCACCAACATAAACCATACTAATCTAATTTTTCAGAACTGTTCAAATACAGAGTATTTTGTTTTTATAAATATGATAAAAATAAACCAACATCCTATTGCTAGTTGTCACTAATATATATATATATATATATATATATATATATATATATATATATATATATATATATATATATATATATATATATATATATATATATAGGAAGCATCAATTTAGACTTACCTTACATAAAATAATATAAAAATATTTCTTATTCTCACATATATACATAAAATCAAGACATGACAGATATTTATAAAACACAGTAGGCTAAGTTCAGGCACACCTTGTGTATGCCTTATAAAGTTATACCCAATCTAAACTGAGATTGGAATTAGACATAATAAAGACAGACAATTCAGATGAGTCTGCACTAAGTTTAACTTGAATAACATGAGCATATTAACCTAAAAAATGTATCTAACAATTGATTTATGTATATAAGTTGAGTATGTGCCATATAAATTATGATAAGACACCATTTGTTTGCAATTAGTATGAAGCCTATTTTAAAAAGTAATGAATAGTAATAGAACAGACATCTAACATGTTCCACATAGGCCAACAAATGATGTTGAAGCAAAACAGGTTGTGCCCTCTGCATATGAGTATATCCAGGAACTATCAGCCCTTCATTTTTTATGGCCAGCTTAACTAGAGCAGCCTGTAATCAAATGTTTGAACTGAGGTTAAATAGATGCATGCTAATAGATTTTATGTTTTATCATGCTGCAAGAAAGGGATGGTAAAATACCAGTGCAAGGGGAAAACAATATTTAAAAATAAAGGAGTGTTTTAAGTTCACTAGGATGTTGTCCATCTGATTTTTCAGCAAGGTCAAAAAATTTGGAAAATCATATGGATCTGTCAGCTAAGAAAACATAGATCGAAGGGCTTCTATCAACTAAAAAAACACACTTCCCAAATGCTTATCAAACAAAACCGAGAGTGGGAGAATCTGGACGTGATCAAAGGGCTTCTATCAATGCAAAAGGGCATGCTTGGCCAAATCAGATCAAAGGTGTGCTTGGCAATATCAGATCGCTCTGGTTTCTATCAACGAAAACCAGAGAAAACGAGATCTGGTTCCTTTCACCAGATCTGTTCGAACAATAAACAACAACGAACAAAAGTCTAAGAGAAAAGGAAACGGAGAAAGAGACAAAATATAAAAGTGACAACAAACGAACAAAAGTGGGAACTGGGAAGATCGAACTGGAAGCTCACCGTCAAACTGGAAGTTCATTGTCGAAGTGGAAGCCCGATGTCGAAGTGGAAGCTCGTCATCGAACTGGAAGCTAGAGCTGTTTGCGCCAATGGATCGAGAGTAGGAAGAACTGGAAGCGACGACAGCGGGCGATGAGGTTTCCGTAGGCGACGGCTGCAGTGAGAAGAAGAGAGAGGGAGCTAGGGTAAATGGGAAAAGTAGAAAACGGAGCAGAGCGCTCGGCGCCTCGGTCTAAGAAATAAGATGTTTTAATTTTTGCCAAATGTAGGCTCGGGCGACGGGCGGAGCTGGTGCGGGTCAGCGACTCAGCGCCTCTGCGGCTATTTGGGTTGTAAATTGGTAAATAGGTGCGGTCAATCAAACTGTTTAATAAGTGTGGTGTTTTACACTTTTGGCGAGTTTAATACTTAATATGTGCGGGCAATGTCGTGTTGCAAAATTGTAAAAAAATTTCAAATACCCAAATTATCGGTGCGGTGCGGTGTTTGCGATTTTTAGGATTTAAAAACCGCACCGCACGCGGTTTACAAAATTTCAAAACCGCACCTCATCTACACTACGCGGTGCGGTTTAAAATTCGGTGCGGTTTTTGTGGTGCGGGCGGTTCTTGCGGTCTGCGGTTTTTTGTGCTCGCCCCTAATGAATTGTGATTTTACTCCATTTTAATTCCGTTGTTTGGCTGCAGAAAGTTTTTTAGTTACACGTCTTGAAATTGGACAATTTTGATTTTCAGACTCATGATGGAATTAATCTACTGAATTTGCATTGTCTACTCCCATCGATCACTACTCATCGATCATGGAACGCATTTGGGTATTTGACACAGGTGGAGTCAAATGATGCAGTGAAAACTTTGTTCATTCATCTTCAAGAAAAACCTTTGTTTTTGATCCCGAACGATGTATCGTTTCGATACATTATGCAGAATTGGAGCCGTCAATAAACAAATTTTACGGCGCAGACTTTGTTCTCATGTGCATTCCGCGCATCATTTGGGTCTTTGATCCGCATCGTTTAGACGGGAAGGACAGGAATGCAACAACTGTATAACAATCACGTGACAAGCTTATAATGACATTTGTAATTGCAATCTCACTCTATAAATAGACCTCGACTGTAAAACTTTAGACATGAATGAATAAAGAATATTTTAATGTCTGCAAGAATAGGTCCAGCATACATCTCCATCTCCTCTCTCTCCGGCGCGGGCGGCCACGCCGACGATCTTGTTATGGACCAGAGAAAACTGAAAGTGTGGTTAATTACTGCGAATTGAGCAGAGAAAATCTGTTAAAGTTGGGGTAATTTTTTGTCTAACAATATGCCTGTTTGGGAGGGCTTTTTAGCTTCTTTTCATTTTTTGAAAAACGTCAACACATTTAAGAAACCGTTTGGATTGTCTACCGGTGGGAAAAGCTACCGCGAAAAACGGAAAAGCCCGGGGCGATAATATGCTAAATGTGACTGTGAGGTTAAACACTTAAGCACTTAAACTTAAAACCTAAATGTGCGGTAGGGCTGCGGAGTGCGGAATGCGGCAGAGAGTATCAGAGTAATGTTATAAAAATTTTAAATTAGTTATGACAATTAACAAAGACAAGTTTATGTTAAATTTTAAATTATGTTAAACAAAAAACCTAAATGTGAGGGAAAACATTACTCGGTTCGGTTCGGTTTGATCGGTTCTCACAATTTGAAAACCAACCCGAACCGATAGTCCTTCGGTTTTCAAAAGCTCCAGATCAAACCGACACCGGACCGGGCGGTTCGGTGTCAAAATCGGTGCGGTTTGGTCGGTTTGATCGGTTTAGTTGGTTTTCACTCCTCACCCCTACAAACGAAGCCTTAGTTTCTCACCTTTTTCAATGAATTGACTAATTATAAATTGAAACTGCAATTTCCTTGGGAAGCAAACTAATGTTGCTGTTGTTAATGTATATTTGGACAAATATCTGGTTCAGAGGCTTAACGGGTCGGTTCGGGTACACGGATATCCGTTACTCGTAGTAACTCATAGGGATTGCCTATTTATACCTACCTAGAGACAACGAGTAGGAGATTCCACTTTGATCACCACCCGGGATGCTTCGAGCGACACGCTCATTCTCCAAGTAACTGCCCCCGTCGATTGATTTATCTGACACTCTCGTAACCGCTCGTTTGCCGAATATAGGAATCGTTCCCGTCACCGATCGGGATAACCACCGCTGAAATCAGAACGAATCACACTCTCGTCTTCTGGATTCTGTCGCACACCGTTGTAATCAGAATCAAGGGCAAAGGAAAAAAAGAAGGCGGAATGTCACGCCGCTGTTGCAGTCGGGATCGGGAAGTTTTCCCATCATCGCTGGTGGATCTGCAAGAATATTCCCATCGCCGCCTGGTTTTGTAGCGATCCTAGAATGCTACTAACATGAAATACTAAGAATGGCCTAAAGAAGGATGGCCGGAGATGGGAGAGAGGACGAACGACCGTGGAGGAGATGGCCGGAGATACCCTAAACCCTAAACCCTAAACCCTAAACCCTAAACCTTAAACCCTGTATTATCAAAAATCTTAATAATCAGCCATGAAGGGGCTTGATGGGGTTCCCCCTGAATTTTCTAAGTCGAACCGGAGAGATTCTCTTTCCAACTCTTTCTCCGGTAGAAATCAGTCCTCCACTAGCTTTCTCAAATGTAACGATCCTAAAACGCTACTAACAGGAAATACTAAGAATGGCCTAAAGGAGGATGGCCGGAGATGGGAGAGAGGACGAACGGCCGGAGAGGAGATGGCCGGAGTTGGGAGAGAAGAAGAAGGGTCGGGAGAAAGAAAGGAAAGACAAACAACTTTATTAATATTTTCATAATCTCTCTATTACAGCAATTAACCCATATTTATAACACCACCAACAACAATGATTATAATGAATTGAACACGTGGCCTAGTAGCCATTACATTGCATTCCCCTTTTAAAACGACGTCCTCGTCGTTTAGTTAAAAAAACTATATATTGTGTTCTTCAAATTTAGCCGATGCGGGACCGAAGACGAGGATTATTGTTGTTATGCCTGGACGTCTCATTGGGTGTTAGAATTTCCTCATGGATCAAACACGAGAATAACCGAAGAAATCAGTATTGACCCGACCACCCTACATCAAGTGGTTCTTGCTCTTGTGGTTGTCTTGGAAATGGTGGCAATGATTTCCTAATTGCAACCACAATAATTGTGTCACTGCTCCCAATTTTCTTATGTTCAGCATTCATTGTTGGCGGCGTTGTCATGGATGGTTACGGTTCCATCAATTCTTTTGGAATTATCCATGGTAAAGGTTTCACAACATAGTGCTCTTCCGATACACATCAAATCATATTCCACTTGCTTCGAAGGCTCAAGGGTTACATTGACGTGCTTAAGAACTATATCATGAATATCTTCTATTGTTGTTGGCGACGATTTGATGATTCCCGGAGAAGAGGTAAGCCCGTCAAGGAAAGAGATGCATGGTTCATGGATCGTTAATTCCTCAATTAAAGTTTGAGTAGCTTGAACCGTTGTTGTTTGTTGAAATTGATTTATTGTCCCAACAAAATTCTCAACGCTTTGACTGTATTCTTTAATTATTGCATCAACAAACCACGAAAATGTCATAGCTAGATGAATGTGTAATGTAGCCCGATACCAGATAGACGCGGGTCTGTCTAAGTGTAGAGCTGCGTAGATTATGAAATCTGCTGAACGAATGTTGTTATTCGAAAAATACAACTGTAATTTGTAAAGCCAATCAACGGGATCCCCATCAGAAAAACGCGGACATGAATCATATCTTGCTTGTAAATTACTTTTCAAGCGCTCCTCAAAAGCATCAAAACTGCGTAATATATTTTGCCTGCATGCTTCAATAGTAGCGTATACATTGTCCGGCATTGTAGAAGATTGAGAAATTGGCCTTTGCAGATCAAACCTCTACAATTTTGTGTTAAACCCACTTTTTTTTAATTGTTCTGTTTCTTCAATTGATTTGCAGAATTGCAGCAGGCCTGGCAGAATAATTTCTTGGAACTGAAAACGCTAAACAGGGTTTTTTTTCCTTCCGTTAAAAGTTATAGCACCAAGCAAGGATTGCCGTGTACGATGGCAGAGGACTGAAAATGTCCAAGAAAACTGGTGGACTGATTTCTACGGGTGGAAAGAGTGCTCTGCCGTTCTTGGTTCAGTCGGAGAGTAGAACGATCGCGAGCTTGCGGCTGCAGCTACAGAGGCGGCGCAGCGGCGGAGGCGGCGCAGCGGCGGTGGCGGCGCAGCGGCGGGGGCAGCGGCGCAGCGGCGGAGGAGGCAAAGCGATGGTGGCGACGCAGCGGCGGAGGCGGCGCAGCGGCGGAGGCGGCGCAGCGGCGATGGCAGTGACGGAGGCGGCGCAGCGGCGGTGGCGGCACAGCGGTGGCGGCGGCGCAATGGTGGTTCTTGGGTTGCTTTCGGCGGCTGATCTCGTGTAAAACAGTGGTGCCCTGTTTCAAATATCTGGCGGAAGATGAACAGGCCGGCGGTCTCTTTATCGCTGGAGTGGGAGGGCTGTTCTTGATCACCGGAGATGTTGTTCGCCGGCATTCCTCTCAACGAGAGCACCAAATGTAACGATCTTAAAACGCTACTAACAGGAAATACTAAAGGAGGACGAACGGCCGGGGAGGAGATGACCGGAGTTGGAATTTTTGGCACTTTGCACCCCTTAATTAGGGCTCTTTGGCACATTGCACCCTCAAATTCAAAATTTGGCACTTTGCACCCTTGAAAAGTCTTAATAGAGCACATTGCACCCTCTATTCATTTAAATAATAATTTCTCACTTAATAAATTTTGCATTTAAAAGAGGGAGGGGTATTTTGGCCATTGAAAAGTCTTATTTTATTTCCAACTCACCTGCTCCATCTCCGCATTCAGGCGATCTTTCACAGCAAGATCCTTTTCCATGAAGATCGCCGGCCTCTATCCCGGAGGATCCTTTTCCATGAAGATCACGGGAGCTTCGCTTGAGCAGCAATTGAAGATTGCCGGAGGATCCTTTTCCAGGAGAAGGTGAGATTTGTCCTGCACCAAAAGCTTGTTCAATGTTTAATGGACATTCTCTCAACCAAAAATTCATGGTTATATAATACTGCACAACTTTTCATGAATAATTTATTAAACTGGGCAGTTCTTGAGGATGAAAGGCATGCTGCCGTAATGTTAGGGAGTTGGTTGCAGAATTCAAAACTGCACAAGGTTGTATGCAGTTTGTTAATAGTATGATGAATTTATTTGTAGATGAAGTTGCCATTACAGGTGAACCATCTGATCAAAGTCAAACAACTGATGAACATTCAAAAATAGGATCTGCGAGGATAAAATCTCTCTGGTCGTGTCTGGAAATACTGAATTACTCAAGATTTGGGTCATAGACAGCTTGCCCCGTCTTTTGATGTTGTTGGTGTATGCTTCAAGTAGGTAGAGGGAGGAATGGTTGTCTCAAATATCCATTTCTATTCTTTTGAAAGACTGCTTGTTCTTAAATTCCTTGGCAGCGATCATAACTTCCATGTCTAAAATATTTTCCAATGATCGCGTTTTTGTCTAAACTTAAAAAAGGGATGATGGTTCATAACCATTACATTCAAGACTATCATCACCTTCTGAAACGATCTTTTAGTTATTGTTTGAGAAGGTGATTTTGTCGCAATCACTAATGCCATTTTTTCAATAACCAATTACCAAAGTTTCATAACCCCACAACTTTTCCAAACAAGCTCTATAAGCACCTTAAACTCCTGTGCAAGTTTAAAGGGCTGTTTTTTATACTAGTTCCTAATATAGTAAAATTTCTATCAGAGAGCATTTCTTAATTCTCAGCATCTCTTTTTTCAGATTCTCTAGCATGTCTCAAATATCCTTTGTTATCATTTCCTCTTATCATGTATTACATAGGATCATTTGAACAGTGAAAATCAACTCAAACAGAAATCATTTGCAACAGTGAAAAATTGTCCATTGTCAAAAATTAAATTACTTGAACAAATCATGTAATACATTAGTCTAAACAACATTAAAATCACATTTAAATCTCTAAATGCTGCATCTTATGCTCTTCTTAGTCGATTTCATCCCAAACATCTTCCCCACCTAAACATCTGTTTCACCTGTTAAACAACCAAACATTAGAGAATGAATGTAATATAAAAATTGGTTAATGAAAACAGTAAGATAATTCTAACCTTGATGAAATGACGGAACTATTGATTCTTGAGTTGCAATATAATATGTCATTGCACTCTTCTTCTTTACCTGCATTAGTGTAAATTTGTCCAATTATTTATAAATCGATAATGACAATTTCAAGATAATAATTGAAGTTCTACGTACCGGTAATTTTAATTTGACAGTTGTTGTTGGCTCTGAACTTTTTGAAGATTGACCACAACTTTTCTTGTTATGCCCAGTCACTCCACAGTTGGAGCACGCGTACTTTATACCGGATCTTTTTAAGCCATATTTTTGATTACTCAACTCATCTGGGTCCTTCCTTCTTGCTTGCATTGAAGGTCTTCCAGCCTTCTTGGGTTTAACATTCCATGGTACAACAATGTTTTGATTAGCACATGACCACTCCCTTTGTCCTTTAATAGGACTCAATAAATGTTCATATGCTTTCAAGAAGGTGCTTTTCTTGTACCAAAAATCTACATAGTCTTCAACTCTTTCTCTTTTGTAGAAAATACATGCTATTGCATGGACGCATGGAATTCCACTTAGTTCCCACCTTTTGCAAGTGCAACTTTCTGTTGATAATTCAACATTCCATTTATCTCCGACCCATCCTTTTACCTCAAATTTGTCATTGCCATTCCATTCTAAAATATAGTCATGAACTCCTTTTTTGTTGTTCTCCACTATTTTTTGGATGTTGGGACAAATATCTCCACTTGTTCTCAACATCCTATCTCTTTGTGTATAAATTCTTCTCATCATAATTATTCTTATTATCTCAAGCATTGTTATAATGGGTTTGCCTCTTGCCTTTAAGTTCACGTTGTTGAAACATTCACATAAATTGTTAAGGAGCATATCACACTTCGGCCATGTGCTAAAATGCGACCTTGCCCAATTTTTTGGATCTCTTTCCCTTACCCAATTGTAAGCCTCTATATTGCATGCTCTCAGCTTTTCCATTTCATAATTAAAATCAACAACTCTACTAGCAGATGCAGCTCTCCACAATAAATTTTTCAATTGTAATCCTTTATGTTTTTGTTTAAAATTACCATACATATGTCTAAGATAAAATCTATGCTCCGCATTTGGAAGTAATTCTTCAACTGCACGTATGAGACCTTTCTGTTTATCAGACATGATAGTCCATGCATAATTATTAACAACATTTAAATCCTGTAGTAGAAGAGCAATAAACCATTCCCATGACTTTCTATTTTCCCGTCTTACCATGGCATATGCGATTGGATACATACCGTTATTCCCATCAACACCGACTGCACATAATAAAACACCTCCAGTTGAGGTCTTCAAGTGAGTTCCATCAAGTCCAATAATGGGTCGACAACCTGCAAGAAAACCCATCTTCAAAGCACCCCAACATATATATAATCTCTTAAAAATACTCGCTCCAGAATCCAAACTTTGTTTACAATGGACTTTCACTATCGTGTTAGGATTTGCACGACGAATTTCTTCACAGTAATCCCATAAGCTAGCATATTGATCCACCTCTGTGCCATGAATGATCTTGTTAGCATGCTTCTTGGCTCTATACATTTTCCAGATGGAGAGAGATGTTTTATTTTCCATTTGCATAAGCTCTTGCATCGAAGTAACCGGCCACTCAGGGTTACTCCTAAGGTGGTTTTGATATTTATTTGCAAGATAATCGGAGGTACAATGCTTTGAGCTTGCAGCTCTACAACACGTGTGTTCTCCTTTTATGGTCTTCACTTGAAAAGTTTTATCACTTCGTGATATAAAGGAAGCGTACATTATCCAACCACATTCACAAGTGATCTGAATTTTATCACTACAGTTCTTTGTAAATATGATTGGTTTTCCTTGCATATTAGAGTAGGTTCTAACTGCTGCTCTAAATTCTTCAGCTGTATTGAAACACAACCCCACCTCAAATTCAAAATTTGATTCGCCTGCATTTTCTTGATAAATTTGATACCGTGATGACTTGTTCTTGTTTGAGTTAGAGGTTTTTTTACCTTTCCCAATAGAGTATTCCACCATTTGATTATGTTCATGCATATGCACTTCTGTTGGCTCCTTCAACCCAACTCATTCAATAGCTTCATCAACATTTTCATCGTACTCTACATCATCGTTTTCAAATTCATCATCTAGAAAGTCATCACTATAAGTGGAATCATTCTCATTTGTCTCATCTTCGTTGCTAAATGATTCGCTACTATTCTCAATCTCAAATATATTTGGGTGCTCCATATCAAAGTTACTTTGAACTTCAATAGTTTCAACGTAAACATCCACTTCTCTTTCAATGTTCATATGTTTAAAAAGATTTTTAATATCTTCATCAGTTGCTAATAAAATCGTATTATTGCAATTTTCTTGACCACTTAAACTGCAAAAAAATCTAATCCATCCCAAGTGACCAAGAAGTGTAGCCATTTCGTGCAAACTATCCAACACTAAAACACTGTAATCACAGTAGTCAAAATAATTGATCACATCAGGCTTATATGAAATTCTAGTAGAACCATAAAAAGAGCCTGAATGGTGCATTCTGACGGTGAACAATGAAGTGTCATATGACATGTACATTGGCCTCTCTCTAGCCTTTTAATCTCTCAGGATCCACGACATTCTGATGGATAAATTCATTTGTAGAAATATGAGGGAAATTAAAATCAAATGCATAAAGAAATAGATTGAAAAAACTACAGCAACATCAAATGTCTTCATGTGATCAAATGTCAACATAGACCGGATACAAACATTGCAATGACTCGATTAATGAAAAATATTCATGTGATAATGTTATGGGATATCAACCTAATTTCATAAGAAGGATGTGTTTTCATGTGACGGGATAAAAAGATTGCAGTGATAGGAGAAATCCGGGACAGGATCCACGGTATTCATGTGACTCCATTAATCAAATGTCTTCAGAAGAATGTGTTTTCCCCAATTTTAACCTATGATAATGTTATGGGGAATATATCAACCTAGTTTCAAAAAAAATATGCAAACATTCATAAGAGTAAAGAGATCTACTGTAACAATATACCTCACGATTAGCTCGAAGATTGCAGCCGGGGAGTGTAGCAGCCGGAGAGCGCGCAACAGCCGAAGAGCGGAGAAGCAGTCGGAGAGCGCCGCGGCAGACGGAATGCGCAGCCGGAATGCGCAGCCGGAATACGCAGCCGAAGAGCGGAGAAGCAGCCAGAGAGTTGTCGCCTGATGGATCGCTCGCCGGAGAGGTTTCGCAGGAGCAGTTCGCGGATGTGCACAGTGATGGCGGAGTAAAGTGAAGTATCGGGGATGTGCACGGTAGGTTTTGTTGGAGCCCTAATTTACTTCCCAAATTACCCCTGAAATAATAGAATAAATACTCATAAATTATTATTTGGATGAGAAAAATAAAATGGGGGTGCAAAGTGCCTATAATAGTAAAATTGTGGGGTGCAAAGTGCCAAGATTTAAAATATGGGGTGCAAAGTGCCAAGCATCCCTAATTAAGGGGTGCAAAGTGCCAAAAATCCACCGGAGTTGGGAGAGAAGAAGAAGGGTCGGGAGAAACAAAGGAAGGACAAACAACTTTATTAATCTTTTCATAATCTCTCTATTACAGCAATTAACCCCTATTTATAACACCACGAACAACAATGATTATAATGAATTGAATACGTGACCTAATTGCCGTTAACAGGTTTCGAGAAGGAGGAGAAAGGGACTGGCCACCAGGGATCGGTTCGGGAAGGAGAAGAATAACACCGTGTTTTTCCCGGAGTTCTGACAGCCGCCGCTGTTTTCTAATCGAGAAAAGGAAAAAAGTCCGACGGCTACTGTTCTTGATCTGAATCGGGAGTACAGAACGCGAAAAGGAGAGAAGCAACACCGGTGTACAGATCTGTATCGGGCGACCACTATTCCTGTGTCGCTGCTTTGCTCCCTATTCTTCTTTGCCGCTGCTGCTACAGATTGGAAGCAGTGCTGCCGGCTTGGTGTTTTGTTTTGTCGTCTGAAGTTGTTGGGTACAAGGAGTTGCCGCTTGCAAGGTTTTTCCCTGGCTGCATTCCTATTCAGGGAGAAGGAAGGAGCCTGGAAGGATTTGCCATGAGAGTTTTTTTTTTCACTTTTTTTCCTCACTTGATCACCTTGAGATACAAAAATGAACTCAAAATGATGAAAGAAACTAATTTCTCCTCTCGAGTCCCGATGATAAAACTAGAGAAATTCCCGGCAACTGAGTTCAACGTCTGGAAGCTGAATACTCAGTTTAGGATGAAGTACCTAAACATGTTCCACACAGTTTAGTCTAATCGTGCCGACGTTATGGGGACTGACGAGGAGACACAGTGGATCGCTAACGAGGACTTCTACAAAGATTATTTGTTGAACTGTCTGTCTTCCAGCCTGGCAAAAACGTATCTCAAGATGAAGACTGCCAAGGTGATCTGGGAGGTAATGGAGGAGCACTTCAGACAGGAGAAGTACCTGTCAAAAGCACACTTGGTGGACAAGTTTCATTCCTTCATGTTCGACGGGGAGAAAGTCATTCTCCCTCAGGTATTTTAATTTGAAAACTTAGTTGATTCCTTACACAGTGAAAATATTAGTCTACCAGATAGTTTTGTTGCGGACACTATTTTTTATAAATTGTCTTCTACGTGGTATAATTTCAAAACTGAAATGTACCGCAAGAATATGCAGGTTGGTCTGAATGATCTCAAGCGCTTCATACGCATTGAGGATGAAAATAAGACCAGACATGCGTTAGAAGTGTTAGCAAGCAAAAGCCGCGGATAACATGATTTTTAGCTCTAAATGCGCGCTCAATCCTAAAAAGACCAAACAATCTCAGGTTGCAAGCCCTAATAAAAAGATTAAAAAGTTTAAGGGCAAATGTTTCAACTGCAACAAGTGGTGACACAATACATCTGATTGTTGACTCCCTAAAAGGAAAAAGACCAGAGCACCACAAGAAGGCAACCAGACCAATATGGTTAGCCTTGCTGAGCCATCCGACTTTGTTATCATGGTCAGAAATGCGAAGGCCAGCACTGAGTGGTACCTGGATTTGGGGGCAACATACCACATTTGCAACAATCCTAATCTGATGATAGGCTTCACTGCTGCAAGAGAGTTTATGACGGTGGCAAATGGCGAGACAGCTGACGTGCTGAATGTATAACCCGTAATTCGTCGAGATCAGAAGTACCCCAACAGACGACTATTCGCAGACCATTCAGCGAGCTGTGGTGAGCTTGGACAAGCAGAGGCATGTTGTGGAGAGCTTGGGCGAGCAGAGGCGAGCTGTGGCGAGCTTGGGCGAGCAGAGGCGAGCTGTGATGAACTTGGGCGAGCAGAGGCGAGTTGTGGCGAGCTTGGACGAGTTTAGGCGAGTATGGGAGAGTATCTCACAAGTTTGGGCGAGTAGCCCTAGATACTCGCTCGCAGAGGCTGGATACTCGCCTATACCCCCACCCCAGGATTTCTCTATAAATAGCCCCCACAGGGGTACTAGAAATGACACTTTTGGAAGAGGTTGAGGCACCCCCAAATGGATACTCTCCCAGTCCATGCCTGCCTAGTACCTCGCCCAGCCTTTTGGTTGTAGAGGGGAAGCTTCTTCTAAGCTTCCGGGTACGTGGTGGGACCTCCCTGCTAGAGCATTTGGGGTGTGCTTATAGATAGTTTCCTATATCTCGTGCTAGGCACTTGATCTGTGACGTCAGACCATAGAATCAGTAACCTTAAACTGCCTTGATCCGATTT
Organism: Platanthera guangdongensis; assembly: GCA_039583875.1. Lineage (NCBI taxonomy): Eukaryota > Viridiplantae > Streptophyta > Magnoliopsida > Asparagales > Orchidaceae > Platanthera > Platanthera guangdongensis. The sequence goes on along the minus strand of CM077154.1, from coordinate 126,203,875 downwards.
CTGAGGTTGGGAATTTTCCCGACTTCAACACATGGTGCAGTGAGCGTGGATAGTAGCCGAGGAGAAAATTTTTACGAGAAGAATTCATAGCTTAAGATGACGAGCTGGAGAGCAAAGACAGCAACTAGCAAGCATTCAGCAAGGTGGGCGAGTTCTCGGCAAGGTAGGCGAGTTTCCTGGTTACTCGCCAATAGGCGACGTCACAATGACGAGCTTACATATTACTCGCTCATAAGCGAGTTCCAGATCGCGACCTCCTTAGGCAAGTTCCAGATGATGACTTCAGTTAGAGAGTATATGCGATCGAGTTCATGCAGGCGAGTTGTAGATGACGATATGCTCTGGCGAGATTCATACATCGAACTACAAATCAACTCGCAGGTGTCCTGTTCGCAGGTTGGCGAGCTTCCTTGTTACTCGCCCATTGGCGAGTATAGCCAAGATTGGCGACTTCAAGATGCGAGTATCTTGGTTACTTGCCCATCAACGAGTTGAAGGGGCGAGTATCTTTGTTACTCGCCCATATGCGAGTTCCGCGGGCGACTTACTCGCAAGGCTGGGATAGCTCAGAATCTGGTCGAATCACGACGTGTTTACCACCAGGGAAAAACATACGAGGCGCTTTGCAAGCTCCTACCTGCGATGATATCCTCTGACAACCTACATTCCATGAGACGGCTTACTCATGTCATCTTCAAGCTAGTATTCTACGAGCTCCTACTCGTGATGCTCTTCATGATTATTAAGTGCACTCTTCAATTCCGTGAGTTCCATACTCTGGAGAGGATCTCTTCAACAACCAAGTGCTCTCTTCAATTCCGCGAGTTCCATACTCGGGAGAGGATCTCTTCAACAACCAAGTGCTCTCTTCAATTCCGCGAATTCCATACTCGGGAGAGGATCACTTCAACAACTAGGTGCTCTCTTCAATTCCACGAGTTTCATACTCGCGAGGTGATCGTTTCAACAACTATAGTGTTCTCCTTTAATTCTGCGAGTTCCATACTTGCGAGATCACTATTTCAGCAACTATGGCGCTCAGTTCGATTCTACAAGTTTAAACACATGAGGTTATCGCTTCAGCAACCAGACTGTCATGTTATTCATGTCATCTCCTCGAATATCTGGAGTTATTATAACCTAAAATGGTTCTACCTATAGGAGGGAATGGTATGTTTGTTCACACTTATATATCGATGATATTTCTCTAACACCCTGCATGAGGTTATCGCTTTAGCTTCTCTTCTTTAAAGCGTATCAAGCAAGCATAGTAGGCAGAAAGCGATCTCCATGATCGGTTTGGGAAACCTGCATCTTACCTGATTCTCCTAAAAAGCCCAGGGCGGATGATGGGACGACGCATCGAAATTTAAGCGTCCTTATAAGACCGAGCCCCTGCATTGACGGCCGAGATCAGCTCTCCCCCTGCATGTTGGCCTAGCTACCCCCGATTGCATCTCTCCTCCGATTAGAGAGACTATCAGGAATAGGTTTGGACGCTAACCTCCTAAACTCGATGAAGGAAGATCCGCTCTTAGCGATGGTTTGTCCTGTGGGGCAGGACGCATCTTTGTTACTACCAAGGCAGGATAACCTACCATGCTCTAAAAAGTGTAAGTTTGCAGAAGGATGGTGGACTTGAGAGTAGTACTGCACATAAATACCCCAGTCCCAGTCCGGGACCGGTCCTAGGCAGGACCGGTCCTTTGGGACACCGGTCCCGGACCGGTCCTGCCCAAACCGGTCTCGACCCGGGACCAGTTTTTCCTTTGAAAACCGGGACCGCCTGGGACCGGAAGGACCGGTCCTAACCGGTCCCAGACCGGGACCGGTTAATTAAATTAATTATTTTAATTATTTTAATTATATATTATTATATTTCGTTTTTAATAATTTAATTAAATAACATGTAATAATTTAAAATGCAAAATTGCAAAGTAAATAAAATTTTTTATTAAATTTGAAATAAAACTACAAAATCAAAATACAAATTACAAATTATAAAACAAAATCAAAATACAAACATTTTTATTAAATTTGAAATTATAATACAAAATACAAATTCAATATTTGGAGTTGAGCCTTGGACTCGTCTTCAACTCCGGAGTCGCTTTTGATTTTGAACTCGTCTTCAACTTCAACGTCATTATTCTGCGACGCTCCCCAGATTTAAGTTATTAAGCTCGTCTTCAACTTCAGACTCACTGTTTTCAATTGACGAGACGTGTTGTCTCCTTCTCAAAGCGTCCAAATGCTCCTTGTAGCAAATGCAAATCTCCAAAGATTCTTCAGTCAAACGGCTCCTTCGCTCGTTCAGAATCCTGTCACTCAAAGAAAACGCAGACTCCGAAGCTACCGTACTAGCTTGGATGGTTAGTAAATCACGGGCCATTAAGGCCAAAATAGGATAATTATTAGATTTAATTTTCCACCATTTTAAAATATCAAAATTTTCTATTTCGTACGCGATCATAAAATCTTGAAACTGTGTTTTGCTATATAAACCTAATTCGTTTAAAGTACTCGAAGTTCGTTGTTTTTTCTTCAAAGCTAATTCTAAAAATCTATTTTTTAAAATATCTTTTGTTCGAGGGGCGGTGGATTCCTCGCGAGATCGCAATCCATATAGTTGATAGTAATAATTATATAGGCGAGTAAAATCAGAATTAAATTTTGAAACACTAACGTTGTGAAAATCACTAGAAGTTTTGCTTAACTCTAAATTTTGATTAATTTCCTCTATAAAAATTTCAACCCCGTCTACACCCATTAAAGGGTTTAAAGCCCCAACACAAGAAAATATAGGTGACATATGCGTATAATATTTTTAAAACTTTGCCTCCATTAATAATATTAACGGATGCCACATTGGGTTAATTTTGTAAGTTTTAAACGTTTCAGTAATTAATAAAAAATTTTCGATAACAAGCGAGTTAGTAGGATAATAAACTCCAGATAAAATAATTGTTGCCCGATAAAAACTTTCTAATAAATTTACGTAATCTTCGATTATAGCCCAATCTGACGCATCTAAATCATGTGATTCTTCTACACTATTATAAAATTCTATCAATAACGATTTTTGTGACAAAGCTCGCTTTAACATTTTGTACGTGGAATTCCATCGTAAATCACGGGCCGTTAGGCTCTTTTCCGATCCCGACCGGTCCCGAAACCGGTCCCGGTCCGGGACCGGTTTTTACCCTTAAAGGGGGGACTGCCAGGGACCACCGGACCGGTCCGGGACCGGACCGGTCCTAACTGGGACCGGTCCCTATCCGGTCCCGACCGGTCCGGTCCGACTGGGACCGGTTTTTTATGTGCAGTACTACTTGAGAGTGTCCAGTATGACCCCCCGAGGGCCATTTCCCTTCGCTTGTACTCTGGTTTTTGTAACCAAGTGGCAGAGCTGAAAACAATCTCCACAGTTGGATTGAGACACGAGCCTTCGACCTGTTTCTCCTAATTAGCCCAGGGCGGACGATGGGACGATGCTTCGGGATTTAAGCACCCTTATAAGACCAAGCCCATGCATTGACGGCCGAGATCAGCTCCCTCCTTGTATGTCGGCCTAGCTACCCCTGATTGCATCTCTCCTTCGACTGGAGGAACTATCATGAACAGGTCTGGACGCCGACCTCCCTACCCGACGAAAAAATCACCGTTCTCTTTAGAATTCCTATGTCCTCAAAGATATTGATGCATTTGACTCCTTGGCAATCTCTTAAGCAACCAGGCAAACTATCTCAGCACCAATTGAAGTCCTCGAGTCGTAGTGTTATCATAAGTCTGAGTCCCTGTATGAGCTCCTCTCATGCATATCGGCCAACGACCTCCTCGAGTGAGACCAAGTTACTCGTTAGAGTGATGTCGTTGTCCATGAACTCTGTACGGGCTTCTCCCCTGCATACGGACTACTAGCCACCCGAGTCGACTACTTCCCACCACCAGTCGAGCTTGGCTACTGCTGGGTGTCGACTACTTCCCACCACCAGAGGTGAAGAAAGTTCCTCGTTGGAGTGATGTCATAGTCTGTGAACTCTGTACGGGCTTCTCCCCTGCAGACCGATTACTAGCCATCTGAGTCGACTCTTCTCCACCTTCAGTTGAGCTCGGCTTCTGCGAGGTGTCGACCTCTATTTCACCTCCAGTTGAGCTCGGCTCCTACGAGATGTCGACCTTTTCTCCACCTCCAATTGAGCTGGGCTCCTGCGATGTGTCGACCTCTTTTCCACCTCCAGTTGAGCTCGGCTCCTGCGAGGTGTCGACCTCTTTTTCACCTCCAGTTGAGCTCGGCTCCTGCGAGGTGTCGACCGCTTTTCCACCTCTAGTTGAGCTCAGCTCCTGCGAGGTGTCGACCTCTTTTCCACCTCCAGTTGAGCTCGGCTCCTGCGAGGTGTCGACCTTTTCTCCACCTCCAGTTGAGCTCGGCTCCTGTGTGGTGTCAACCTCTTTTCCACCTCCAGTTGAGTTCAGCTCCTGTGAGGTATCAACTCTCCACCTCCAGTTGATCTCGGCTCCTGCTTGGTGTCGACCATATTCTGTACCTCCGGTTGAGCTTCCTCCCTCGAGGTGTCGACCTCTTTTCCACCTCCAGTTGAGCTCGGCTCCTGCGAGGTGTCGACCTTTTCTCCACCTCCAGTCGAGCTTCCTCCTGCTAGGTGTCGACCTCTTTTCCACCTCCATTTGAGGTCGACTCTTGTGAGGTGTCGACCTCTTTTACACCTCCAGTTGAGCTCGGCTCCTGCGAGGTGTCGACCTCTTTTCCACCTCCAGTTGAGCTCGACTCCTGCGAGGTATCGACCTTTTCTCCACCTCCAGTTGAGCTCGGCTCCTGCGATGTGTCGACCTCTTTTCCACCTCCAGTTGAGATCGGCTCCTGCGAGGTGTCGACCTCTTTTCCACCTCCAGTTAAGCTCGGCTCCTGCGAGGTGTCGACCACTTTTCCACCTCCAGTTGAGCTGGGCTCCTGCGAGGTGTCGACATTTTTTCCACCTCCAGTTAAGTTCGGCTCCTGCGAGGTGTCGACCTTTTCTCCACCTCCAGTTGAGCTCGGCTCCTGCGATGTGTTGACCTATTTTCCACGTCCAGTTGAGCTCGGCTCCTGCGAGGTGTCGACCTATTTTCCACCTCCAGTTGAGCTTGGCTCCTGCGAGGTGTCGACCTTTTCTCCACCTCCAGTTAAGCTCGGCTCCTGCGAGGGGTCGACCTGTTTTCCACCTCCAGTTGAGTTCGGCTCCTGCGAGGTGTCGACCTCTTCTCCATGTCTAGTTGAGCTCGGTTCCTGCGATGCGTCGATCTCTTCTCCACCTCCAGTTGAGCTTCCACCTGCGAGGTGTCGATCTCTTCTCAACCTCCAGTTGAGCTCGGTTCCTGTGAGGGTGTCGACCTCTTTTCCACCTCCAGTTGAGTTCGGCTCCTGTGAGGTGTCGACTCTCCACCTCCAGTTGAGCTCGACTCCTGCTTGGTGTCGACCATATTCTGTACCTCCGGTTGAGCTTCCTCATGTGAGGGTGTCGACCTCTTTTCCACATCCAGTTGAGTTCGGCTCGTGTGAGGTGTCGACTCTCCACCTCCAGTTGCGCTCGGCTCCTGCTTGGTGTCGACCATATTCTGTACCTCCGGTTGAGCTTCCTCCCGCGATGTGTCGACCTTTTCTCCACCTCCAGTTGAGCTCGGCTACTGCAATGTGTCGACCTCTTTTCCACCTCTAGTTGAGCTCGGCTCCTGCGAGGTGTCAACCTCTTCTCCATCTCCAGTTGAGCTCGGCTCCGCGATGCGTCAATCTCTTCTCCACCTCCAGTTGAGCTTCCTCCTGCGAGGTGCCGTCCTCTTCTCGACCTCTAGTTAAGCTTGGCTCCTGTGAGGGTGTCGACCTCTTCTCAACCTCCAGTTGAGTTCGGCTCCTGTGAGGTGTCGACTCTCCACCTCCAGTTAAGCTCGACTCCTGCTTGGTGTCGACCATATTCTGTACCTCCGGTTGAGCTTCCTCCCGCGAGGTGTCGACCTCTTCTCCAATTCAGTTGAACTCGTTTCCTGTGAGGTATCAACCTTCTCTCCCCTTCTAGTTGAGCTCCACTCCTAGGAAGGACCTTGCGCAACACATCGTCTGGCACTATCTCTCCGAACTACGGGTTCAACATTATTTTTCCAAGCTCGTGCCGAGCTCGAAAAAAGCGGGGATTGTGTATAAACCGTAATTCGTCGAGATCAGAAGTACCCCAGCAGACGACTATTCGCAGACCATTCGACGAGCTGTGGCGAGCTTGGGCGAGCTGTGGCGAGCTTGGGCGAGTTGTGGCAAGCTTGGACGAGCTGTGGCAAGCTTGGACGAGCTGTGGAGAGCTTGAGCGAGTTTAGGCGAGTATGGGTGAGTATCTCGCGAGTTTGGGCGAGTAGCCCTAGATACTCGCTCGTAGAGGCTGGATACTCGCCTATACCCCCCCAGGATTTCTCTATAAATAGCCCCCAGGGGTACTAGAAATGACACTTTTGCAAGAGATCGAGGTCCCCCCAAATGGATACTCGCCCAGTCCATGCCTGCCTAGTACCTCGCCTAGCCTTTTGGTTGCGGAGGGGAAGCTTCTTCTAAGCTTCCGGGTACGTGGTGGGACCTCCCTGTGGGAGCATTTGGGGTGTTCTTATAGATAGTTTCCTATCTCTCGTGCTAGACACTTGATCTGTGACGTCAGACCGTAGAATAAGTAGCCTTAGGCTGCCTTGATCCGATTTCTGAGGTTGGGAATCTTCCCGGCTTCAACACTGAAGGCAGGGAACACAACTCTGTTGCTATCTTTAGGTAAGACTTTTGTTGAAACCGAAAACTCGGCCTCTTGTCGAGTTCACCCTTGGGGAAGGGGTGATCGCACACCTACTTCTCTCCTGCAAGCCAAACAGCAAAAAGAAATGGAAACTGACCCAAGGGCTCGGCGTGGAGGTCCAACCACACACCCGAAAGATCTTAGAGCACTTCCTCTCCTTAGCCAAAGACCGAGCTAAGACTATCTCAAAAAGCGCAAGAAGATCTGAATACTGATGAGCGTGCCTTCTAAGGTGCCCATTGGGTCTTATTTATAGTTTTCTGAAGACGACCTGCAAATAGCCAACCTCCGCTGTTTTGAACAGCTAAATGCAGCCCAATTGGGTCTGCTAACAGCGTAACTCCGCTGTTCTATCAAGCTATTCGCACCCCTGACAAGGGTACCCAGGTAATTTTGCCTCTGGGCCCCACTGGGCAGGTCCCAAGGATCAGGAGGCTAGCTCGCCACGACTCTCCACCTTGTTGGGGCGGACGCGACCTGACTCCTGCAGCTCACTTTCCCTCCTTGGGCGAGCGCGAGTCAGGCCGCCGCAGCCCGCCGATCCTCGCTCTAAGGCGGGCTGGCGGCCAGGTTGCCTAAAGGAGAGCTGGCTGGCCGGTATGAGACTGTCACAACAGAAGTTCCAGAGTAGCTCGTCGATCTTGGTTCGAATAATGCTGAACTCCGTTCGATGAACGCCGAGCTCCGCTCGACGAATGTCGATCTCAACTCAAGCTCATTTCGGCGAAAACCCGCCTCGATTCGACGAACCCGGGGCGGACGCAGGCTAGGTTGGCAAGCTCGTGCAGCTCGCACACCTAGATTTGGCTGGAGCGGGCTAACCATTCTGAGCTCGCCGGTATGATGTTCTGGCGCGAGCAGGTTGCCTTGGTCCGCTCTTCTTGCCCGGTGGACCCACTCGGCAAACACGAGGTTGTACAAATTTAACTTTAAAGAACGTTAAATTCATTCCTTCATTAGCAGTTAATTTAGTGTCTATAAGTTGATAAGCCAAAAAGGGCTAAAACTATAGGGTGTAAGTGAGTTCTTAAAAAGAAACTCAATCCTAATGGTAGCGTAGCTAAGTATAAAGCTCGTCTGGTGGCTAAAGGTTTCACACAAATTAGTAGGGTGGATTACTTTGATGTATATTCACCAGTGTGTCACTTAGCAACCATTAGGATCCTACTTGCTATTACGTATATTGAGAACTTTATTGTTCATCAAATGGATGTTAAGACTGTGTTTTTAAATGGAGATCTGACCGAAGAGATATGCATGAGCCAACCTGAACGCTTAATAGTAGAAGGTCACAAAAGTAAGGTCTGTAAGTTAATCAAGTCATTATACGGACTAAAACAAGCACCAAAATTATGACATGAGAAGTTTGACTATAGTGTAAAGAACATGAGATTCATGTCGAGTCTCTCTGATAAATGTCTTTACATACGTCATAGATCAAATAAAGTCAATATGATATGTTTGTATGTGGATGATATGTTGATTCTTAGTTCTGATCAATCCGAAGTGGATGAAGTTAAGTCAGGACTAATGAAAGAGTTTAGCATTAAATACATCGGTGTAGCTGAGACTATACTAAGCATACAAGTGAGCTTTGGGAAAAATGACATTTCCATAAGTCAAAGCCACTACATAAAATCCATGTTGGATACATAGGGATACAGTGAAAGTAGAGCATTAGAGATATCATACGATTATAACAATCGCTTAAAGCTCAATGAGGGAGCTGCGGTTAGACAGTTAGAATATGCTAAACTGATTGGTAGTCTCATATATGTTATGGTCTGCACAAGACCTGACATAGCCTTTACGGTAGGCATGTTAAGCAGATTCACTAGTAATTCTAGCCAAGACCATTGGGATGCCCTCGATAGGCTAATGCGATACCTAAAACACACCCAACAGTATGTTTTATGTTACCATGATCATCCTTCGGTCCTGGAAGGATATTTTGATGCATCATGGTGCTCAGAACTAAACGACAGCAAGTCCACTGGTGGATTTATTTTCATACTAGGAGGAGCAGTTATAGCATGTAAGTCCAAGACGCAGTCATGTATTGCAGTATCTTCTATGAAATTCGAACTCTATGCTCTAGATTCAGTGAGAGAAGAAGCAGAGTAGATTAGAGATTTGGTGATGGACATTCCACTATCGAGCCTGAAATTGAGTTCTATTGCAGTTTACTGCGACAATCAGGATATTAAAACTATTGCTACTAACACTTTGTTCAATACCAAAAGGAGGCAACTACAAATGAAACAAGCTTGATTGACCTCCCTTACAAGTCAAGGGACTGTGAACCTCATTGTTAAAACCAAAAACTCGGTCTCTTGTGGAAGTTCACCCTTGGGGAAGGTGTGATTGCGCACCTACTTCTCTCATGCAAGCCAAACAACAAAAAATGGAAACTGACCCAAGGGCTCGGCGTGGAGGTCCCACCACACACTCAAAAGATCTTAGAGCACTTCCCCTCCTTAGCCAATGGCCGAGCTAAGGCTACCTCAGAAAGTGCAAGAAGATCTAAATATTGATAAGCGTGCTCTCTGAGGTGCCCCGGTCTGCCAATAGCAAACCTCCGCTGTTTTGAACAGCTATGTGCAGCCCAGCTGGGTCTGCTAACAGCATAACTACGCTGTTCTATCAAGCTATTCGCACCCTTGACAAGGGCAAAATGATAAAAAACACCTTGCAGGAGACTGGGCGAGTGGAGTTACATCACTCAACGCCAAATCCAGGAGGGCGCCGAGAGCGTCGAGTGGAGCAACGTCACTCAACGCCAAAGCCATAAGGACGCAGAGAGCGTCGAGTGGAGCAATGTCACTCAATGCCAAAGCCAGAAGGGCGCCGAGAGCATTGAATGGAGCAACGTCGCTCAACGCCATAACCAGAAGGGCTCTGAGAGCGTCGAGTGGAGCAACGTCGCTCAACGCCAAAGCCAGGAGGGCGCCAGCGGGGATAAAGTCTAAATGAAGCCTCATAAAATAGCTGTGCGAGTAGCGCTCTGATACCTTCACTCGCCAGGGGCAGTTTGGGATTACTACTACAGAAGGAATTCTAGAAGACTTGAGTTCGCCGAGCTTTGTTCGACGAATCTAGTATTCTAACTCACGAGGTCAGCTCGAAGAACGGCGAGCTCCGTTCGACGAACGACGAGCTCCGTTAGACGAACGCCGAGCTCCGTTCGACGAACGCCGAGCTCCGTTCGACGAACGCCGAGCTCCGTTCGACGAACGCCGTGCTCCGTTCGACGAACGCCGAGCTCCGTTCGACGAACGCCGAGCTCCGTTCGACGAACGCTGAGCTCCGTTCGACGAACGCCGAGCTCCGTTCGACGAACGCCGAGCTCCATTCGACGAACGTCGAACTCCACCTGAGCTTAGTTTGGCGAAGTTCCGCCTCAGCTCGACGAACTCCAGGCAAATGCGGGACGGGTCAACCAGCTCGCGCCGCTCATATGTCTAGCTTTGGCGGGAGCGGGCTAACCAGCTCGCGCAGCTCATGTGCTTGGCTTTGGCGGGAGCGGGCTAATCATTCTGATCTCGCCGGTATGAAGGTCTGGCGCGGGCAGGTCATCTTGGTCCGCTCGTCTTGCCTAGTGGACCCACTCGGCGAACACAGGGTTGTACACAATCCCCGCTCTTTTTGAGCTTGACCAAGCTCGGAAAGAATCATCCAACCCACGTGTTCGGTGAGTGCTTTGCTGAGCTGGAGGGAATCTTTTGGTGAGTCCCACCTTCATACTATAAATATACCATCGGGCCTTTGGGAAAAAATCCCGCCTTCTTTAAGCTTTTTTCTGTGAGTCGTAGCTGAACGATGCCTGTGTCTGAGGAGATGCGAGCTCGCTTTGCGGCCGCGAGGGAAAAGACTAGGGAGGAGGCTCTCGAGGCCGCTCCATGGCTGGCGTGCGGATCGCCCGACCCCCTCTTCAGGCCAGTAAAAGGGAAAATCGTCAGGCGGTCCCCGGCAAACGACCTCCCGGGCTCTAGCTCGGCGGCGGGCACCGAGGTGGCCCATGAGGTATGCGCACCTCCCTCCTGACTCGTCGCTTTACTTCTAACTTCTCTTTCCGCAGGTGCAGCCTCATGAGGATGGAGGCGATGGAGGGGAAGGGGATAATTCCCTCCAGCTGTCAACCGAGCGGGTCGCCAGCCCCTTGGACCTGGGGCATGTAACGCCCCGAAACTCAAAGGAGCAGAGGGGAATAATTTGGGCCAGTTTGAGTTCTGGCTGCAGGCACACGGCCTGGGACACGGGCATGTCCCAGGGCGTGTCAAGCCTGTGTCGACACTAAGGCGTGAAGTCGACACTTTGGTCTCGACATTGTGTCGAGACCGGGCACACGGCCTGCGACACGGGCGTGTCGCAGGGCGTGTCGACCCGTGTCGACACTTAGCCGTGAAGTCGACACAGTGCTTCGACGTTGTGTCGAGACACGACACACGGCCTGCGATACGGGCGTGTCGCAGGGCGTGTCAACCCGTGTCGACACTCGTCCCGCGAAGTCGACAATTTGGTGTCGACAGTGTGTCGAGACATGGCACACGGCCTGCGACACGGGCGTGTCGCAGGGCGTGTCGACCCGTGTCGACACTTAGCCGCGAAGTGCCGAGACCTTGTACACGGCCTGGAGCCCAGGCGTGTCAAGGTGACACGGGCAAGGACACGGGCGTGTCCTAGAACCCGTGCAGTGCTCGGGTTGAAAACGGGAGAAAATCATGGGGTACACGGCCAGCTACACGGCCGTGTCAGATGGAACACGAGCGTGTCAGCTCGAACACGGGCGTGTTCGATACCCGTGTGAGGTTCCAGGTGATTCGATTTTGACGGCGAATGAGGCACACGGCCCTGGACACGGGCGTGTGCCAGGCCGTGTTCGGTCCAGATTGGGCATTTCAGTCCCGAATCGAAGCCGTTCATTTCTTTGACTGAAGATCCAACGGCTGGGGGTTGTTCCTGAAGGGATATACCCGGGTTTTGACTTGGAAAACCCTCACTTTTCCACTTGTTCTCTCTCCAAACCCTTGGAGAAAGAAGAGCTAAGGCAAGAAGAAGAGGAGCTAGATCCGCCATTGGAGGAGCTTCGGAGCTCCGAATCGCAAGCCGACTCCGGATCCACGGAGGCAACGCAAGTGCGGTGATTTCCATCCGATTACTTTTCGATGGCGCCAAAGAGGACCGCAAGGGTAACGATCCTCAACTTGAGCATGAGTCGCTCTCTTTCTTTGCATAGGAAGCCCGCTCTCGCGAGTTTGCGGAGAGTTGGAGGCATTCCTTCGGGTAGATATGTGAAGTCCCCGTTGTTTAGCGTCCGTATGCGAGAACGGACATAGGCATTTTGGTTGAAGCCTACCCGGACATGTAGTTCGGATCGGTGATGTTGCATTGCATAAGGCCGGAGAAGACTCCGTGCTATTGGGTGTTTTTCGGGTTTTCTACGCGGTAGATTGCAGCAGGGAGCCTTGGGGACTAACCCAAAGGTGCACCCGGAAAACTGGGCGGACACGAGGTCTTGCCAACTTGGTGGCCTGAGAGCCAACTTGAACATAACGGGGTTATGTGATTTGTGGTAGAATGGGAATCGGTGAAAGTTTGACCCGCGCAGATGGCTTAAATTGCCGTTGCGATGTGAGCACGGGTTAGATGGAGCCGTACCCGCTTTATGTCGTTCGGGTTAGAGAGACCTAAAGTTACATGGTACTCGCCGTTGGCATAGATGTGAGTCTTCGGTGGTCGATGGCTTAAATTGACGTGACCAATACCATGAAGACGAATTGCTCATAGGAATGGCCGTCTAAGTGGCGGTGGTGAGTCCGGAATGTTAATGGCTTTAATTGACGTGACATCGACCGGTTCACCGAGAATGTGCCCTGAGTGCACGGGGCGTGTGGCCGTGCGAGCCCACGCCTGTGATGAAATGGCTATGGTTTTAATTGCTCGCTTATGCTAATGAAATACAGGAAAGGAGCATCGCCGCCCCGAATTGGGGGCGGGATCGTTATAATTTGGTCAGCATTGCTGACCGTTGCCTTGTTTGCCACCGTGCGGTGGTTTGTTTGCTTGCAGGTGCAGCTGGACCAAGCGGTCAATAGCGGGCTAAAGCCCTTTTTGCGAAGCTGGCCCTCGAAGGCCCAAGTGGAAATGTTTTATGTTTTATTCATGTATGGCCGGCCTGCGAGCCGAGGTTTGTAAATCATGTAAAAGACAAGTGAAACATTTTGTAAGGCCTTAAGGCCGACTTTTGAGTATTTTGTAATAACATTCCTATTATCATGTTAGTGGACATTCATGCTTGTGCTGGGTTCTTGTTTTGCAACTTATAAACTGCTTCCGCTAGAATGCTCTGTGTAGGACGTTGAGATTGGTTGGATGGTTTCCATACGTAACCACCCGGTCTGTCTGTGGCATATGGCGTCGGGCCCCGGCCGGACCTACTGCTATATGCTATGCGACGGATAGGGGGTGTTACAATTTGGTATCAGACTACTGGTTTTGGTTGGACTTGAATTGAATTCGTGGGCGAATTCTTTTTAAGGGGTGGTGAGCACATTGTGTGCGTCATCGTTATAACCGTAAAAAGAACCCATGAATGTCCACTTAGGAATGAAAATACTCGTGTTTGAGGAACCTGCGTGTTCCTATAATTGCTGTTTGCAATTTATTTGGTCGCTTAACGGTGTTTTCTACCACTATAGGTGACCCGAAGTGGTGCTGGGCCGTCAGAACGCCGAGTTTCTGAGGCAAGTAGTGCACCAGAAGTTGCTCCCGCAACACCTTTGTCGGCTGAAAATATAAGATTGGTGGCTGAAGCGGTGTTGGCCGTGATAAATGCGCAGCCTGGGAGGCAAGCGCAGCAGCCCGCTCCTGTGATGGAGCAAGTACCTCTTCAAGAGGCTGAGCCGAGGAGGATGGAGCAAGTGGTTGTAGAACCAATAGTGCCAAGGAGGGCGACTGAGAGGCAGTTGAAGCATGTAATGAGCTTTAACCCTCCGTTATTCTCGGGGTTGGGAACCCCATCTCAAGCTGAAGACTGGCTCTCTAGGGTGAAGAGAGTCATGACAGCGACGGAGACGGAGGAGTGGCAGATGACCACCATTGCTACGTTCCTGCTGGACGGTGAAGCAAGGATGTGGTGGGAAGGCTTGGAGCTGCATCATCTGAGAGGAAGACAATTGATAGACGTTCCGATGGAAGAGTTCTCGGAATTGTTCTTAGCAAGATACCTCCCTTCTACTCAGAGGATTTCAATGGAGAATGAGTTCCTGAGGTTGGTGCAGGGTGAGCGAAGCGTGGATGAATATCTCCACGAGTTTACGCGGTTGAGTCGTTATGCTAGCTCCACCATCATGGATGAGGAGCGCAAGACTAATCGTTTTTATGAAGGCTTGAGGGATGAGCTGAGATTGTTACTGTCGGGGCCAATGACGCAGGGTTTCTTAACCTTGGTCAATACTGCCCGGTCCTTGGAGAATGACATGAAGAGTGTACAAGCGAAGAAAGGCTTGGCTGATAAGAAATCTGAGTTCAGAGTGCCGACTACCTCAAAGTCAGGCTATCGGAGGACTTTCAAGAAGCCTAGGACTTCGGGTCCAGCTCCTTCTGGCGCTTCTGGGGCAACTACGAGTCGGACCCCGGGCGCGTGCTTTACTTGTGGCAAGACGGGGCATTTCGCCCGTGATTGTTGGAGCGGACGTCCTAAGTCCGAGAGGAGGCCGTGAGCCACTTATGAAGAGAAGGGAAAGGCGGTGGAGTCGACCGCATCCCACTATGCTCCGGCCCAACCAAGCGTTTACAATCTTGGCCAACAGGAGGCCATTAAACAAGCTGACGTGGTGACAGGTACGGTTTAATTTATAGCAAGTCAATTCCTTTATATGCTTGTTATGCACATGTTACCTTACCACTACTTGTTTAGGATTTGTGTTGATTTGTGAAAATCCGGCACGAGCACTCTTTGATACGGGAGCTTCACACTCCTTCTTGTCCGAAGGATTTATATTACGCATCGGAGTCCCTTCTTCGATGGCGAAGGATAAGTTGGATGTGTTGCTGCCAAATGGGTGTTCGATGCGAGCGGATAGAATCTGCGAGGTTAAGACTCGTATTGGAGAGCAGGAGTTTGACCTGCGGGCGTCCTTACTTCCGTTGGTGGAGTTCGACGTCATATTTGGAATGGACTGGCTCTCGGAGCAGCAGACCCATATAGATTGCGGTAGCAAGGAAGTAAAGCTGGGAGCAAGTCGTGAGACGACTTTTACGGGCTTAAAGGGGTCGAGCAAGACGTTGATGTCTGCTCTTCAGGTGGTGAAGGCGGTTCGTGCCGGAGCAGAACTGTTCTTTACACTAGTGGAGGTTGCAAAGCCGAAGCCCGCGATGGATTGTATTTCAGTGGTATCGGAATACCCTGATGTGTTCCCCGCAGATCTTCCTGGAGCCCCGCCACAACGGGAGATAGATTTTACTATCGAGCTAGTGCCAGGTGCAAAGCCTGTGTCACGATCTCCGTATCGACTAGCGCCTAAGGAAATGGCAGAGCTGAAAGTTCAACTACAAGAGTTGCTGGAGCAAGGGTATGTGCGCCCGAGTTCTTCGCCTTGGAGCGCACCGGTCCTCTTTGTTAAGAAGAAGGACGGAAGCTTGAGGTTGTGTATTGATTATCGGGAGCTAAACAAGCTGACCGAGAAGAACAAGTACCCGATCCCCCGGATTGACGATCTCTTTGATCAGTTAGTCGGGTCGACGGTGTTCTCAAAGTTAGATCTCAAGTCTGGGTACTATCAGCTGCGGATAAGGGAGAGTGATATCCCGAAGACAGCGTTTAGTACGAGATACGGGCATTATGAGTTTACGGTCATGCCGTTTGGGCTGACTAATGCGCCGTCAGTGTTCATGGATTTGATGAACAGAACGTTCAGGGAGTACTTGGACCATTTCGTGATCGTCTTCATCGACGATATTTTGGTGTACTCGCAAAGTGAGGAGGATCACTTCAAGCATCTCCATTTGGTGTTGGAGACACTCAGGAGAAATCAGTTGTATGCCAAGTTCTCGAAGTGCGAGTTTTGGCTATCCTCAGTGGCGTTCCTCGGGCATATAGTGAGTGGAGAGGGTATTGCGGTGGATCCGGCGAAGATTGTTGCGATACGGGAGTGGCCTGAGCTTGCTACGGTAGCAGATGTCCGGAGCTTTTTGGGGCTTGCCGGTTATTATAGGCGCTTCGTAGAGAACTTCTCGCGGATAGCGCTACCTCTCACTACTTTGACGAGGAAGGAGCATAAGTTCGTTTGGACGCCGGAGTGCGCCCGAGCTTTTGAGGAGTTAAAGTGTCGGTTGACCACGGCGCCTTTGCTGAGTTCGCCGGTTGGAACCGAAGGCTATGAGATATATAGCGATGCTTCGGGCAGCGGTTTGGGTTGCGTGCTATTGCAGCACGGCAGCGTGATAGCTTATGGCTCGAGACAGCTAAAAGTGCACGAGAGGAATTATCCGGTCCACGACTTGGAGTTGGCGGCCGTGATTTTTGCCTTGAAGCTGTGGAGACACTATTTGTACGGTGTGAAGATTGATATCTACACCGATCACAAGAGTCTAAAGTACCTGATTGATCAGAAAGATCTGAATATGCGGCAGCGTAGGTGGATGGAGTTCCTGGGGGACTATACATTCAAGATCCACTACGTGCCTGGTAAAGGGAATGCTGTTGCGGACGCGTTGAGTCGCCGAGCCCCAGCTCAAGCGAATTGGCTATCAGTGCATGATGAGCGGTTGGTGCAGGAGCTGGAGGCGTTGGAGATTGTTTGTGTGGATAGACAATCTAGTGCTGAAGCAGTGCTGAATTGGACTGAAGTCCAATATGACCTGGCTGATCGGATTCGGCAGGCTTTGGATATGGATGCTCATATGAAGCAGTTCATGATAGAGGCTCTGGATGGGTCAAATTCCCAATTCGTTGTGGAGGACGGATTGCTGTGGAAAGACGGTCGTTTGTGCGTCCCAAGTGTGGGCAGTTTACGGGTGGAGTTGTTGTACGAGGCGCACCATACCAAGTACTCGATTCACCCGGGGAGCACGAAGATGTACCGTGATGTTAAGAAGCTATTTTGGTGGCCGGGTTTAAAGAAGGATGTGGCGCTATACGTAGCGAAGTGCCAAACTTGCGCCTTGGTAAAGGCGGAGTGCCAAAAGCCGGGAGGATTTCTTAAGTCCTTGCCTATTCCGGAGTGGAAATTCGACGACATCTCTATGGACTTTGTGCATGGTTTGCCAAGGTCGCAGAAGGGGAACGACGCCATTTGGGTGGTGGTCGATCGATTAACAAAGGTGTCGCATTTTATTCCGCATAGGAAGGATGATCCGGTGGAGAAGCTGTCAAAGCTTTATGTGGATAACATAGTGCGGCTTCATGGTGTGCCCCGTAGCATCGTGAGTGACCGTGATGGGCGGTTCACGTCCAATGATTGGAGGCTGGTGCAACAAATGTTGGGAACAAAGCTGAAGTTTAGCACAGCCTTCCATCCGCAAACTGATGGGCAGACCGAGAGGGTCAATAGAACCATGGAAGACATGCTTCGCATGTGTGTCTTGGACTTTGGAAAGCAATGGGAGGACCACCTTTATTTGGTGGAGTTCGCATACAACAATAGCTACCAAGAAAGTATTCAGATGGCGCCTTTCGAGGCCCTTTATGGTAGACGATGTCGCACGCCGTTGTCTTGGTTAGAAACGGGCGAGTCGAAGTTGTATAAGCGATCGGAAGTGGAGGATGCTACTTCTTTGGTAAGGACAATTCGGGAGAGGTTGCTTATCGCTCAGGACCGGCAAGCAAAGTACTATAATGCCAAGCACAGGAACGTGGAGTTCGCTGTGGGCGATTATGTATACTTGAAGATCAAGCCGTTCAAGGGTGTCTCGCGGGTGCGGCGATTGAAAAAGCTAAGCCCGAGGTACCTTGGACCGTTCGAGGTTCTGGAGCGAGTAGGAGAAGCGGCCTATCGGCTGAAGCTTTCAGTGGAGCTAAGTGGTTTACATGATGTATTCCATATTTCGGTGCTTCGGAAGGCGGTGCAAGAGCCTACGCAAGTGATCGCGGCCAATCAAGTGCCGGTGGATAGTGGGCTAACGACAAAAGTCAAGCCCGTGCGGATTGAGGACTCGGAGGTCAAGCGGCTACGCAATAAAGAGATCAGGATGGTCAAAGTCCGGTGGGACAATTGCAGTCGTGAGGAGCTCTCTTGGGAGCGAGAGCAGACGATGCTTGACGAATATCCGGAGTTGTTCCGCTCAGGTACAAATTTATGTTTTGTACATGTTTTTCCCTTTATGTAATTTCGTGGGCGAAATTCTTTTAAGAGGGGTAGAGTTGTAACGCCCCGAAACTCAAAGGAGCAGAGGGGAATAATTTGGGCCAGTTTGAGTTCTGGCTGCAGGCACACGGCCTGGGACACGGGCGTGTCCCAGGGCGTGTCAAGCCTGTGTCGACACTAAGGCGTGAAGTCGACACTTTGGTCTCGACATTGTGTCGAGACCGGGCACACGGCCTGCGACACGGGCGTGTCGCAGGGCGTGTCGACCCGTGTCGACACTTAGCCGTGAAGTCGACACAGTGCTTCGACGTTGTGTCGAGACACGGCACACGGCCTGCGACACGGGCGTGTCGCAGGGCGTGTCAACCCGTGTCGACACTCGTCCCGCGAAGTCGACAATTTGGTGTCGACAGTGTGTCGAGACATGGCACACGGCCTGCGACACGGGCGTGTCGCAGGGCGTGTCGACCCGTGTCGACACTTAGCCGCGAAGTGCCGAGACCTTGTACACGGCCTGGAGCCCAGGCGTGTCAAGGTGACACGGGCAAGGACACGGGCGTGTCCTAGAACCCGTGCAGTGCTCGGGTTGAAAACGGGAGAAAATCATGGGGTACACGGCCAGCTACACGGCCGTGTCAGATGGAACACGGGCGTGTCAGCTCGAACACGGGCGTGTTCGATACCCGTGTGAGGTTCCAGGTGATTCGATTTTGACGGCGAATGAGGCACACGGCCCTGGACACGGGCGTGTGCCAGGCCGTGTTCGGTCCAGATTGGGCATTTCAGTCCCGAATCGAAGCCGTTCATTTCTTTGACTGAAGATCCAACGGCTGGGGGTTGTTCCTGAAGGGATATACCCGGGTTTTGACTTGGAAAACCCTCACTTTTTCCACTTGTTCTCTCTCCAAACCCTTGGAGAAAGAAGAGCTAAGGCAAGAAGAAGAGGAGCTAGATCCGCCATTGGAGGAGCTTCGGAGCTCCGAATCGCAAGCCGACTCCGGATCCACGGAGGCAACGCAAGTGCGGTGATTTCCATCCGATTACTTTTCGATGGCGCCAAAGAGGACCGCAAGGGTAACGATCCTCAACTTGAGCATGAGTCGCTCTCTTTCTTTGCATAGGAAGCCCGCTCTCGTGAGTTTGCGGAGAGTTGGAGGCATTCCTTCGGGTAGATATGTGAAGTCCCCGTTGTTTAGCGTCCGTATGCGAGAACGGACATAGGCATTTTGGTTGAAGCCTACCCGGACATGTAGTTCGGATCGGTGATGTTGCATTGCATAAGGCCGGAGAAGACTCCGTGCTATTGGGTGTTTTTCGGGTTTTCTACGCGGTAGATTGCAGCAGGGAGCCTTGGGGACTAACCCAAAGGTGCACCCGAAAAACTGGGCGGACACGAGGTCTTGCCAACTTGGTGGCCTGAGAGCCAACTTGAACATAACGGGGTTATGTGATTTGTGGTAGAATGGGAATCGGTGAAAGTTTGACCCGCGCAGATGGCTTAAATTGCCGTTGCGATGTGAGCACGGGTTAGATGGAGCCGTACCCGCTTTATGTCATTCGGGTTAGAGAGACCTAAAGTTACATGGTACTCGCCGTTGGCATAGATGTGAGTCTTCGGTGGTCAATGGCTTAAATTGACGTGACCAATACCATGAAGACGAATTGCTCATAGGAATGGCCGTCTAAGTGGCGGTGGTGAGTCCGGAATGTTAATGGCTTTAATTGACGTGACATCGACCGGTTCACTGAGAATGTGCCCTGAGTGCACGGGGCGTGTGGCCGTGCGAGCCCACGCCTGTGATGAAATGGCTATGGTTTTAATTGCTCGCTTATGCTAATGAAATGCAGGAAAGGAGCATCGCCGCCCCGAATTGGGGGCGGGATCGTTATAATTTGGTCAGCATTGCTGACCGTTGCCTTGTTTGCCACCGTGCGGTGGTTTGTTTGCTTGCAGGTGCAGCTGGACCAAGCGGTCAATAGCGGGCTAAAGCCCTTTTTGCGAAGCTGGCCCTCGAAGGCCCAAGTGGAAATGTTTTATGTTTTATTCATGTATGGCCGGCCTGCGAGCCGAGGTTTGTAAATCATGTAAAAGACAAGTGAAACATTTTGTAAGACCTTAAGGCCGACTTTTGAGTATTTTGTAATAACATTCCTATTATCATGTTAGTGGACATTCATGCTTGTGCTGGGTTCTTGTTTTGCAACTTATAAACTGCTTCCGCTAGAATGCTCTGTGTAGGACGTTGAGATTGGTTGGATGGTTTCCATACGTAACCACCCGGTCTGTCTGTGGCATATGGCGTCGGGCCCCGGCCGGACCTACTGCTATATGCTATGCGACGGATAGGGGGTGTTACAGGGCATCCCCCTCCGGAGACTTCCTGATCGCCAATTCCCCCTTGGTTGGGAAAATCCTTCGCTGTTCTTGAGGAAGGACTCTTCAAGAGCCGGTCGGGCTCTTCTCAGCCATCAGCTAGTGCAGGCGACGTGCCGACTCCCGGTGAGCTCATACTTGAGCCTGTGTTACCCCCCGCTCTTTCTGACCTACCCCTTCGCAGGTTATAACATGATTTCCTCCTCCGAAGCTGAGATGAGTGAGGGATATTTGCCTCCCCCTGATACATATCACATCTCCGAGTATCTGGACGATCCAGCGGACGCGACGGGGATGAATAAACAGGTGACGCAGTTCTTCCAGAAGCACACGCTACTACTGCAAGAGGTCTTCAACAGGGTCGACAAGGACAAGGCCAAAATGGAGGAGCGGCTTGCAGTCCTGGAGGGAGCGAGGCGCCCAACTGATGGAGACGAGGTTACTTCTCCCAGGGTGCACATAACACGGGCCTAGGAGCGGCTCAGGCATTCCACGGAGCAAGTCGGCTTGGCCCAGCAGGTGCTGGTGGTGGTTCGTGAGTATCACTATCCTCATGTGCCGCCCCGATTCGAGACGTAGAGGCGGGGCAGGTGGAAGTGGATCCAGTACTGATCCGCCTGCCCCCTCCCCACGGTTGGTCGCCGGGCCAGGACGTATCCGTATCGCAGACCATATCGCTTAGGAGGGTTATCCTTCTTTAAAACATTTTCAATGTCCGTAATAACTTTAGACTCTCTCGCTCGCTGATGGGTTCGATGCTCGTCGCGCGTTATTTTTGTTTTTGTTGTGTTTGCCGTTATTTTTCTGGCTGAATGTGTAGCGCTCCCGCCCGCCTGCTTCTTCCTTAAGCGGGCGCGAGATCGCTGAATCGGCGTGCCCAACCCGCATGTCTAACCTTAGCGGGGGCTAGCCGTGAGCTCGCACATTGTAAGCCCAAGCGACTTGCTTACTTTTTTAGGCGAGTGCGAGCCGCAGCCCGCTCGCCTCTCACACAGGCGAGGATGGGAGCAACCCGCTGTCAAATGGTCTTCATGGCGCAGTTGCGAGCCGGGAAGTCGAAACGTCAGGGGACATTTTGCTATCCTCACCTTTCGCGCTAGCAGAATGTTTTCCCGCCCTTTTTCTTTCTATAAATAGGCCCTGTCGGTCCTTTCTCACCCACCGCATTTAAGATTTCTCCTTCTCCCTTACTTCCTGCGACCCTCGACTCCTGCAATAACTTTCTCACCTCGCTTAGCATGCTATCTGTGAAATGTGCGGTGACAGTGGCGATGCGGATTGGCGGGGTAAGTGTGCTTGGACCTTTTCCGAGCATGACTCCCCCCCCCCGCCATTTCTGAAGCCGGATTCTTCGATGCCATAGGCGACTATGTCCCGCCAGGTTTTGTGGCTAGGCGACCTGGAGAGGGGGAAAAGATAAACGACCTCTCCGGAGGGGAGCTCACTATACCCTTGGAGCACTTTGAGGCGGGCCTTCGGCTTCCGCTATGGCCCAAGGTTCGCCAGATACTGAAATATTTCGGGGTCGCCCTAGGATAGATGACCCAGAATTCCATAGTCGTCATGGTTGGATTCGCCTGCTTCCTGCGGGAAGAGCGGGTTGAGTTCAGCCTCGCGGTCTTTCGCAAGCTGTTCTCTTTTTGCGTAAACAAGGACGGGACCGCCTATTTCTCCAGCGGGCACGTCATGGTGCGGGAGACCGTCAAAAAGAGCCATAATTGGCTCAAGAAATTCGTGTTCGTCTGGGGGGTCTTCGGCAATGTCCCCTTCTCACCGGTACAACTCAGCAAGGCGAGCTACCACCCTCTAGTCTGGGGGGCCATGAAGCGGAGCTGTGCGGGTTCTTCGTCGGGAAGAATTTTGAGATCTCCTTCCTGCGCCGGAATCTGGACAACCTCTCCCCCATCACGCTTGGGGGAGGTAAGCTACTCGCGTTTCTCCTTTCTACTTTGATAATTTCTGTTTTAACTTTCTTTTTGCAGGCGAGCGCGACATCCCCCTACACCCTCCTTACGAGCGCGCGGCTCGCTTCCAGCGAGCTCACCTGTGCCAAAGCCGCAACCACCGCACACTACGAGACCCCGACATCTGTCCCCCAGAAGCAGCCCAGCCGCGAACAACCTCCACCGCCGCCGCCCAAGAAGGTGAAGGCCACGGGCGATGTGTCTACCGTGGCCCAAAGAAAAGGCAAGGCCCCCGTGGCCCAGCCGACCAAGGACCCCGCCCCCGCGACTGCTCTGGCTAGCAGCGCCCCTAGCGAGGCAGCTGGCACTTCCGGGCCACAAGAAGAGACGCGAACCGCCATGAAGCCGGTGCCGAGAGGGCACCGCAACTTCGGCTACGGTGAGAAGTGCCTGGATGAGCTCGGCGTCCCCCTCCTGTTGTGGGGCAAGGAGTCGAACCGGGCGATCATCTCCACCCTGCTGCCGAGCTGGCTGGAGCAGGAAACCATCAGCGGGGAGGTCTACAACTTCTCGTTCGGCCTCTACTCGCGGGAGGACTCCACCATCTACGACGAGGCCACGCGGGTGCTGATCCATGAGAGTGCGCGAGCTCAGCTCCACAGCCTGGAGCTGGCCCACATGGTCGGCCGGCGGTGCACCCAAATGGAGAAGAATACCCCCTCGCTCAAGAGGCTGGTGGATGAGAAGGAGGATGCTCGCCGCCTCACCCAGGAGGAGGCAGAGCGACAGAGAGAGAGAGGGCGGACGCAGCCGATGTCGCCGTCGTCATTTTGAAGGATGAAAAAGAAGCGCTACAGGCGTGGGTGCAAGAGCTGGAGGCCGCAGCGTCTCTCCCGCCGCCCTCCAGCAACGGATGTTAGCTTACGCACTATACCGAGTACGAGCTGGAGGAAATGATGTAGAAGAACGCTGCCTGCGCGGCGAAATACACCCTCCAGAATCTTCGACGGACTGATCTCATCAAGAGCGAGGGCGCGGGCCTTTCCGCGAGCGACGTGGTACCAGCGTTGTTCCTGCCGGTACCTAAGCCGGGAGACAAGTCCTATCAGCCTCTCTAGGGCTTGTCGCCCGGGAGCTCGCCCCGTCGAATTCCGACGCCTCGCCTCTTATATGCTTTTATTACAATGTAAGCACGGGCTGAGTCCTGATCTTGTATTACCGCTGCTTGTAATGTTTCTGTGCAATGTGAATATTTTCCTTTTTCGTACTCGCGGCTTGTTTTTATTCTCCCGCTTGCGGTTCCTCATTCCGCGTTTTGTCAGCGAGATTGCGCGCCACTCAAGGACTTAGCTTAGGACGCATAGGGGGCTTAGTTAACCGACCCGCGAGTGGTGACCCATCTCCTTAGTACAGATCCTCCGCGCTGCCTGCTTGCTAGAATAGGCGAGCCTACTCGGCTCGCACCCGGGCCGCTGAGTTCCGTGCGAGTTGATCCTCATGCGACGCTGCCTGGGTTATCGTCTCCTTGGCCGTTATCTTGGGTGTTGGTCGATTGTGTTGGACCCATTTCGTTAACTTTATGACTTCTTCCTCGGTCATTCGGATGCCTGGGCCCCCAACCTCTAACATCGCTTTGTTTGTCAAGACCTGTCTTGCTAGCCAGTGGGGAGCATGAATAGACCCCTACGAGTGTCATCCAGCCCTGCCAGCTATATGAGAGCCTGACAGCGGGATCTGCTCGGGGTTCGGGTAGACACCATCGAGTGACATCCAACACTGCCAACTAGGTGAGAGCCTGACAACGGGATCTGCTGGGGGTCTAGGTAGACACCATCGAGTGATATCCAGCCCTACTAGCTAGGTGAGAGCCTGACAACAGGATCTGCTCGGGGTCTGAGTAGACTCCATCGAGTGACATCCAGCCCTGCCAGCTAGGTGAGAGCCTGACAACGGGATCTGCTCGGGGTCTGAGTTGATGCCCTCGAGTGACATCCAGCCCTGCCAGCTAGGTGAGAGCCTGGCAGCGAGATCTGCTTGGGGTCCGGGTAGACACCATCGAGTGACATCCAGCCCTTCCAGCTAGGTGAGAGCCTGACAGCTAGATCTGCTCGGGGTCTGAGTAGACGTCATCGAGTGACATCCAACCCAGCCAGCGAGGTGAGAGCCTGTCAGCGGGATCTGCTCGGGGTCTGAGTTGACGCCCTCAAGTGACATCCAACCCTACCGGCTAGGTGAGAGCCTGACAGCAGGATCTGCTCGGGGTCCGGGTAGACACCATCGAGTGACATCCAGCCCTATCAGCTAGGTGAGAGCCTGACAGTAGGATCTGCTCGGGGTCTAAGTAGACATCATCGAGTGACATCCAGCCCTGCCAGCTAGGTGAGAGCCTGGCAGCGGGATCTGCTCGGGGTCTGAGTTGACACCATCGAGTGACATCCAGCCCTACCAGCTAGGTGAGAGCCTAGTAACGAGATCTGCTCGGGGTCTGAGTAGACACCATCGAGTGACATCCAGCCCTGCCCGCTAGGTGAGAGCCTGACAACGAACTCTGCTCGGGGTCTGAGTAGACTCTATCGAGTGACATCCAGCCCTGCCAACTAGGTGAGAGCCTGACAGCGGGATCTGCTTGGGGTCTGAGTTGACAGCCTCGAGTGACATCCAGTTCTGCCATCTAGGTGAGAGCCTGACATCGGGATCTACTCGGGGTCTGAGTAGACGCCATCGAGTGACATCCAGCCCTGTCAGTTAGGTGAGATCCTGGCAGTGAGATCTGCTCGGAGTCTGAGTTGACGCCCTCGAGTGACATCCAACACTGCTAGCTAGATGAGAGCCTGACAGCGGGATCTGCTCGGGGTCCGGGTAGATACCATCGAGTGATATCCAGCCCTGCCAGCTAGGTGAGAGCCTGACAACGGGATCTGCTAGGGGTCTGAGTAGACGTCATCGAGAGACATCCAGCCCTGCCAGCTAGGTGAGAGCCTGGCAGCGGGATCTGCTCGGGGTCTGAGTTGACGCCATCGAGTGACATCCAGCTCTGCCAGCTAGGTGAGAACCAGGTAGCGGGATCTGCTCGGGTTCTGAGTAAACACCATCGAGTGTCATCCAGCCCTGCCAGCTAGGTAAGAGCCTGGCAGCGGGATCTGCTCGGGGTCTGAGTTGACACCATCGAGTGACATCTAGCCCTGTCAGCTAGGTGTGAGCCTGGCAGCGGGATCTGCTAGGGGTCCGAGTTGACACACGTAAGTGACATCCAGCCTTACCCGGGGAGCTCGCATCCCCTTCCTTCTTCGGCGACCTCCTTCCCAGCTTGCCTGTCGGGAGCGTCCTCGCCCAGAGACGGGGTGAAGGAGATTGGAATAGCTGGAGTCGAGCACTCGGCCCGTGTGCCGAGTGCGAACTTAACGAGGTTGAGCACCTCCTACCTGAAGTCTTCGAACATCCCCACAGTGTCCAGAGGTGGTGGGGGTGGCGAGTCGGACCTATCTGAGCCTTGTCCTTCTCCTCTTGCCATCTAACATGTTGGAGATTTTCTGTGCTGACCACTTTCCACGCTCACCGCACCATAATGTTGAAACTGAAAACTCAGTCTCTTGTGGAAGTTCACCCTTGGGAAAGGGGTGATCGCGCACCTACTTCTCTCCTGCAATCCAAACAAAAAAAAGAAATGGAAACTGGCTCAAGGGCTCGGCGTGGAGGTCCCATTACACACCCGGAAGATCTTAGAGCGCTTCCCCTCCTTAGCCAATGACCGAGCTAAGGCTACCTCAGAAAGCGCAAGAAGATCTGAATATTGATAAGCGTACTCTGTGAGATGTCCCTTGAGTCTTATTTATAGATTTCTGAAAACAGTTTGCCAATAGCCAACCTCCACTATTTCGAACAGCTATGTGCAGCCCAACTGGGTCTGCTAACAGCGTAACTCCGTTGTTCTATCAAGCTATTCACACCCTTTACAAGGGCAAAATGGTAAAAAACTCCTCACAGGAGACTGGGCGAGTGGAGCTACATCACTCAACGCCAAAGCCAGGAGGGCGCCGAGAGCGTCGAGTGGAGCAATGTCACTCAATGCCAAAGCCAGAACGACGCCAAGAGCGTCGAGTGGAGCAATGTCACTCAACGCCAAAGCCAAAAGGGCGCTGAGAGCATTGAGTGGAGCAACGTCGCTTAACGCCAAAGCCATAAGGGCGCCGAGAGCGTCGAGTGGAGCAACGTCGCTCAACGCCAAAGCCAGGAGGGCGCCAACGGGGATAAAGTCTAAATGAAGTCTCATAAAATAGCTGGGCGAGTAGCCCTCTGATACCTTCACTCGCACGGGGAAGTCTGGGATTACTACTATAGAAGGAATTCTAGAAGACTTGAATTCGCCGAGCTTTGTTCAACGAATCTAGGATTCTAACTCACGAGGTCAGCTCAACGAACGCCGAGCTCCGTTCGACGAACGCCGAGCTCCGTTCGACGAACGCCGAGCTCCGTTCGACGAACGCCGAGCTCCGTTCGACGAACGCCGAGCTCCGTTCGACGAACACCGAGCTCCGTTCGACGAACACCGAGCTCCGTTCGACGAACGTCGAGCTCCATTCGACGAACGCCGAGCTCCGTTCAGCGAAAGACAAGCTCCGTTCGACGAAAGACGAGCTCCGTTTGACGAACATCGGACTCCACCTGAGCTCAATTTGGCGAAGTCCCGCCTCAGCTCGACAAACTCCAGACGGACGCGGGACGGGTCAGCTAGATCGTGCAGCTCGCGCGCCTAGCTTTGGCGGGAGCGAGCTAACCAGCTCACGCAGCTCGCGAGCCTGGCTTTGGCAGGAGCGGGCTAGCCATTCTGATCTCGCCGGTATGATGTTCTGGCGCAGGCAGGTCGCCTTTGTCCGCTCGTCTTGCCTGGTGGACCCACTTGGTGAACACGGGGTTGTATACTCATTGATGTGAGGTCGAATGATAATGTTGCAGACGCATTGACAAAATGCTTAAATAGAGCTCTCAAAATCAAAACATCGGAGAAGATGAGTTTAAAGTTCATAAAAATATGAAACTCTCCTCTTGTGTTTATGTTTTAATGGTAAGAGTCTATAACTGCAACATTCAAGCATCTAATAATACATTGAAAACCCCAAATAAAATCTTGATGAAAACCCAAGATGGTTGGATGTTAGTCATTTCACATTTGATGACTTAACATATTTCTCATTGTAAGTTGATTTGAGAATTATTCAACTGGGAATAGAAAGTCATTGTACGAGTTAATCTAACATTAGTGATCATAGCACATTATTCCACATTTGATAATGTTGCAAATGATGGTGTACCAAGTCATATGATAAGGTATATAGTGGTCACTAATGAGTAAGATAACAATATGTGATTTATTAAAATCATAACTTGACTGGTCCTTCTGAGACTAGATAGAGATGCTGACAGTGTTACTTCACTACTGCTATAAGTACTAAGCTCATTTAAGTAGAGCTAGCTTACTTTGATACGTCACTGCATATATTTATGAATTCATAGAGTCTAACTCATGAAATTTCTTGCAGACACTGGTGAAGATGGAGGAGAGAAAGTAGACTTTGACATGAATGATGATGATCTACTCTCTGAGTTGAATTGCTATATATTTTTTTGATCCATTGTTATTTTGTTTTCAGATTTATTTATTTCTGAGTAACACATTATGTTTAGATGTTTATGTTACTGTTTTTGAAAACTCCTACTTATGTTTAAATGTGCTAACTCTTATGAAATTGTGTAAAGTCAAAATTTTTCTTTTGGTACTCTCTACTTTCTGCACTCCGAGACGTACACATTATTTATCACAAATATATGAGGAGATTGTTAATGTATATTTGGACAAATATCGAGTTCGGAGGCTTAACGGGTCGGTTCGGGTACACAGATATCCGTTACCCGAAGTAACTCCTAGGGATTGCCTATTTATACCCACCTAGGGGCAACGGGTAGGAGATTCCACTTTGATCACCATCCGGGATGCTTCGAGCGACACTCTCAGCTGTTTCATCAGTAATTTCTATAGAATGTCATGTTGAATTTACTTGAAAATATTGCAGGTGGGATCTTCTTCATGACAAGAACTTGAAAATATTGCAGCCATCCAGTAGTATTGCATTTCATTGCGGTTGATTCCATTGATAATTTCTCTCCACCATTATGATTTATCATGGAAATAATTTGAGTAGGTTGAATTTAGTTTTCGTTTGTTATGTATTAGAGTGTTACTATTGTGTTGATGCAAGAGTTGATTTGAAATGTCACTTACACATGAAGAATAATCCAAGCCCGCACAAATAGATGTTGGACAATATTTCATGACGAGCACAATTTTTTCTAGTAAAGAAGATTTAGTTGAATAGACTCACAATGCAGCTATACGTCTTTGCTTCGTAATTATCATTCAGAGAGTTGATCCACTTAAAATAGGCCAAAGCATCGAGTGTAACTTGGTTGCAATTGAGGCGGTTTTACTCGGGCTAGCTATAATAAGAAAGGTTGGGTAAAAAAATTTCAAGGAAGACCAACTCCAAGCATTATGGTTGCTCTTTTACTTTACATAGACAAAAAGCCGCGGAGTTAAATGAGTGCGGACATTAGAGGTTAAATGTGGACTTCATAACCATAAGTTTATTATATAGATGCACACTCTTATGCATGCAGATTAGATTCGAATGAATACAAGATTATTGAGGAGATATATATTACAAGGGTTAAACTTAGAAAGATATTGTCGACTTTTAGAAATAAAAAGCGTCCAAATCCATTGTAATGAGAATTATTTATAATGAGAAAGGAGCCGGCAGGTGCAACCCCAATTCAGTTTCTTTATAAATGCATTGGTGAATTTAATTATGTTAATTAGTCATAACATCATGAATATAATCACTAATAATTATGTTAAGAAGTTCTTCAAGAAAGGTAAAGAATGTTAGGTATTTCTTGGTGAAGGGCAATATTTAGTGATCTCCCATACGTTACATGACTTTAACATGCTGTTTATTTCCATGTTAGCTAAATAGAATGACTCATTTCCGAAAGTACTTCAACATGTGGTTACGACATGATTAGAGCATTATAAAGAGTTCTTTATTGTTGCTTGGAAGAACAGATATTTGCATTTGGGTAATGTAACAACCAATTGTGTAGAAAGTGGACACTATCATCTAAAACGGATTTTGGATGTCTAGATTGGCAATTTGACAATGATATGGAAAACCTTTGACCAAATGATAAACCTTCTGCACACCAAAATTAGAAGGTCATTTGGGCAAAACTCAATTTAGTTTATAATAGAGTACAGAGGATCTTTGTATACCGAGCCATTGGGTTCTATATCGGTGCAACAATAGAGTTTATTAAGAACAAAGATCATTTTGTTAAAAATGGTTGCCCTAATGTGGTAGATTGCTTGCATAAAATGAGATTTATAATGGCTTCACTATGCCCCCATGAGTTGGTCACATATATAAAAATATCAAGTGCATTCCCTTTATGGATGATAAGCAAACATTAGAAACAACTACAACTACCAATAGAGTTGATGGGGTACCCCTGAATTTTCTAAGTCCAACCGAGAAGAGTTTGACCAAGAAGACAAAGACGAGCCAACACGACCAAACAAGCTGCGCACACAAAACCGCGCTCGCACAGAGACCTGGAAGAACCCCGAAAGGAGGGCAAAGCCAAGCGCACATGGTCGCCCAAGCGACAAGCACACGTCCTTGCAAATGGCGCACACACGCGGGTAGCATGCCCACTCACGGGCGGCCAACCCGCGCGTGCGCTAGAGCAAGGCCTGCGTGTGCTAGAGCACGCCACGCACACACACAACGATCGTCGCTGCCACCTCCTGCCACCTCGGCCACCGGGCAACCTACCCGGGCTGCCCAAGCCGCCAAGTTTGGGGGCACGTCCGTCATTTCATGAAAATTGACGATCCAGGTTACCGAAATGGATAGACGCCATTAGCCACCTCAAAATCCGCCAGGGCGCAATTTCCAGCATGTGTCTCCAAAAAACTATAAATAGGCCCATGCCTTCATTTGAAGACAAACAACTCTAGAGGCTAGAGAGAGCTCTGAGGTTTTCCGGTGAGAATGTAGGACTAATATCGTTTCTCCGCTCGGAATTCGTTATGCTCCCTTTCTAGCATGCACAACGCTCGACGCTCACTTGGACGCTTTTGCGAGCTTGGGATAAGACACTGGAATTTTTCTTCCACAGGTGCATGCGTGAAGGCACTACAAGGTTTCAATGACATGACATTTTTCTCTACGGGAGCGCACTCATCAAGGCTCCGACTCTGCAGGAGCGTTCTCATCAAGGCTCCGAGTACTTGGCTTTTTTCCACACTAGAGCACTCTCATCAAGGCTCCAATGACTTAGTTTATTTTTTGTTGCTTTTATATTCAAAGCTTGTAACGAAGAGGTGGTATGTCACCCTCTGAAGAAACTCCTGATACTTGTAAACTCAAAGTGAAATAGTGGATTTTTTTCTAGCACAGATCCGACCACATTGTTTTTCACCCGTTCCAGGTTTTCCTCTATAAAAAGCCTCATATCATTGCTGTTGGATTTTCATTGACTATGAGCGTGCCCGGTCCAACTCCGAGTGGGGAAAAACTGGGTGACCCGCAACAAGAGTATACCGGTTAAGGAAGAGAATGAGTCTGTAAATGACATTAAAATGAGTTAGCTAGTCTCCTTGAGGAGTACAACAAGATTCCACATATTCAAAAATTGAAATCAAGAAAAAACTGTGTGAGTTAATGGATCCAAAAACATCCCAAACATTAGAACATGTTGTGCCTTCAAAGCTTAAGGGCTGCCCTAAAGGCAGTACTAAGAAGTACAATGATGATTGGAAATCAACTAAAAGAGAACTATCATAATTTGAGCACATTATTTTGAATGATCAACCACAAAAACTAAGCAAGAAAGACAGTCTTAGAAAGAAAATTGCAAGAAATTGTTCTAATAAAACAATTTTCTACAAAACATCCACTATGAAATGCCACCATACATCTTGGGCCATATAATTGATGCTGAAAATGTGAGTGGGGGTGGACATTGTGGCTACTGAGGCATATATCATGCATTGCATATGTGGGGATGGATTCAAGATCGTCATGTGGAAGCATCTCACCCAACTCATGTCCTTCCAGACCCAGATCGCCAGATGGTGTCGAATGATGTGCTCGACGTCCGGTATGATTTGAGAGATATTTTTGCGAGATCTATTTTAGCGACGTATTTTTGCCCCTTCTTTTAGATGTATACTCAGATATTTATTTGTGAAAGAAAAGATGCATGATTGTATTTATTCACAGATAGTCACTTTGTTATCTTTTCATATTTCACCCGAGAATCCGGTTTTCGTTTGGATAAAGCGAACAAGAGAGATTAGGCTCTTAGGATGAAGTTGGTTTCTCAATGTTAAGGGACTTTTATTCGAAAGGCCTACTATTGTACCCTTTGTTATGATATAAATCGACTTGCACTTCTAGTGCTCAGATTAATGCTACTCAAGGAGTCAATGACCATCCCAAAGGTCTGATCAACTCACGGTTTTGAGGCTTGTAGTAACATCACTGAGGGGTCAATAGACAACCTGAAGGCTTGGACTTAGGTTGACTCACACTTTGAGGCTTGGTGATATATTACTCTAGGGGTCTACAACTAGCCTTGGGGCTTGGTCTTAGGTCAACTCACACTTTAAGACTTGATGATATAGTACTCTAAGTGTCAACGACCAACCTTGGGGACTAGTATCAGGTTGACTCACGCTTCAAGACTCGATGATACATTACTCAAGGGGTGAACGACTAGACTTGGGGCCTGGTCTTAGGCAAAGTTATACTTCGATACTTGATGATACATTACTCGAGGGGCCAACGACCAACCTTGTGTCTGGTCTTATGTCGACTCACGTTTTGAGACTCAATGATACATTAATTGAGGGGTCAATGACTAGCCTTGGGGCCTGGTCTTAGGTCGACTTACACATCTAGACTTGATGATACATTACTCGAGGCGACATAAGAGTATACCGGTTAAGGAAGAGAATGAGTCTGTAAATGACATTAAAATGAGTTAGCTAGTCTCCTTGAGGAGTACAACAAGATTCCACATATTCAAAAAATGAAATCAAGAAAAAACTGTGTGAGTTAATGGATCCAAAAACATCCCAAACATTAGAACATGTTGTGCCTTCAAAGCTTAAGGGCTGCCCTAAAGGCAGTACTAAGAAGTACAATGATGATTGGAAATCAACTAAAAGCGAACTATCATAATTTGAGCACATTATTTTGAATGATCAACCACAAAAACTAAGCAAGAAAGACAGTCTTAGAAAGAAAATTGCAAGAAATTGTTCTAATAAAACAATTTTCTACAAAACATCCACTATGAAATGCCACCATACATCTTGGGCCATATAATTGATGCTGAAAATGTGAGTGGGGGTGGACATTGTGGCTACTGAGGCATATATCATGCATTGCATATGTGGGGATGGATTCAAGATCGTCGTGTGGAAGCATCTCACCCAACTCATGTCCTTCCAGACCCAAATCGCCAGATGGTGTCGAACGATGTGCTCGACGTCCGGCGTGATATGAGAAATATTTTTGCGAGATCTATTTTAGCGACGTATTTTTGCCCCTTCTTTTAGATGTATACTCAGATATTTATTTGTAAAAGAAAAGATGCATGGTTGTATTTATTCACAGATAGTCACTTTGTTATCTTTTCATATTTCACCCGAGAATCCGGTTTTCGTTTGGATAAAGTGAACAAGAGAGATTAGGCTCTTAGGATGAAGTTGGTTTCTCAATGTTAAGGGACTTTTATTCGAAAGGCCTACTATTGTACCCTTTGTTATGATATAAATCGACTTGCACTTCTAGTGCTCAGATTAATGCTACTCAAGGAGTCAATGACCATCCCAAAGGTCTGATCAACTCATGGTTTTGAGGCTTGTAGTAACATCACTGAGGGGTCAATAGACAACCTGAAGGCTTGGACTTGGTTGACTCACACTTTGAGGCTTGGTGATATATTACTCTAGGGGTCTACAACCAGCCTTGGGGCTTGGTCTTAGGTCAACTCACACTTTAAGACTTGATGATATAGTACTCTAAGGGTCAACAACCAACCTTGGGGACTAGTATCAGGTTGACTCACGCTTCAAGACTCGATGATACATTACTCAAGGGGTGAATGACTAGACTTGGGGCCTGGTCTTAGGCAAAGTTATACTTCGATACTTGATGATACATTACTCGAGGGGCCAACGACCAACCTTGTGTCTGGTCTTATGTCGACTCACGTTTTGAGACTCAATGATACATTAATTGAGGGGTCAACGACCAGCCTTGGGGCCTGGTCTTAGGTCGACTTACACATCTAGACTTGATGATACATTACTCGAGGGGTTAACAACCAGCCTTGTGGCCTTGTCTTAGGTCAAATCACGCTTCAAGACTCAATTATATATTACTCAGTGGGTCAGCGACTAGCCTTGGGGCCTGGTCTTAGGTTGACTCACACTTCAAAACTTGATGATATATTACTCGAGGGGTTAATGATCATCTATGTGGACTAGTCTTAGATCTACTCATGCATTAGAGATCTAGGGTTACCAACACTTGAGGGGCAAACGACCAGCCCATAGTCCCAGACTTAGATTAACTCACATGTTCAAGCTTTAGAAGAACCAACACTCTAGGTGTCAATGGCATGCCCGTTGGCATGGAATTAGATTAACTCATGCATTCGAGGTTTAGAGTAAGCAACACTCGAGAGGTCAATGACCAGACCGTAAGCATGGATTTAGATTGACTCAGACTAAGGTTTAGATTAACCAACATTAACTAACCCTTGAGGGGGTCAACAACCATCCCATAGGCCTGGATTTACATTGACTTGCGCATCTGAGGTTTATAACAACCAATACTCGAAGGGGTCAATGACCAACCCATAAACCCGAACTTAGATCGACTCATATATTCAAGAGTTAGAGATAACTAACACTTAAGGGTTCAACGACCAGCCAATAGGCCTAGATTTAGATCGAATCACACATTCGAGGTTTAGAATAGCCTACACTCGAGGGGTCACGACCATCCCATAAGACTGGACTTAAATCGACTTATGCGTTTGAGGTTTAGAGTAACAAACACTCGGGGGATCAATTGCGAGCCCATATGCCTAGGCTTAGATTTACTTGTGCATTCGAGGTTTAGAGTAATCAACACTCGATGACACAATGACCAGCCTGTAGGCATGTACTTAGATCGACTCACACATTCGAGGCTTAGATAACCTGTACCCGAGGGGTCAACGACCAACCCACATGCCTGGACTAAGATGGCTCAAGCATTCATGGCATAGTGTGTTAGCACTGACGAGAAACATATACACAGTTGTGCAGTACAATGCTCCATAACTAACTAAATTGGGTCAAAATAATTCTTTTACAAAACTCTTGTTGATTACATTGGAACGAAGGTATAGAAATATAGGGACATAAATGTAACACCCCAAAATCCAAATAAGAATAGTTCAAGAGGTGTATAAGACCCTTAGAGAAGTCCCATGGAGATTGTGGATGAATTGGGGGTGGTTTGGAGGCCTTTTGAAGCCTTTAAGGCTATACATGACCAGCAACATGGCTGTGCGCAAAGCTGTGTGCAGTTTTCCTAAGCAGTTTGGAAATCAGAAAGAAACACGGGTTGTGACATGGCTGTGTCCAAAGCCATGTGCAATTTTTCCTTAAGCAGTTTGGAAATCTGAAAGGAACACGGCCTGAGACACGGCGGTATCCAAAGTCGTGTAGATCTACACGGCCTGCGATACAGTCATGTACATAGTTATGTAGAGGTCTGTAATTTGGTATTTTTGTGTGATTGTGGTGCAAGGCTGAAAGTCTTTGTTTCAAGAGTAGCTATACACCTGGAGGGGAGGGGGTGAATAGGTTTCTTGGTATTCTAGACTACTTTCTTAATTTTGTGTGTTGAGTGCTAAGTTATTTAGCTTTCTTTCAAGAACACAAAACAATACAACAGTATTTATAGTGGTTCCCCAAGGTATGGGTACATCCACTGTCCCTCCCACCTTTCTAACAGTGTGTTAGACAAGGTAATCTTCTCCAATCCCAGCTCAAAGAGCTTACAACATAGATCCCTAAGGATCTCTCAGACTTCCTCCAAGTCCTACCTCAGGCCAAAGCCCTACAACTCAGAGTAAATATTACTCCTACAGCTCAGTGATCCACATATCACCTACCTCTGACTTAAACAAAAGTCCTACACCTTAGTCTAGGAGGACAGCCCTACACTCAAAGAGGACAACTCTCCTACAACTCAGATTAAGAATGATCCTACCTCAGGCACACAAGCCCTACCTTAGATCCACCACAAGATCCTATAACTCAGCCTTTATAATTCAGGCTTACAGCTCAGATCAAGACTGATCCTACATAATGAGTTTGTTTGTTGTTGTTGATTGACTCCAGAGAAAGTG
Source organism: Platanthera guangdongensis (assembly GCA_039583875.1). NCBI lineage: Eukaryota > Viridiplantae > Streptophyta > Magnoliopsida > Asparagales > Orchidaceae > Platanthera > Platanthera guangdongensis. Next base: position 126,167,934 of record CM077154.1, on the reverse strand, counting down.
TACTCTGAGCCTGCTTGCTAAACTAAGTAAACTCAACCATATCTTCTTCACAGCACCAAGAATAGGTCTTCAAGGTTGTTCTGCTTGTGCTGAGAAGTAACTGCAGAGCACTGCTTCTTCAAGACTAGATTATATCAGAGGTTAGAGTTGAGGCCTTGAAGATGAGTAGTAGCTTAAGCTTGCTCTGCTTCTCCTTCTCTAGAAAAGAATTTTTGATATGCTGTTGAAGACTTGTTGAATCTTCAGTGAGTTTTTTTTCAACAAATCACCTTATCTGTAGACTTGCTTTCTAAATGAGTTCCTTGAAAGCTTCTTCAACTTTTCACCCCAAGAAGAAAATGACCAAAAAATTCTTAATTTCTCGGGACTATACTTTTCTGTCCCGCCATCCAATAGTTCTTTGGGCAGTATGGGCCACCGAAGTTGGTAACTGCAACACTTCTTTCATATTTAATGTTGTACTAAAGGAAAGCGGCGCCTTTTGTCATCTAACGAGCAAAGTCCGCCACATTTGAATTCTTGATGACATCAGCATGACTCAGAGCTTCTGGACTTAGAAAATTTCAGACAATCTGCCTAGGCATTGAGTGAAGCCTTGTCACTCAATGCAGAAACACTTAGCAGATTTCTGTACCTTGAGGCGTTGAGTGAATCTTCAACACTCAACACTTGTATACTTAATATTAAATCCCGTTGAGTAGGCATTGAGTGAACTGGCTTCACTCAATGCTTGTGTCCTTAGACAGATTCCTTAGATTGCAACACATAGGCTTTGACTACATGGAGTTCTGTTAAAGCTTTTGCTTCTTGGCGTTGAGTGAATTGGCTTCACTCGACGCTTCTGGACTTAGACAAATTTCTTGTCTGTACCTTTGAGGCTTTGATTGTTTGAGCTTTTGTCAATGCCTTTAGCCTCTTGGTGTGGAGTGAACTGGCTTCACTCGACGCTTTTGGACTTAGATATATTTCTTGTTTGCACCTCTGAGGCTTTGACTGCTTGAGCTTCGGTCAATGCCTTTAGCCTCTTGGCTTTGAGTGAACTGTCTTCACTTAATGCTTCTGGACTTAGCCAGATTTCTTCTTTGCCATCATCCTATCTTGATTCCATCTGTCATTGTGACTCAGACTATTTGTAAAATTAGTGCAACAGAAAACAACCTGCATACATTGAACTTAGAGCATACATCAGATACAATTATGTGTATATCATTGTCCTGTGGGCCTTCTTCAAATCTAGGACATTGTGATCAATGAACCCAATAATCTCCCCCTATTTTAAGAAATTAGAACCCTAGACAATGATATACACTACCGTAAAATAGAAAACACATTCACAACACACAGGAGCAGTGTTTAACACATAATCAAAAATGTAATTTTCATTCAAGGAGATAATTACAACTAGACAATGTGCTTAAAATAATTTACACAGTCCTACAACCCTTAAGGAGTACAAAAAACATTTTTATCTTTCAGGTTCCCTAATGACTATTTTCCTGCTTGGTTTCTTCTGATGCAGCCATCAATGAGATGTTTGCAGAGTTAACTTCTGAAGAACCTCTTTCCCTCTTCAAAAAGATCAAACCACTGAATCTTCCAAGTAGCCAACTCCAGTACCATATCCTACTCATACTCCTCCAGATCTCCAACCCCATCTCCTTAATCCCTTATTCACCACTCTCCTGCTGCTGACAAAGAGTAGGTTGAGACCATTTTGATTCCTGATGACAAAAAAACTTCCCCAAAACCAGCTGAAGCTCCCCTGAAGAACTTGGATTTCACTATCCCCACCTTCATCACGGAAGAAGGGGATGCCCTGATTCACACTACCAGAGCTGAGAGCTCTGTTGTTATTGAATAAATTGCCCCATGGTTTGCTCCTCCTCCAGTTCCTTCTACATCTACTGCTGCTCCTCCTGCTGCTAATGATCTTATGGGTATGTTTGTTCAACTACTTCAAGAATAAAGGAAATATTTTGATGATTCATTCAAAGCTGTCACTGAGAAAGTCATTGCTCTTGAGAAAGAGATGAGCAGAGGCTTTGCTGAAATTCAGCATAATACATATCAACTAAGACATCTATTCCAGATTGGTGGGAAAGCTCTGGACCACACTATCACTGTTGAAACCGAAATTCGGTCTCTGTGGAGTTCAGGGTCCCTAGAAAGGGGTGAACTCACACTTACTGCACTCAGGGGGGTGTCACGGACCAAAGGCTCAGGAAACTAGGAATAGACCCTCGGCTCTAGCGTGGAGGTCCCACCTCACACCCGGAAGACCTTGGAAATCTCCCCCTCCCTAACCAATGCTGAGCTAGGGTGCCTTGGAGGATGCAGAGAGAGTAAAGAAGTGATCCTCTCCAAAGCACCCCTAATGGCCTATTTATAGTTTTCTGGGAATGACCTGCAAATAACCAACCTCCACTGCTCTAAAAATTACAAAAATGCCCCCGGATTGGCCTGCCAACAGCCAAATCCCGTTGTTCTAAGCGGCTAATTATAGTCCACCAAGGGTAGTCCCTCAAGCCGGGTGAACTGGCGGTTAGCCGGGAAGCGTGGGGGGGGGGGGCCTGCGCAGACAGGCGGCCTACGAGTGGCAACTTGCGAGCTGGGCGACCTGCTTGGCTGGGGCGGCGGTCTGGGCGAGACGGCGGTCTTGCGAGCTGAGCCCTTGCGAGATGGCGGTCTGGCGAGCTGAGCCCTGGCGAGACGGCGGCCTGGCGAGGCGGCGGTCTGGCGAGCTGAGGCCTGGCGAGACGGCGGCATGGGCGAGGCGGCGGTCTGGCGAGCTGAGGCCTGGCAAGACGCAGCCTGCTGCGACCTACTTGCGGGTTGGGGCGGTCTGCGGGCCTGGGGCTGGGTGACTTTTCAAAAGGGGCCGGGGGAGATAAATATTTCCTCCCCCTACTAGTATATTACGCAGGTCCGCCCAAAATTGGCCTCCAGAAGTGCAAAACACCCAAAAAGCTTAAAAATACAAAGCTAGTCTTGCGCTTACCGAGGGGACCCTACTCTGCGAATACGGGGTTGTACACAATCCCCTCTCTTTTCGAGGTTGGCACAAGCTCGGAAATAAACATCCAACCCAACGTATTCGCTGTGTAACACCCCCTATCCGTCGCATAGTATATAGCAGTAGGTCCGGCCGGGGCCCGACGCCATATACCACAGACAGACCGGGTCGTTACGTATGGAAACCATCCAACCAATCTCAACGTCCTACACAGAGCATTCTAGCGGAAGCAGTTTATATAGGTTGTAAACAAGAACCCAGCATTAGAGCACGAATGTCCACTAGTACATAATTAGGAATGTATAAAAAATACCCAAAATCGGCCTTAAGGCCTTACATAATGTTTCACTTGGATAATACATGATTTACAAACCTCGGCACGCAGGCCGGTCATACATGAATAAAACAGAAAACATTTCCACTTGGGCCTTCGAGGGCCAGCTTCGCAAAAATTGCTTTAGCCCGCTATTGACCGCTTGGTCCAGCTGCACCTGCAAGCAACAAACCACCGCACGGTGGCAAACAAGGCAACGGTCAGCAATGCTGACCAAATTATAACGATCCCGCCCCCAACTCGGGGCGGCGATGCTCCTTCCCTGCATTTCCTTAGCATATGCGAGTAATATAAAACCATAGCCATAACATCACAGACGTTGGTTCGTAAGGCCACACGCCCCGTGCACTCAGGGCACATTCTCGGTGAACCGGTCGATGTCACGTCAATTAAAGCCATTAACATTCCGGACTCACCACCGCCACTAAGACGGCCAAACCTATGAGCAATTCGTCTTCTTGGTATTGGTCACGTCAATTTAAGCCATTGACCACCGAAGACTCACATCTATGCCAACGGCGAGTGCCACGTAACCTTAGGTCGCTCTAACCGGACGACATAAAGAGGGTACGGCTCCATCTAACCAGTGCTCACTTCGCAACGACAATTTAAGCCATTTGCGCGGGTCAAACTTTCACCGAGTCCCAATCTACCGCAAGTCACATAACTCAGTTATGTTCGAGTTGGCTCTCAGGCCACCAAGTTGGCAAGATCTCGTATCCGCCCAGTTTTCCGGGTGCACCTTTGGGTTAGTCCCCAAGGCTCCCTGCTGCAATCTACCGCGTAGAAAACCTGAAAAACACCCAATAGCACGGAGTCTTCTCCGGCCTTATGCAATGCAACAACACCGATCCAGACTAACATGTCCGGGTAGGCTTCACACAAAATGCCTACGTCCGTTCTCGCATACGGACTCTAAAAAACGGGGACTTTACATATCTACCCGAAGGAACGCCTCCAACTCTCCGCAAACTTGCGAGAGCGGGCTTCCTATGCTAAGAAAAGGAGCGATTCATGCTCAAGATGAGGATCGTTACCCTTGCGTTCCTCTTTGGCGCCATCGAAAAGTAATCGGATAGAAATCACCGCACTTGCGTTGCCTCCGTGGATCCGGAGTCGGCTTGCGATTCGGAGCTCCGAAGCTCCTCCAATGGCGGATCTAGCTCTTCTTCCTCCAAGGGCTCTCCTCTTTCTCCAAGGGTTTGGAGAGATGAAAAAGGTAAGAAAGAATGGATTTTTCTAAGTCAAACCCGGGTATATCCTCTCAGGAACCACCCCCAGCCGTTGGATCTCAACCTAAGAAAACGAACGGCTTTGATTCGGGGCTGAAATACCCAATCTGCACCGAACACGGCCTGGCACACGCCCGTGTCCAGGGCCGTGTGCCGCATTCGCCGTCAAAATCGAATCTCCTGGACCCTCACACGAGTATTGAACACGCCCGTGTTCGAGCTGACACGCCCGTGTCCCAGCTGACACGGCCGTGTAGCCGGCCGTGTACCCCATGATTTTTCCCCCGTTTTCAACCCGAGCACTGCACGGGTCCTAGGACACGCCCGTGTCCTTGCCCGTGTCACATTGACACGCCTGGACCCCAGGCCGTGTACACGGGACATTTTGTCGAGGGGAGAATGACGACTGGATGACACGGCCTTGGACACGCCCGTGTCCTAGGCCGTGTGCCTTGTCTCGACGATCGTCGAATGAATCTCGACGACTTTCCCGGGACGATCGTCGACACGGGTCGACACGCCCGGCGACACGCCCGTGTCGCGGGCCGTGTGCCCATTCTCGACGAATCGTCGAGAATAACTCGACGATTTCACGGCTAAGTGTCGACACGGGTCGACACGCCCTGCGACACGCCCGTGTCGCAGGCCGTGTGCCCACTCTCGACGAATCGTCGAGTATAACTCGACGAATTCGCGGCTAAGTGCCGACACGCGCTTGACACGCCCTGGGACACGCCCGTATCCCAGGCCGTGTGCCTTCAGCCAGGAACCAAAACTGGCCCAAAACGTCCCCCTTTGCTCCTTTGAGTTTCGGGGCGTTACAACTCTACCCCTCTTAAAAGAATTTTGCCCACGAAATTACATAAAGGGAAAAACATGTACAAAACAAAATTTGTACCTGAGCAGAACAACTCCGGATATTCGTCAAGCATCGTCTGCTCTCGCTCACAAGAGAGCTCCTCACGACCGCAATTGTCCCACCGGACTTTGACCATCCTGATCTCTTTATTGCGTAGCCGCTTGACCTCCGAGTCCTCAACCCGCACGGGCTTGACCTTTGTCGTTAGCCCACTTTCCACCGGCACTTGATCGACCGCGATCACTTGCGTAGGCTCTTGCACCGCCTTCCGAAGCACCGAAATATGGAATACATCGTGTAAACTACTTAGCTCCACTGAAAGCTTAAATCTATAGGCCGCTTCTCCAACTCGCTCCAGAACCTCGAACGGTCCAAGGTATCTTGGGCTTAGCTTTTTCAACCGCCGCACCCGCGAGACACCCTTGAATGGCTTGATCTTTAAGTATACATAATCGCCCACAGCGAACTCCACGTTCCTGTGCTTGGCATTATAGTACTTTGCTTGCCGGTCCTGAGCAATAAGCAACCTCTCCCGAATGGTTCTCACCAAAGAAGTAGCACCCTCTACTTCCGATCGCTTATACAACTTTGACTCACCCATTTCTATCCAAGACAATGACGTGCGACATCTTCTACCATATAGGGCCTCGAAGGGCGCCATCTGAATACTTGCTTGGTAGCTGTTGTTGTATGCGAACTCCACCAAATAAAGGTGGTCTTCCCATTGCTTTCCGAAATCCAAGACACACATGCGAAGCATGTCTTCCACGGTTCTATTAACCCTCTCGGTCTGCCCATCCGTTTGTGGATGGAAGGCTGTGCTAAACTTCAGCTTTGTTCCCAACATTTGCTGCACCAGCCTCCAATCATTGGACGTGAACCGCCCATCTCGGTCACTCACGATGCTGCGGGGCACACCATGAAGCCGCACTATGTTATCCACATAAAGCTTTGCTAGCTTCTCCACCAGAACATCCTTCCTATGCGGAATAAAATGAGACACCTTCGTTACTCGAGCGACAACCACCCAAATGGCGTCGTTTCCCTTTTTGCGACCTTGGCAAACCGTGCATAAAGTCCATAGAGATGTCGTCGAATTTCCATTCCGGAATGGGCAAGGACTTAAGAAATCCTCCCGGCTTTTGACACTCCACCTTTACCAAGGCGCAAGTTTGGAACTTTGCTACGTATAGCGCCACATCCTTCTTTAAACCCGGCCACCAAAATAGTTTCTTGACGTCGCGGTACATCTTCGTGCTCCCCGGGTGAATCGAGTACTTGGTATGGTGTGCCTCGTACAACAACTCCACCTGTAAATTGCCCACGCTTGGGACGCACAGACGACCGTCTTTCCAAAGCAATACGTCCTCCACGACGAATTGGGAATTTGACTCATCCAGATCCTCTACCATGAACCGCTTCAGCACTTGATTGCTTGTCCATACAAACGATCCCCAACGCCACCAACTCTCGCACCAATCGCTCATCTTGCACCGATAGCCAATGGGCTCGAGCTGGGGCTTGGCGACTCACCGCGTCAGCAACCGCATTCCCTTTATCAGGCGCGTAGTGGATCTTGAATGTATAGTCTCCCAAGAACTCCATCCATCAACGCTGTCGTATATTCGGATCCTTCTGATCAACCAGATGCTTCACGCTCTTGTGACCGGCGTAGAGATCCACTTTCACACCGTATAGAATTATGCCTCCATAGCTTCGAGGCAAAACTCACGTCCATACGCTATTACGCTTCCGTGTTGCAGTAGCGCGCAACCCAAAATGCTGCCCTACGCATCATTAAAATCTCATTGCCTTCGGTTCCACTTGGCGAAGTCAGCACAGGCGTCGTAGTCAACCGACATTAAAACTTCTCAAAAGCTCGCGCGCACTCCGGCGTCCAAAAGAACTTATGCTCCTTCCTCGTCAAGGTAGTGAGAGGTAACGCTATCCGCGAGAAGTTCTCCACGAAGCGCCTATAATAGCCGGCAAGCCCCAAAAAGCTCCGGACTTCTGCTTCCGTAGCAAGCTCAGGCCACTCCCGTATCGCAACAATCTTCGCCGGATCCACAACAATACCCTCTCCACTAACTATATGCCCGAGGAACACCACTGAGGATAGCCAAAACTCGCACTTCGAGAACTTGGCGTACAACTGATTTCTCCTTAGCGTCTCTAACACCAAATGAAAATGCTTGAAGTGATCTTCCTCACTTTGCGAGTACACCAAAATATCGTCGATGAAGACGATCACGAAATGTTCCTAGTACTCCCTGAACGTCCTGTTCATAAAATCCATGAATACTGACGGCGCATTAGTCAGTCCAAACGGCATGACCGTAACCTCGTAGCGCCCGTGTCCTGTACTGAACGTTATCTTAGGGATATCACTCTCCCTTATCTATTTAGAGTACGCCGTTGACCCTTCCAACTGATCACAAAGATTATCGATCCTTGGGATTGGGTACTTGCTCTTTTCCGTCAACTTGTTGACCTCCCGATAATTAATACGCAGCCTCAACCTTCCATCCTTCTTCTTAATAAAGAGGGTCGGTGCGCTCCAAGGCAAAGGACTTGGACGCGCATACCCTTGCTCCAACAACTCTTGCAGTTGAGCTTTCAGCTCCGCCATTACCTTAGGCGTTAGCTGATACGGAGATCGTGACACAGGCTTTGCACCTGGCACTAGCTCGATCTCTATCTCCCGCTGAGGCGGGGCTCCAGGAAGATCTGCGGGGAACAGATCAGGGTATTCCGATACCACTGAAATACAATCCAACGCGGGCTTCGGCTTTACAACCTCCACTAGTGTACAGAACAGCTCTACACTAGCACAAACCGCCTTCACCACCTGAAGAGCGGCCATCATCGCCTTGCTCAACCTCTTTGAGCTCATAAGGGTCGTCTCACGACTTGCTCCCAAGTTGACTTCCGTGCTACCGCAGTCTATGTAGGCTTGCTGCTCCGAGAGCCAGTCCATGCCAAATATAACGTCAAACCCCACCAACGGAAGTAACGACGCTTACAGATCGTACTCATAATTCCCAAACCACAAACTAAGAGCAATGAATTCTACCCTCGCCGAATGAGCACCATTGGACTATAACGCATCCAATTTATCTCTTTACATCGAAGGAGGTACTCCAAGGCACAATAAAATTCCTAATAAAGGAATGCGAAGCTCCCTAAACGAACGGTGCTTTTGCAGATAACGTAAAGTGATAACAAGGCTTAGCACCAGTAGTATTTAGGACAAAACTATCTTTAAACCATACCTGTCGTCACGGCAGCATGCTTCTTCTCGGACTTGGGACGACCGCTCCAACAGTCTCGGGCAAGGTGCCCCGGTTTTCCACAAGTGAAACATGCGCTCGGGGTTCGACCCGTAGTCACCCCAGAAGCACCAGAAGGAGCTAGACCCGAAGTCCTATGCTTCTTACACCATTTTCGATATACAGACTTTGAGGTGCTCGACACTTTGAATGTCGTCTCCTTTGCATTTGAGTCCTTGACTGCTCCTGACATAACTTTCTTGGCCTTCCTAGCACCTTTCCAACAGTCTCGAGCAAAGTGCCCTTTCTTTCCACAAGCAAAACATGTGTAACTAGCATTGCTAGTCGATGCCATAGCCCCCTTCTCCACCATTCTGCCGGATGCAGCTCTTATGGGGTTTGTATAGTTCGATACCATGGTCGCTGGCATCGGGAGGGTCTTCCTCAAATCTGCCTCTAAAGATCTAGCTGATTCCACCAAGGCTCGGAATCCCAATAACTTTGGTCCTAGCAGTAGAACTCGTAACTCGGCGCGCTGGCCATTATAAAATCTATCGACTGTAGTTTGCTCGTTATCCAACTCGAAGCATGGGTAGCGACTTATCAGAAGAAATGCTTGCAAATATTCCTCAACTGTGTGCGCTCCCTGCACTAAATGCATATTCAGCTGCTGCCCCAATGGTCTACCAAAGGTCATCTGCTGTATCGCTCCCACCGGCGTTGAAGCCACAACAGGGGCGCAGGGTTGTACATTTCCTCCTAGCTGTGCACCCGTCACAGCGAACACCGCTTCTACAATCCTTCTAACGGTTTCATACGAAGGAGGGGGCTCAAACACCTCACCGGGTGCACTTTGCTCCTCAGAAACCGGACATTCAGGCTGTCCAGCACCGCTTCCGGTCACCTATAGTGGTACAAAACGCCGTTAAGCGACCAAATAAAATTGCAAACATCAATTATAGGAACACGCAGGTTCCTCAAACACGAGTATTTTCATTCCTAAGTGGACATTCATGGGTTCTTTTACCATTATAACGATGACGCACACAATGTGCTCACCACCCCTTAAAAAGAATTCGCCCACGAATTCAACTTAAGTCCGACCAAAACCAGGAGTCTGATACCAAATTGTAACACCCCCTATCCGTCGCATAGTATATAGCAGTAGGTCCGGCCGGGGCCCGACGCCATATACCACAGACAGACCGGGTGGTTACGTATGGAAACCATCCAACCAATCTCAACGTCCTACACAGAGCATTCTAGCGGAAGCAGTTTATATAGGTTGTAAACAAGAACCCAGCATTAGAGCACGAATGTCCACTAGTACATAATTAGGAATGTATACAAAATACCCAAAATCGGCCTTAAGGCCTTACAGAATGTTTCACTTGGATAATACATGATTTACAAACCTCGGCACGCAGGCCGGTCATACATGAATAAAACAGAAAACATTTCCACTTGGGCCTTCGAGGGCCAGCTTCGCAAAAAGGGCTTTAGCCCGCTATTGACCGCTTGGTCCAGCTGCACCTGTAAGCAACAAACCACCGCACAGTGGCAAACAAGGCAACGGTCAGCAATGCTGACCAAATTATAACGATCTCGCCCCCAACTCGGGGCGGCGATGCTCCCTCCCTGCATTTCCTTAGCATATGCGAGTAACATAAAACCATAGCCATAACATCACAGACGTTGGCTCGTAAGGCCACACGCCCAGTGCACTCAGGGCACATTCTCGGTGAACCGGTCGATGTCACGTCAATTAAAGCCATTAACATTCCAGACTCACCACCGCCACTAAGACGGCCAAACCTATGAGCAATTCGTCTTCTTGGTATTGGTCACGTCAATTTAAGCCATTGACCACCGAAGACTCACATCTATGCCAACGACGAGTGCCACGTAACCTTAGGTCGCTCTAACCGGACGACATAAAGCGGGTACGGCTCCATCTAACCCGTGCTCACTTCGCAACGACAATTTAACCCATTTGCGCGGGTCAAACTTTCACCGAGTCCCAATCTACCGCAAGTCACATAACTCAGTTATGTTCGAGTTGGCTCTCAGGCCACCAAGTTGGCAAGATCTCGTATCCGCCCAGTTTTCCGGGTGCACCTTTGGGTTAGTCCCCAAGGCTCCCTGCTGCAATCTACCGCGTAGAAAACCCGAAAAACACCCAATAGCACGGAGTCTTCTCCGGCCTTATGCAATGCAACAACACCGATCCAGACTAACATGTCCGGGTAGGCTTCACACAAAATGCCTACGTCCGTTCTCGCATACGGACTCTAAAAAACGGGGACTTTACATATCTACCCGAAGGAACGCCTCCAACTCTCCGCAAACTTGCGAGAGCGGGCTTCCTATGCTAAAAAAAGGAGCGATTCATGCTCAAGATGAGGATCGTTACCCTTGCGTTCCTCTTTGGCGCCATCGAAAAGTAATCGGATAGAAATCACCGCACTTGCGTTGCCTCCATGGATCCGGAGTCGGCTTGCGATTCGGAGCTCCGAAGCTCCTCCAATGGCGGATCTAGCTCTTCTTCCTCCAAGGGCTCTCCTCTTTCTCCAAGGGTTTGGAGAGATGAAAAAGGTAAGAAAGAATGGATTTTTCTAAGTCAAACCAGGGTATATCCTCTCAGGAACCACCCCCAGCCGTTGGATCTCAACCTAAGAAAACGAACGGCTTTGATTCGGGGCTGAAATGCCCAATCTGGACCGAACACGGCCTGGCACACGCCCGTGTCCAGGGCCGTGTGCCGCATTCGCCGTCAAAATCGAATCTCCTGGACCCTCACACGGGTATCGAACACGCCCGTGTTCGAGCTGACACGCCGGTGTTCCAGTTGACACGGCCGTGTAGCCGGCCGTGTACCCATGATTTTTCCCCCGTTTTCAACCCGAGCACTGCACGGGTCCTAGGACACGCCCGTGTTCTTGCCCGTGTCACATTGACACGCCTGGACCCCAGGCCGTGTACACGGGACATTTCGTCGAGGGGAGAACGACGACTGGATGACACGGCCTTGGACACGCCCGTGTCCTAGGCCGTGTGCCTTGTCTCGACGATCGTCGAGTGAATCTCGACGACTTTCCCGGGACGATCATCGACACGGGTCGACACGCCCGGCGACACGCCCATGTCGCGGGCCGTGTGCCCATTCTCCACGAATCGTCGAGAATAACTCGACGATTTCACGGCTAAGTGTCGACACGGGTCGACACGCCCTGCGACACGCCCGTGTCGCAGGCCGTGTGCCCACTCTCGACGAATCGTCGAGTATAACTCGACAACTTCGCGGCTAAGTGCCGACACGCGCTTGACACGCCCTGGGACACGCCCGTGTCCCAGGCCGTGTGCCTTCAGCCAGAAACCAAAACTGGCCCAAAACGTCCCCCTTTGCTCCTTTGAGTTTCGGGGCGTTACACGCTGAGTGGCCTTCTTAGAGCCGAAAATTACTTGGCCCCCTCCCAGAGGAGTCAACCTGTCATGCTAGCTAATGGGAGCCTGGGTGACGAGACGGCGTCGGGGTGAAGAACACTTGTCCTCCCTGAGGGGTCAACCTATCATACCAGCTAATGGGAGCCTGGGTGATGAGACGGCCTCGGGGTGAAGAACACTTGGCCTCCCCGAGGGGTCAACCTGTCTTGCCAGCTAATGGGAGCCTGGATAATGAGACGGTCTCGGGGTAAAAACACTTGGCCTCCCCGAGGGGTCAACCTGTCATGCCAGCTAATGGGAGCCTGGGGATGAGACGGCCTCAGGGTAAGAAACACTTGGCCTCCACGAGAGGTACCACCGACCCTGCCCAGCTAGTGAGAGCCTGGGTAGCGGGACCATCTCGGAGCAAAGAGAACTGGGTATCCACGAGAGGTACCATCGGCCCTGCCCAGCTAGTGAGAGCCTGGACAGCGGGACCGTCTCGGATCAGAGAAAACTGGGCATCCACGAGAGGTACCACTAACCCTGCCAAGCTAGTGAGAGCCTGGGCAGCGGGACCATCTCAGAGCAAGAGGGAACTGGGCATCCATGAGAGGTACCACCGGCCCTTCCTAGTTAGTGAGAGCCTGGGCAGCGGGAGCATCTCGGAGCAAGAGGGAACAGAGCATCCACGAGAGGTACCACCGGCCCTGCCCAGCTAGTGAGAGCCTGGACAGCGGGACCGTCTCAGAGCAAAGAGAACTGGGCATCCACGAGAGGTACCACTGGCCCTGCCCAGCTAGTGAGATCCTGGGTAGCGGGACCATCTCAGAGCAAAAGGGACTTGGCCTCCACGAGAGGTAACACAGGCCCTGCCCAGCTAGTGAGAGCTTGGACAGCGGGACCTTCTCGGAGCAAAGAGAACTAGACTTTCACGAGAGGTACCACCGGCCCTACCCAACTAGTAAGAGCCTGGGCAGCGGGAACGTCTAGGAGCAAAAGGGACTTGGCCTCCACGAGAGGTACCACCGGCCCTGCCCAGCTAGTGAGAGCCTGGGCAGTGGGACCATCTCGGAGCGAAAGGGACTTGGCCTCCACGAGAGGTACCACCGGCCCTGCCTAGCTAGTGAGAGCCTGGAGAGCGGGACCATCTTGGAGCAAAGAGAATTGGGCATCTACGAGAGGTACCATCGGCCCTGCCCAGCTAGTGAGAGCCTGGGCAGCGGGACCGTCTCGGAGCAAAAGGGACTGGGCATCCATGAGAGTTACCACCGGCCCTGTCCAGCTAGTGAGAGCCTGGACAGCGGGACCGTCTCGGAGCAAAGAGAACTCGACATCCACGAGAGGTACCACCGGCCCTGCCAGCTAGTGAGAGCCTGGACAGCGCGACCATCTCGGAGCAAAGAGAACTAGGCATCCAAGAGAGGTACCACCGGCCCTGCCCAGCTAGTGAGAGCCTGGGTAGCGGGAACGTCTCAGAGCAAAAGGGACTTGGCCTCCACGAGAGGTACCACCTGCCATGCCCAGCTAGTGAGAGCCTAGACAACGGGACCGTCTCAGAGCAAAGAGAACTGGGCATCCATGAGAGGTACCACCGGCCCTGCCCAGGTAGTGAGAGCCTAGGCAGCGCGACCGTCTCGGAGCAAAAGGGACTTGGCCTCCACGAGAGGTATCACGGGCACTGCCCAGCTAATGAGAGTCTGGATAGCGGGACTGTCTCGGAGCAAGAGGGAACTGGGCATCCACGAGAGGTACCACCGGCACTGCCCAGCTAGTGAGAGCCTAGATAGCGGTACTATCTCAGAGCAAAGAGAACTGGGAATCCACGAGAGGTACCACCAGCCCTGCCCAGCTAGTAAGAGCCTGGACAGCGGGACCGTCTCGGAGCAAAGAGAACTGGGCATCTACGAGAGGTACTACCGGCCCTGCCCAGCTAATGAGATACTGGACAACGGGACCGTCTCGGAGTAGAGAGAACTGGGCATCCACGAGAGGTACTACCGGCCTTGCCCAGCTAGTGAGAGCCTGGGCAGCGGGACCGTCTCGGAGCAAGAGGGAACTGGGCATCCACGAGAGGTACCACCGGCCCTGCCCAACTAGTGAGAGCCTGGACAGCGGGACCGTCTCGGAGCAGAGAAAATTGGGCATCCACGAGAGGTACCACCGGCCCTACCCAGCAAGTGAGAGCCTGGGCAGCGGGACCGTCTTAGAGCAAGAGGGAACTAGGCTTCCACAAGAGGTACCACCGGCCCTGCCCAGCTAGTGAGAGCCTGAGAAGCGGGACCGTCTCGAAGCAAGAGAGAACTGAGCATACACGAGAGGTACCATCGGCCCTACCCAGCTAGTGAGAGCCTGAATAGCAGGACCGTCTCGGAGCAAAGGGAACTGGGCATCCACGAGAGGTACCGCCGGCCCTGCCCAGCTTGTGAGAGCCTGGGAAGCGGGACCGTCTCGGAGCAAAGAGAACAGGGGCATCCACAAGAGGTACCACCGACCCTACCAGCTAGTGAGATCCTGACAGCGGGACCATCTCGGAGCAAAGAGAACAGGGGCATCCACAAGAGGTACCACCGACCCTTCTAGCTAGTGGGAGCCTGGCAGCGGGACCATCTCAGAGCAAATAGAATAGGGGCATCCATGAGAGGTACCACCGGCCCTGCCAGCTAGTGAGAGCCTGACAGCAGGACCGAATCGGAGCAAAGAGAACATGGGCATGCACGAGATGTACCACCGACCCTGCCAGCTAGTGAGAGCCTGACAGCGGGACCGTCTGGAAGCAAAGAGAATAGGGGCATCCACGAGAGGTACCACCGGCCCTGCCATCTAGTAAGAGCGTGGCAGCGGGACCGTCTTGGAGCAAAAAGGAACTTACTTTCCATGAGACAAATTCGACCCAACCAGCTAGTGAGAGCCTGGATGAGGAGATCCTCTTGGGGGTTTGACTCACTCTCCCCGAGGCACATTCGACCCAACCAGCTAGTGAGATCCTAAATGAGGAGATCCTCTCGGGGGTGGTACTTGCTCTCCCTGAGACACATTCGACCCAACCAGCTAGTGAGAGCCTGGATGAGGAGATCCTATCGGGGGTGGGACTTGCTCTCCCCGAGGCACATTCGAACCAACCAGCTAGTGAGAGCCTGGATGAGAAGATCCTCTCGGTGGTGGGACTTGCTCTCCTCGAGGCACATTCGACCCAGCCAGCTAGTGAGAGCCTGGATTTGGAGATCCTCTCAGGGGTGAGACTTGCTCTCCCGGAGGCACATTTGACCCATCCAGCTAGTGAGAGCCTGGATGAGGAGATCCTCTCGGGGGTGGGACTTGCTCTCCCCGAGGCACATTCGACCCAACCAGCAAGTGAGATCCTGGATGAGGAGATCCTCTCGGGGGTGGGACTTGTACTCCCCGAGGCACATTCGACCCAACTAGCTAGTGAGAGCCTGGATGAGGAGATCCTCTCGGGGGTGGGGCTTGCTCTCCCCGAGACACATTCGACCCATCCAGCTAGTGAGAGCCTGAATGAGGAGATCCTCTCGGGGGTGGGACTTGCTCTCCTGATGCACATTCGACTCAACCAGCTAGTGAGAACCTGGATGAGGAGATCCTCTCAGGGGTGGGACATGCTCTCTTCGAGGCACATTCGACGCATCTAGCTAGTGAGAGCCTGGATGAGAAGATCCTCTCGGGGGTGGGACTTGCTCTCCCTGAGGCCCATTCGACCCAACCTGCTAATGAAAGACTGGATGAGGAGATCCTCTCGGGGGTGGGACTTTCTCTCCCCGAGGCACATTCGACCCAACTAGCTAGTGAGATCCTGGATGAGGAGATCCCCTCGGGGGTGGGACTTGCTCTCCCCGAGGCACATTCGTAATTACTCACTCTTTCTGGATTTTCTCTAAGTCTTCTACTCGAGTAATCTTTTTCTATTCTCTCGAGTAATCTTATTAAGTACTCGAGTAAGTAATCTGTTACTTGAGTATTTCAGTCAGATTTTTCCAGAATTTCGCTAAGTCCAGATTTGACAGGAATTTCAAATGACTTGACGTGATTGGTCCACGTGTACGTCATTAATGATAATTATGAACATTAGGGAGATCCTATATAAGGTCTTGTCAAAACCGACTAACCCTAACAAGCTGTCAAGTATTATTCTAAGAATTTCTGAATCTTATTCTCTCTGTCCAAAAACGGAAGCCACCGCCGCTGATTTTCTTCGTGCAAATCGCTAGGGCTTTCAATTCAAGAGATTCAGATCAAGTCGACACACAGATCGAGATTGCTTTTCAATTCTTCATCATCTCTCGGATCGTGTGTGTCTAAGAAATTTCAGATCCAGATCTTGCCGAGTTTCTTCTCCAACTTTTCTGATAGAGTCGCAAAGATCAAAGAAGAAGATATAGGCCGAGATTTTCAGATCTGAGAAACAATTACTGTTTGTATTTTCATTATTCTCAATTTTATTCTTGTAGGAGCTTTCTCTCAGAGTGTAGGAGTTCTTTTTGTCTCCGAGTTGTAGAAAGCTTTTACCTTCCGAGTGTAGATCCGCGTTTTGGATCGAGATTGTAGGAACTTTGTTCCGAGGCGTAGGATTGGTTTTCAATCCGAGATAGTGGAGTAGCCAAGTCTAGTGCTTTGCTAGATCGGTGAGGGAAAGTGGATGTACCCAAGATTGGGGAATCACTATAAATCTTTTGTCGTCTATGAATGTTTGGTAGATAATTGTGTGCATAGATCTCTAAATTTTTATTCCGCAAAAAGACGCGCATTAGATCCACCTATTCACGCCACTAGAACAGCTTAGGCTGCTCCCTGACGCATCATTATAAATTTCATAGCTGTCTGTGCCGCAAGGCAACGTCAAAACAGGCGTCGTGGTCAAATGACTCTTCAACTCCTCAAAAGCTCGTGGGCACTCCGGCGTCCAAATAAACTTCTGATCTTTCCTCGTCAGTGTGGTGAGAGGTAAGGCTATTCGTGAAAAGTTATCCACGGAGAGCTTATAGTAGCCCGCAAGTCTGAGGAAACTCCATACTTCAGCTATAGTAGATAGAACATGCCACTCTTGAATTGCCACTATCTTCATTAGATCCACCACTATACCTTCTCCACTAACCACATGACCCAGAAGCCAAAACTCACATTTTGAGAACTTGGCATAGAGCTTGTTTCTTCTCAGAGTGTGCAACACCATCCGCAAATGGTTCACATGATCTTCTTCAGACTGAGAGTATACTAAAATGTCGTCAATAAAGACGATTACAAATAAGTCCAAGTACTCTCAAAACGTTCGTTGCATTAGGTCCATGAACACCGATAGCGCATTTGTTAGCCCAAACGGTATGTTGCAGTATGGAGGCCGGGCGATCTGTTGTTGTTCGGAGGCCGGGCGGTCTGGCGGTTTATCCTTGCCGGCCTGTCTGGCAGGCTGTTGCAGTTTGGTTTCCCAGCGGTCTGGCAGTTTGTCTCAGATGACTTGGAGACCGGGCGGCCTAGCAGTCTCCTGTGGCAGCTTGCTCTCTATGGCGCTTGTTCTCTCCTACTGTTGATTATCGGGCGGTTAGCCGGCTTGTCTAACCGCACGACCTGCCCGGTTTGTCTATTTGTAAAGCCTCAAATACTTGTAATTTTTTAGTCCCACATTGCTTAATTGTAATCTCTCTCATCTCCTCCATTCTATAAAAGGGAGGCTATACTATTGTAATTGATACGTTTTTTGGATAATAAAGTTCTCATTACTCCAAATTTTCAGTCTACTTTTTCCTATTCACACATGGTATCAGAGGACTCGATCTTTTCCTCCTGATTCTGTGAGCCCTCTCTGTCCGCGCGACGTGTTTCTTCTACCTGCGACCTGTCTTCCCGACTTGTTTCGTCTACCCGCTACCTGTCTTCGCGGCTTGTTTCTTCATCCCGCGACCTGTCCTCGCAGCTTGTTTCTTCCTCTGGCCCTTTCCCTGTTCGCGCGGCTTGTTTCTCCTTGTCACTGCCCTTTGTGTTTGCGACCTCTTGCTTCCTATTTCTTGCAGTGCACTTTGTTTAGTCACCGACTCCCCTTTTTTAGCCGCTCCTCTTCTTTGTCGCCACGACTTGTTCTTAAGTCATCGCGACCTGTTCTAGCCGCTCCTCTTCTTTGTCGCCACGACTTGTTCTTAAGTCACCACGACCTTTTCTAGCCGCTCTCCTTCTAGCGACTTCTCCTTCTAGCCGAGGCCTATTCTTTCGCTGCTTTCTTCTATGGACAACTCCGATATCTCTACCGCCACTACTCTCGTTGCCGCTCATCCTCCTACACCTCGTACTCCTTCTGGTAATCTTGGCACCACTTCTAAGCTTATCGGTCCCAACTACCCAGATTGGCGTGTCTCCTTCACCTTCCTTCTCCGCTCTCAACGCAAACGTCATCATCTCACAGATGACCCTCCTCCGCATGATTCCCCTCTCTTTGAAGATTGGGATGCCAGCGATGCTCTTGTACGCACATGGCTGGCTAACAACCTCTCTAATGAATGACTCCCTGTCATCCGCCATGATGAAACTGTCAAGGCAGCTTGGCTACATCTTGCCGCTCTCTACTCAAAGGGGGCTCAAATGTCATGCATCTATACTCTATATGCGGACCTCTTTGCCCGTCCCTCCATGTCTCCAGCGGCAGCTTACCAGCAAGTTCAGGCTCTCGGAGCCGAAATTCTATAAAATCGCCCCTTCTCTGTTGATCTCGCTGAGCAACACAAACACTTCTAGGAGCTTCTGGTTGTGTGTTATCTTCTACGACTTCCTGAGTCATATGACATGATCCGTCAACATATCCTTGACGAGGCAGTGTCTCCCACCCTGGATGCCACCGTTGCCCGCATCGACGCTTTTACATCTTTGCTCCAACGTCTGTTGTTGTCCTCCCCTCCTCAACCGGACAACTCCGCTCACTATACTCAACGCAATGGCTCTGGTGTCCTCCACCTCCACTCAAGCGACTGTGGTGCCTCTCGCTTTCTTTGCTCTCACTGTGGCCGCACTGGCCAAACGGTTGATCGCTGCTGGAAGAAGCATCCTCATCTTCGACCATCTGGCTATGCTTCCACTTCCTCTTCGAAGCCGTCCGCCTCTATGGTCACGTCTTCAGGTAGTGTCCACGTCGGTACTCAAGGTAAATGGCTGATCGACTCTGGTACTGCCAATCATATGACCAGTAATCCACAATGTTTTTCTCTCCTAGAACAACATGATCGGTTGCCCCCGGTCTGTTGAAACCGATTCCTCGATCTCTCGTAGAGTTCGCCCTTGGGGAAGGGGTGGTCTCGCACCTACTTCGATCCTGCAAGCAAAACAACAAAGAAGACGAGGTAACACAGACCCAAGGGCTCGGCGGGGGAGGTCCCACCACAAACCCGGAAGATCTCAGAGCGCTTCCCCTCCTTAGCCAGAAGCCGAGCTAAGGTACCCTCAGAAAGCACTTGAAGATTGGAATAGGAGTGCACAGGGAAGAACCTGCTTTCTGGGGTACCCCTTGGGTCCTATTTATAGTTTTTGAAATCCGGACTGCCAATAACCAAAAGAACTGACCTGAAATTACCAGAAAACCCTTGGTTGGGTCTGCCAACAACCAAACTCCGCTGTTCTGAAGGGCTATGGGCAGACCAGCGGGGGCAAAACAGTAAAAAGTACCTAATACATCCAGGCGAGCTGGGGAGCTTTGACCACCTCGGCATGTT
Source organism: Platanthera guangdongensis (assembly GCA_039583875.1). Classification (NCBI taxonomy): domain Eukaryota; kingdom Viridiplantae; phylum Streptophyta; class Magnoliopsida; order Asparagales; family Orchidaceae; genus Platanthera; species Platanthera guangdongensis. The sequence continues at coordinate 126,148,098 of CM077154.1, read as the reverse complement.
CTGCTCGCCTATTGCTGCCGAGCTCCACTGCGAGGACGCGAGTTATGTCTCGCTCGGCATATGCCGAACTCGGGGTCGCCGATCGTCGATCTCTGGTTGACGGATGCTGAGCTCAGGTTCGCCCCCTTTACTGCCGAGCTCGCCTATTGTCCTTAGCCCGATCTGCCTAGACCCTGGTGACCTTGCTCGCCGGACACGGGGTTGTACACGGTCCTTATTGCGGACGGCTCTCCCTCACCGGTCAATGGAACGGGTGTTGTTCAAGTCACTCCGTCTCTTTGCCTGGCGGACAGCCTCTACGTGCCCAAGTTCCCTTGTAACTTGTTATCTGTTACTTCCCTTTGCAAACAACTACAATGCTCTGTCACATTCACTTTTACTACTTGTTCTTTTCAGGATCCGAACACCAAGCGGACGATTGCTACTAGGACTGAGAGTGACGAACTCTACTTCCTCGACAATGTTTCTACACTCTCTGCCTTTTCCACATCTTTTACTAATCTTCTGTAGTGACATCTTCATCTTGGTCATGCTCCTCCACGTCTTCTTCGTTAGCTTCTACCACATCTTCCTCCGCACGATCCACCTCTCAACTATGAAGCATGTCAGCTTGGTAAACATCACCACTCCTCCACCCACCAAAGCAAGGTCGTGGATCTTCCCGACCGTTTGAACTTGTTCACTCCGACATCTGGGGTCCTGCTCCTACCCTCACCATAGGTCAGGTTAGTTCATATTTTGTAACATTTATTAATGATTTCTCTAAATGTACATGGGTGTATCTTTTAAAGGATCGCTCAGAACGTTTTTTTGTATGGACATCTTTTTATCATATGGTTAAAAATCAGTTTGATATGTCTCTTAAAATATTTCGTTCTGACAACGCTAAGGAATATCTTAGCAATGCTTTCTCTTATTTTTGTATGCAAAATGGTGTAATTCATCAAACTACCTGTGTCTATACCTCTCAACAAAATGCGGTGGTGAAACGCAAGAACCGTCACCTTCTCGATGTCGCCCGCACTTTGATGACACAGATACACGTTCCTCGCTACTATTGGGGCTACGCTGCCCTCATCTCCTGTTATCTCATTAATCACATTTCGTCCACAGTTCTCCACGAACAAACTTCCTTCTCTCTTCTATATCCAGGCAAGGATGCGTTTCCTGTGGCGGCTTGCTCTCTATGGCGCTTGTTCTCTCATACTGTTGGTTGTCGGGCGGTTAGCCGGCATGTCTAACCGCACGACCTGTCCGGTTTATCTACTTGTAAAGCCGCATATACTTGTATTTTTTTATTCCCACATTGCTTAATTGTAATCTCTCTCATCTCCTCCATTCTATAAAAGTGAGGCTATACCATTATAATTGATATCTTTTTTGGATAATAAAGTTTTCATTACTCCAAATTTTCGGTCTACTTTTCCTTTTCGCACACGACATTACAGTGAACTCATAATGACCATAGCGTGCTCCAAACGCTGTCTTGGGAATGTCACATTCCAGAATTCTCAACTGGTAATAGCCAGATTTCAGGTCTAGCTTTGATTATACCGCTGATCAAACCAGCTTATCAAACAAGTCATCAGTCTGTGGTATCAGATACTTGTTCTTCTCCATCAGCTTGTTCAGTTCTCTATAATCGATGCACAAATGCAAGCTACCATCCTTCTTTTTCACAAAGAGGATAGGTGCGCTACAAGGTGACATAATTGGGCATATATATCCTTACTCTAACAGCTCTTGCAGTTGTACCTTCAGTTCCCCCATTTCCTCTGGAGCTACACGGTACGGTGAGCGGGCCACAGGTTTTGCACCTGCCACCAACTCGATAGAGAAGTCAATTTCTCTTTGGGGAGGTAGTCCTTGGAGATCTTTCGAGAACATATCTGCGTACTCCGATACAATCAAAACGTCACTCACACTGGCTTTTGGCTCAACAGCCTTTATAAGTGTGAAGAATAACTCTGCGCTCTTTCGAACAACATTGACGACTTGGAGAGCAGACATCAACATTTTGATCGATCCTCGCATACCAACGAATTTAGTCTCTAGCTCGGTATTTTATCCTAGTGTGATCTCCTTTGGGTTGCAATCTATAAAAGCGCGCTGCTTCGAGAGACAGTCCATACCAAATATTACATCAAACTTTGATATCGGCAACACAAATGCTTCCAATCAGAAATCATGACTTCCTATCCGCACCTCAATTCAGCAAGACCTATTTGCCCACATCATGCATCCATTATGCAACAATATTGAAAGGCTATCTGTTGGCACACAAGTAGGCACTCCAATCTGAGACATGAAGTCCTCAGCTAAAAATAAATGTGAAGCACCCCTATCGAACAGTACTCTCGCTGGACAGTCCCGAATAAGGATAAAGGCTAATATAAACAAATCATACAAAAGCAATGCACAAGGTATGAAGTATAAAAAGCAGTAAAACAGTATCTTAATTCGTACCTGTGACAACGTCACTTTGCTTTATGGCCTCCTGTTGGCCTGGACGATCTATTCGCGTGGCCTGTGCGGATAGGACTGACGACCATCCAAATCGGCTTGTGTTCGATGGATGTTTGTTCCAAGTTGTAATCGGGCGGATATGGTGGTTATCCGCGCAGTTTGTTGGTGTTTACAGACTGGTTCTGGGGTCCGCCGGTTTGTGCGCACTGTTCTTTGTATCTGCTGGTATGTGTTCGCACCAAGGATGGTTGGTGGTGTGGACTTGGTCTGGTTTTGTACCAAGTCCAGGTGTGCTTAGTCCAGATGGTCGCACGATTTTTGCGGACTACTTTCTTTGTTCGCCGAGTCTGACAGCTGTCAGACTTGTGCTTAGGTTACGGGCTTGGAGTGTGAGGACTGAAGTAGTGCCGGCAAGTGCGTGCGAACTGGTGCTGTGTTCGTTTGTGTGCAGATGGGTGGTGTATCCGCAGGGTCTACTGGTAGTGGTCTAGTCCTGGCTTGGCTATGCCGGCTAGGCAATTAGGATTTCTATCTGTACTTGGTGGTTACCTTGGCGGCTTTGGCCATCTGTTGTTGTGCGGATTCTCTCCATACTCGCCGCAGGAAAGGGTGGTGATTCTATCGGCTAGGGCGGTGATCACACTCCTCTCCGTGACTATAAATAAGACCCTTCGTCACATCAACAGTAACACTGAATGAAAAGTAAGTGAGATTGAGTAGTTGCTGCGGACAGGGTTTTCTATCAGCGCGGTTTGAAGAGTTGACCAGGTTTGTGTTGTTCAGGTTGTGCGGATAGCGTTGGAAAGCCAGGGACTTGGTTTTGATTTCAGTCAGGGACAATGTGGATAATGCGGATAACAACCAGCGATTAACAGTAGGTCGCAGCTTGCTACCAGGAGGTCTTCTATTCTACAACTCTTTCCCAATTCATTAAGTTGTCCGCTTCTGGCGGCTCATTCAGTTCGGCAGCAGAAGTTTGCGGGATCTAACGGTTAGGTGACCTCGTGGTTAGGCGACTTACAGATCGAAGACAGAGTTCTTTTTCAGCATTAGAATAACGGGTTGTCCGCGTTGCTTAGTTGTGGTCTTGCGACTAGGTGGCTTTAGCGGACTCCCTAGACAGCTCAGTAGGGTCGGCAGCTTCTTCTTGAGACCACACGGCTAGTTCTTTGCCTTGTGCTTTTTCTGCTTCCATTGGGTACATCGGCGAAGTATGTCTCGCCATGTATGTCACGCTTTATAAAGATTTTTTGATAGTACAAGATTCTTGCTCTTCTATTGACATTTGGTTTGCTTGAGCTCAGATTGGTTGAGTGTTCCTGTGCTTGGTTTCCCATTTTCCTCGAATCATAAATTTTTACATGGTATTAGTGGGATCAGAGGTTGAGTAGTGATCAACCGTCAATTTGCCTTATTGCTTCTGAGGGTCTAAGTGAACCAAGGATAGTGCAATGGAATGTGGTTTTGCAAGAGGTCTTGGAATCAAACATCTTACATCGACTAACTTTAAAAAGTGAAAGTCATGTATGGAAAGCTATCTTCTGCGCGAGGACCTTTGAGAGGTCCTCTGTGGAGACAAAAGGCACGAGATTACTGCTGATGAGGTGATAGTTTGTAGGAAGACAAATGCGAAAGAAGAGTTTACTCTCAAGCAAGCTATCTCACCGGAACTCTTTGATCACATCATAGGATGTCTGACTGCTGCGTAGATTTGGACTTCTCTCGATGAGTTGTTCAATAGGAAGAATGTAGTAAGGATCCAATTTCTGGAGAATGAGTTGGCAAGAGCCACTCAAGGAGATCTGCCCATCTTGACGTTTTTCCTGAAGATGAAGAACTTATGTGTAGAGATTTCAGCATTGGACCCTGATGAGATTATTTTAGAGGCGAAGTTGAAGAGACACATAATCTGCGGTTTGCGGAATGAGTATTTGGCCTTTGTCACTTCCGTTTAAGGCTGGGTCACTCAGCCATCATTATTGGAGCTGGAGAACTGTTGGGTACATTGGAATAAATGTACCTGATTTGAAGAAGCCTCACCCAACTCAATGATATACATCAAGGTGTATTTGATGTGTTTTGAGTTTATTTGTGCAGGTTAAGTAATTGCAAGGAAAGTTAAAAGTTTCTAAGTCCATGTGTCGACACCTAGAAGAAAAGTGTCGACACTTAAGAAGGCTTGTGTCGACACCCAGAGAAGCTGTGTCGACAGTTGGAGTAATTGTGTCGACACCAGGAATGCAGAGTCGACACAAGAAGAAAAGTGTCGACACATACAGGAAGTGTCGACACTCAATGAAGAAATGTCTAAAGAATCAGTGTCGACACTTAGAAACAGTGTCGACACCCAGAGGAACTTTGTCGACATCAAATGTGTCGACACTAGGAGGCTGTGTCGACACTCAGCAAACATCAACAAAGTTCAAGTACAAGTGTCGACACTAGGAGGCTGTGTCGACACTCAGCAAAAGTCTCAACACATGAAAAATGTGTCGACATAAAGGAGCTGTGTCGACACTCAGCAAACTTCAACAAAAGTTCAAGTACAAGTGTCGACACTCAGCAAAGTTTCAAGACATGAAGCTTGTGTCGACACAAAGGAGATGTGTCGACACTCAACAAAGTTCAACACAAGAAGGCTTGTGTCAACACAAAGGAGTTTTGTCGACACTCAGCAGAAATCAGATAAAGTATTGAAGAAGTACTTGTGTCGACACCTTCAATCAGTGTCGACACATTCAACAGAAGGCTTGTGTCGACACACAGAATCAGTGTCGACACATTCAGAAGAAGCTGTGTCGAGATACAGATACAACAACACAAGGAGTTGTGTCGACACCAACAAGGCTAGTGTCGACACTTATTCTACTTGTGTCGACACTTAGTCTATCAGTGTCGACACTTAAAACTGACTGTCTCGACACTTTCAGACAGTTACAGAAAATTCAAGAAGTGACTGGATGACTTGACAGCTGTCATTCCAGCCGGTCTACTGCAACTGTCAGAGCTGTCAGAAAGTTGTTAGAAACCGGAACAGTCGGTTACCTTGGAGAAAGTCTATATAAAGACCCTTCTCCTTCGACAGGACAGTGCGATGAATTGAAGATTGAGTATTGGATTCATTGAAGATCTAACAATACTAAAAGAAGAAGACCTTCAAGTGAAGATCTAAGAAGTTGGAGAGAGAGAGAGCTCCTTCTAAGAAGACAGCTGTTGAACCAGGCTGTGAAGAAAGTTTCAGATTGAGATCTGATTCTTAAGTCAGCAGTGAGTGAAGATCATCTGCATAGAGTTTCAACCCTACTGTGTTCTAATTCAAGAAGCTTTGAAGAAAGCCAAGGGAGGTTGATCTTAGCAAAGTTCTTCCAAGAACTCATCAAGAAACCAGTCAACTCTTCTCTCTCATTCTGAGTTGTGGTTATATACTTTGTAATTTTTATTTCTTGTAGGATCCTAAGGGATCTGAGTTGTAAGCCTGAAATTATAAAGGCTGAGTGATAGGGCCTGTGTGCCTGAGTGTAGGAGATTCATTTCTCTAAGTGTAGGCCTTGTTGAGGGCTGAGTGTAGGCCTTATTGAAGGCTGAGTGTAGGTCTTTGTGAAGACTGGGTGGTAGGGCTGTGTGCCTGAGTTGTAGGAGTGGGATCACTCTGAGTTGTAGGAACCTGTTTGGGGTTCTGAGCTGTAAGATCTGAGGATCTGAGGAGTAGTGGAGAAGTTTAGCCGAATCTAGTACACTACTAGATAGGCGAAGGGGGAAAGTGGATGTACCCAGACCTTGGGGAACCACTATAAAAACTGTGTGTACTCTGGGTGTGACTGATTCTGTGTTTGCTATTTAAAGTTCTGTGAATTCTGTGATTAATTCTGCCTAAAAGTTTAAAAAGATTAAGGTCACCTATTCACCCCCCCCCCTCTAGGTGATTAGGTACAATTTCTTTCAAGAACCTGCTGGCTTCACAGGAGAGCTTAGCTAGAAAGATGGCTGGAGTCACTATCTCTGAAAGAGGCAGTGAGGTGCTCTTCTCAGGGAAGAAGAAGTGATGGGAGAATAAGAAGACTGATGCTGGTGATGGTACTTCAACTTCTTATCAACAAGAGGGGAGTGCTGTTCCTAAGCATGATTGGAAGAAGAAGAAGGATTGGCTTAAGTGTTACAGGTGCAACCAGCCAGGTCACTTCAAGAAGGACTGCAGGATCAAGCTGCAGCCGGGGCATGTTGTAGATAAAGAGGAAGTTGGTTCCAGTGCTGAGTAAGTCGGATGGGGGAATGAGTTCATGACGGGCACGTATGTCCGTGCATTGTCCACCATCGACTACAAAGATGACTGGATTGTGGACTCGGGGTATGGTCACCACCTCACCGGGGATAAGTCGAAGTTCTCCTCTCTGCACACATTCTCAAGTGCGAAGCTATCATAATTGTTGATGATACAGTTCATGTTGTCAAGAAGGAGGGTGTCATTTATTTAGGTAGCGATAATGGTCCACTCACCTTGAGGAGTGTCTATCGTGTACCAGACATGAAGAAGGACCTCTTCTCAGTGACCAACGCAGTAGACGTGGGCTATCACGTTCTGTTTGGTCCAACAGAAGTGAAGTTTCTCCGCAACATGTCAGCAGTATATGCTGACGTTGCTCATGTAGGGAGAAGGGTAAGAGATTTGTTTGTATTGTCAACAAGTTCCTATGTTGATCGGATGAGGGCCAACGATAGTACAGCTATTGGCATGAGCGGCTGAGGCACGTTGGGATGGACAAGTTAAAAGCCATGGAAGTGATGAGCCTTGTGAAAGGCTTATCTAAATTATCATCCTTCAGCGACGGTCATGTCTACGCAGGGTGTCAATATGGTAAGGCTCATCGCCTCCGTTTGACAAGTCGTAAACTAGAAGTAAAGCACCATTGAAGTGTATCCATGGTGATCTGATGGGGCCGACCGCCACCGCTAGGAGGCAGCAGGTACATGCTGGTTTTGATTGATGACTAGACGAGGTACACTTGGGTGTACTTTATAAAGGAGAAGTTGGACGCATTCCATTTGTTTGTGGAGTTCAAGGAGCTAGTGGAGGGCCGGCTTGACTTGCGGGTCAAGAAGTTGAGAACAGACAATGGAGGTGAGTTTGTTTCAACTGAGTTCTCTAACTTCTGCAGGAAGCACGACATCTAGATGGGGCTCACTTGTGCTCATACTCCACAACAAAATGGAGTAGTAGAGCGGAAGATCCGTCATCTAACAGAGACCTGCAAGTGTTGGCTTCATGTCAAAGGCATTCCATGGTTCTTCTGGGCAGAAGGTACGGCCTGTGCAACTTATGTCATCAATCGAATGCCTCTGAGTCAGATCAACATGAAGTCTCCTTATGAGATGATGTTTAAGGAGAAGCCTAGAGTTGGACACCTTCAAGTGTTCAGATTGACCTGATATGTACACATCTCGGATGCTCTCAGGAAAATGCTGGATCTGAAGGTGAGAAAGCTTATCTTTGTAGGCTATGACGAGCGGAAGAAGGGATGGAAGTGTATGGATCCAGTGATGAAGAAGTTCGTTGTCTTGAGAGACGTGATCTTCGACGAGCTGACGTCATATCTAGGTAGCTCCTCTGTGGAGCTGCAGGAAATTAGATCGGATGGCGGCCAAGAGGAGGCTGCAAAGGATCTTCTGGTGGAGTTGTCTGTGTCACCAGAAGCTCCAGGTATTTCTAGCTCTGGGGCGGAGGCTTCTGGTTCAGGAACCAGTGGGAGCGATGGTCCTAGTGTGCCCGAGAACGGAGTTGATTTAAGAAAAAGCAATAGAGGTGGTTAGCACGGGTCAGACTCTTTGCAGATCGAAGAGGACCATCAAACCATCAGCTCGTTATAGCGAAAGAAATACGGTGAGCTTGGTCTCTTGTTTCTTCGCATGCCCTCTAGACAAGCGAGAGCCTTCAAGCTTTGAAGACGCCACTGGAGTCAAGGAGTGGGATAACGTCATAGATGAGGAGATGGATGCCCTCAGGAAAATGAGGCATGTGACCTTGTGCCCCAGGTCGAAGGCGTTACTCCCATGTCGTGCAAGTGAGTCTATAAGTTGAAGAAGAAGGCGAATGAGAGCATCGAGCGGTACAAGGCTCTCCTTGTAGCTCAAGGATTTTCTCAGCAGTGCGGAGAAGACTATGAAGAGACGTTTAGCCCTGTTGCCAAGATAACTTCAGTTCGGGTGGTGATGGTCTTGACAGACTACCAAGGTTGGAAGATGTGGTAGCTGGACGTAAAGAATGCTTTTCTTTATGGGGAAATTTATAAAGACATCTTCATGGTTCAGCCACCAGGATACGCCTGCAATCTCAGGAAGGCCCTTTACGGCTTGAAGCAGGCTCCACGAGCATAAATGGGAAGATCACAAAATACCTCCAATTATGTGGTTATTTTGCCTCTGATTTAGATTCGAGCTTGTTCATCAAGAGGAAGGGGGAGCTTCATGTCTTAGTACTGCTATACATGGGCGACATGATCATCATGGGAAACTCCGAGGATAAGGTGGCCAGGATCAGGGCAGATCTAGCCATTCGATTCGAGATGAAGGACTGGGGTGAGCTACACCACTTCCTTAGACTCGAGGTGGAGAGCAAAGAGAGCGGCATACTTGTCTCCAAAAGTGGCTATGCGGATCGAAGCGTTCAACGGTTCGGCATGCGGGAATGGAAGAGTAACTCTACTCCTCTTGATGTTGGCATCAAGCTTCGATGAGATGAGGGGAGGATACTTCCTGATCCTTTAGTGTTCCGTGCTCTGGTGGGGAGCCTTATCTACTTGACGATTACGAGGCCAGACATTACATATGTTGTAGGCCGAGTAAGTTGGTATATGACGGAACTTCGGAAGCCTCATCTGATGGCGGCAAGGAGCATTCTGAAGTATGCAAAGTCCACTTCTGATATGGGTATCCCTTATGGGAAAGACACGGGCTTCAACTTGAATAGTTATACAGATGCTGATTATGTGGGAGATTCAGATAACCGAATGTCAACATCAGGTTACGTCTTCACATGTGGATCAGCAGGTATCTCATGTTGCAGCAAGAAGCGGGATTCTGTGTCCATCTCTACTATGGAAGCGGAGTACAAGGGTTCGGCCTTGGAAGCTCGGGAAGCCATCTGTCTTAGGAGGCTGGTAGAGGACGTCCATGAAGAAGTGTGTGGTCCCACACTGATATGCGGTGACAATGAGAGTGCTCTTAAACTTGTTAATAATCCAGTTTGTCATGCGCAGACCAAACACATTGAGATTGAGCACCATATCATTTGGGAGAAGGTGTTGGAGGGGTCTCTTGTGGTTGGACATATGCGGAGGTAGGACAACATCGCAGACTTCTTCACGAAGCCGCTGTCGAAGGGGCCATTTACTCGGTTATGGGGACTGCTGAGACTAGTTTCCACTTCTCACTTTAAGGAGGATTGTTGAATTTTTGAAGTGAAAGTGGCGGCCTGGGCAGCCTGTGCGACTTGTGCGTGAAAGTGGCAGCCTGGGCAGCCTGGGCGACTTGTTCGCATAGCCTGTGCAGACAGGACTGGAGGCTAGCCAGGTCGGCTTGTGTTCGCTGGCAGTTTGTTCCCAGTTGTAACCGGGCAGATAGGGTGGTTATCCACACAGTTTGCTGATGTTTACAGACTGGTTCTGGGGACTACCGCTTTGTGCGGACTGTTCTTTGTATCCGCTGGTGTGCGTTCGCACCAGAGATGGTTGGTGGTGTGGACTTGGTCTGACTTTGTACCAAGTCCAGGTGTGCTTAGTCCGGATGGTCGTGCGGTTTGTGCAGACTACTTTCTTTGTTCGCCGAGCCTGGCAGCTGTCAGCCATATGCTTAGGTTGTGGGCTTGGAGTGTGCGGACTGAAGTAGTGTCTGCAAGTGCATGTAGACAGGTATTGTGTCCACTTGTGTGCATACTGGTGGTGTAGCCGCAGGATCTGCTGGTGGTGGTCTAGTCCTGGCTTGGCTATGACGGCTAGGAGGATAGGATTTCTATCCGGGCTTGGTGGTTGCCTTGGCGGTTTTAGCCGTCTGCTGTTGTGCTGATTCTCTTCGTACTCGTCGCGGGATAGAGTGGTGATTCTATCGGATAGGGCGGTGATAACACTTCTCTTCGTGCCTATAAATAGTACCCCCTGTCATATCAGCAGTATCACTGAATGAACAATAAGTGAGATTGAGTAGTTGTTGCAGACAGGGTTTTTTATTCGCGCGGTTTGAAGAGTTGATCGGGTTGGTATTGTGCAGGTTGTGCGGATAGCACTGCAAAACCATGGACTTGGTTCTGATTTCGATCAGGGACAGTGCGGACTCTGCGGATAGCAATCAGCGGTTAGCAGCAGGTCGCAGCTTGCGACCAAGCGGTTTTCTCTGCTGTAACTCTTTCTCAGTTCAATAAGTTGTTCGCTTCTAGCGGCCTGTTCAGTTTGGCAGCAGCAGTTCGCGGGATCTGACGGCTAGGCAACCTTGTAGTTAGGCGGCTTACAGATCGGCGGACAGAGTTCTTTTTTAGCATTGGAATAACGGGTTGTCCGTGCGTCTTGGTTGTGGTCTTGCGACTAAGCGGCTTCAGCGGACTCGCTAGACGGCTCAGCAGGGCCGACAACTTCTTCTTGAGACCGCCAGCTAGTTCTTTGCCTTATACTTTTTCTGCTTTCATCAGGTACATCGGAGAATCATGTCTCGCCATGTATGTCTCGCTTTGTAAAAGATTCTTGATAATACAAGATTCTTGCTAAAGTTTTTGATAGTACAAGATTCTTGTTCTTCTATTGGCATTTGATTTACTAGATCTCGTATTGATTGAGTGTTCCTGCGCCTGATTTTCCGTTTTCTGTGAATCCCAAATTTTTACATGAAGGATCTTCAAGAACTTTTCTACAAAAAAACTATGAAAACCCTAAGATTGTTCATTCCCGAGAAAGGGCGTTGGAATCACCTAAAGGTATCATAGAGCTGGAACCAGGAAAGAAAGGCGTCGCAGAGCGAGCTAAATCAGAGATGAATAAGGCGTATTGACCTGAAATGCAACAAGGTCAAAACGACAGCGGGATCTGGATGTTTCATTGCTTCCCCTAAATTTCGGCCATCAAAATGAAAGTAAAAGAGAGCGGTGTTATTGACACATCAATAATAAAAATCCAAAATATAAATGCAGCCCAAAGTTATATATTTGCACACAGAGCATATAATGGCACACCAAAAGTCATTTAAAAATACGTAAACTTCATGAAATTCCACCACAGCGCCGTGAATTTTCTCCGCGGCGGCATGATATTCCTGCAACAATCCCTCTCTCTAAAAAGAAGTAAATCTTCACATGAGATACAAACAAAAAACTAAACTTCATTAATATTCTCCTCTTAATCTAATTACATACATAAGTCCCCTTTTATATTATTACAGATATAGGCATATAGCCGTTACTACTCTCATATCTTAGCCGACAGGTGTCCGCTTATCATTCTGTGAGATCCTCTTCACTTGGATTGTTGAGTTGGCATGCTTAACTGTCGTTGAGTTTCGGCCGTTGGATGACCGCCATGTGGACTTGTGTTTTCTCCTGTTACATCATTCCCACTTGAAAAATACAACGACCTCGTTGTAATTGCTCCTGTTTTTTTTTCTTCAAGTATGCAGCCGGGTTCCTTCACTGCGACTGTGTTGGGAGGCGGTGCCGCCGGTGTCGATGGGAACGGCGCCGGCGAGGAATATTATCCCACCACAGCCAACGAGCGGCCTGTCGGCGGCGGAGTCGTACAGATCGTCGGGGTAGTCGCGCCTCTGGTTTGCGTGCCTCAGCTGGAGTAACTGGCCACAACAGTGGTGGCTCGGGCATGGGTTGGTCCTCAGATAAGTCCTTATCGTCTTCGTTATTGTTTTGTGTCATCACACTTCGAGATCGTCGTGTCGCTGTCTCTTTGTTGCGTATTGCTCCGGTTTGTCCTGTCGGGCTCTGCTCTGGGGAGCTGGAGGTAGGATCCTGCAAGGGAGAGTCATTAGGGTCTAATTTTAAACGTAATTGAGAGCGTACCTGCGGGGGAAGTGTGAGACTATTCTCCCAAGAGCTATCTTCCGGTGGAAGGCCTTCCCACTGAATCAGTGCCTGGTGAACGCGTTGGTGGTTTATCCAGACAATGCGTTCATCCAGTATAGTTAGGACGTCATGGATTGGTTGATCATTTCTTATGGTGGGAGGAAGATGATGTATAACATCACGTGTCCCCTGAAAATATTTTTTTAACAGAGAAATATGGAAAACTGGGTGCAACTTGCAGTCTTCGGGAAGCTGTAGTTTGTAGGCCACAACGCTTATCTTTTTTTTAATTTCAAATGGGTCATAATAATTTAAACTAAAACGTCGATTTTGTGTATTGTGTAGTGATAACTGTTTGTACGGGTGCAGTTTAACCAGGACTTGATCGCCAACTTCAAATTCTGCATCACGCCGGGATCTATCAGCCATCTGTTTAAAGCGCTGCTGGGCTGTTAGAAGATTTGCTTTTAATTGTTTAAGTAGTTTGTTTCTATCATGTATGTCGTCCTGAATGGCTTGTAATGAGCTGGTGCTCCTATAGTGATGAACAAGTGCAGGTTGTGGTCGCCCGTACATGGCTTCATAAGGGGTCATGCCGGCAGAGGAGTGATAGGTTGTGTTATAAAAATATTCTGCCCAGCTCAGGATTTTGGACCAATGCCTGGGGTTGTCATGAACAAACAATCGCAGGTATTGGTTCAAGCACCGATTGACGCGTTCCGTCTGACCATCCGTTTGTGGATGGTAGGCGGAGCTGTAGCTCAACTTGGTACCTTGCTGGGAAAATAATTCTTTCCAAAACTTAGAGAGGAAAACCGGATCTCGATCGGAAATGATGGATGCTGGGAAACCATGCAATTTTTCGACTGCCTCCCAAAACGCGCGGGCGACGACAGTCCCCGTTAATGCTCTTACTGGGGTAAAATGGGCCGTCTTGGACAATCTGTCTACTACTACTAAAATGGTGGTGGAGGAGTCAGAGGATGGGAGATGTGTAATGAAATCCATAGTAATATCGGTCCATATTTGCGATGGAATTGGTAAAGGATGCAATAGTCCTAGTGGGCCCGATGTTATTGTTTTCCCTTTTTGGCATAAATCACATCCTTTTATATAGTGTTGAACATCACTTAACATATTAGGCCAATAAAAAGTTCTTTTTAAACGTTAGAGTGTGGGAGTGACGCCAGAGTGACCACTAGAACGCGTATTATGGGCCTCAGATATAAGCTGTAGTCGTAAATTTCCTTGGGGAATATATAATCTGTTTTTATAAAACAAAGTTTTATAGTGGCGTGTCCACTGTGGTCGTGTTGCGGGTTGGGAAGTTAAATCCGCTTGTATCGTTTGTGCCAAGACATCGGTGAGATAAGTAGACTCTAAATCATCGAATGTATGACATTTAAGGACAGAACAATTTAGTGTGTGTAAGAATTGTAGGTCGGCCCCTGGCACCCGAGATAAGGCGTCAGCTGCTAAATTGTGTTTGCCGGGTTTATATTCTATTGTAAAGTCAAAACCTAAGATTTTTGATAGGAATCACTGCTGAGAGGGGGTTGTTAACAGTTGGTTGACTAGGTGATGTAGGGTCTGATGGTCTGTTTTGATTATAAATGGCGCCCCCAATAGATATTGTCTCCACTTATCTAAAGCTAGGGAGACTGCTAATAATTCGCGATCGTAGGTCGACTTTAGTTGTTCTTTGGGAGTGAGTTTTTTACTATAATAAGCTATGGGGTGACCCTTTTGTGACAACACCCCCCCCCCCCCCCCGACACCACAACCGGAAGCATCCGTCTCTAAAACAAAAGGTTGGGAGAAGTCCGGTAGTTGAAGGACTGGGGTCGTGGATAGGGCTTGTTTGAGAGTGTCAAAAGCGTGTGTTGCGCCGTCTGTCCAATGAAATCCATACTTTGTGAGCATATTTGTTATTGGTCCTGTGATCGTGGCATAGTGTTTAATAAAGCGGCGATAGTAACCCGCCAATCCTAGAAATGACCGTAAGTGTTTAAGCGTCTTCGGAATAGGCCAGTTTAAAATGGAGGCTATCTTTTTTGTGTGTGGTTGGACCCCCTGACCCGAAATCTGGTGCCCCAGGAATTCGATTTCTGGGACCGCAAAAGTGCATTTGGAGTTCTTAACATAAAGTTCGTGTGTTCAGAGCGTGTTAAATACGGTTTTGAGATGGGAGAGATGACTTGCAAACGTGGGGCTATATATTAAAATGTCATCGAAAAAAATGACAACAAACTTTCGTGAAAATGACTGAAAAAGATCATTCATGAGGTTTTGAAACGTTGTGGGGGCGTTGGTGAGGCCAAAAGGCATCACCACAAATTCGTATAAACCCGAATGAGTACGGAAAGCTGTTTTGTGAATGTCAGCCGGATTCATGCGTATTTGATGATAGCCAGACTGTAAATCTAGTTTCGAAAATATTGTGGCCCCGTGCCGTTCATCTAATAATTCGTCGACTGTAGGCATTGGGAAGGCGTTTTTGGTTGTAACGAGATTGAGTGCTCGAAAATCAACACAGAAGCGTCATGATCCATCTTTCTTTTTTTATTAAAAGAACGGGAGATGAGAATGGCGAAGAACTTGGCCTAATCAGTTCTTTGTGTAACATATCTTTAACAAGTTTTTCTATCTCATCCTTTTGGTAATGCAGATAACGATAGGGTTTGACCTGAACTATAGTGTCTGGGGGATTTAGGGAAATGTGATGATCGTAGATTCGTGTTGGGGGTAAATGTGTAGGAGTTTGAAAGATATCAGCATATTCCGTTAATAGTGTTGTGATGGCCTGGTGCACTGGCTCCGTGCTGTCTGAGTTATCTGGTGTATGTACCTTAAACATGCATAAAAAGGAAGAAGTAATGGCATTCTGATGGACCAATTTAGTAATCTGACTGAGGGTCGCTGGTATTGTGGGTTCGTCTAGTAGACCTTGAAGGGTGATGGTAGTGTGGTTGTGGGAAAAAGTCATTCGTTTTTGCTTATAGTCAGTCGTTACTGGTCCGAGAGACTCCAGCCAAATCATTCCCAAAATGATGTCTGATCCAAATAGGTCCAAGACGAAGAAATTTGTGTGAAATTTGTGCCCTTGAATCAGTATTTCGGCATTCAGAAAAATGTCATTACAGTCCATTGTTGCGCCATTGCCTACATGAACTTTAAATGGTTTAATGGTTGTTATCGGGACGCCTAAAAAGTTGGCTATGCGGGTTGAAATAAAGTTTGTCGTACTGCTGCTGTCTAGTAATATGTGTATGTTGGTGGCATACATTTGACCGAGGAATCGGATGGATTTTCCAGAAAACGTACCTACCATAACGTTAAAGCAAATTGCAGAATCTGGAAAATCTATAGGGTCGTTTTGTGTGACGAAATCTGCATTGTCAGGAAGGTCGGAAGTGTCCTCATCAAAATATAAACAAGAAATTTTATTCTTACAGCGATGACCTGACATATATTTTTCATCACACGTATAACATAAACCTTTTTCACGTTTAAATTTAAGTTCCGCTGGCGACAAGCGTTTTTGATATTGTGTTGAGTTGGCTGGTGGGGCTTGATTGGGTGGTTTAACATATACTAGTTTAAAGGGTTTCGTGTATGGCTGTTTGTCGTGCTCATCTTCATCTATTAGTTTTGCTAGTGCAAACGCCTCGTCTAAAGATTGAGTACGTTGTGCGGTCACAAAGTGGCGGAAATGTGGTTTTAAACCTGCAACAAACATTGATTGTTGTAAGCTGGGCAAAAGTCCTTTGATTTGGGTTGCTAAGGTTTCGAACTGATCCTTATAATCTAGGACGGAGTGTTGTTGAGTTAATCGTTTAAGTTTGCCCATAGGGTCCTCAAATAGAGAGGGTCCAAATCTGTGAACTAATGCGGTTTTAAATTCGGCCCAGTTGAAATAGGCGAGATCTGGGTGTAAAGATTGATGCCAACGGGCAGCAGGTGGATCTAAATGAATCGCACCTATTGTCATATAGTTATTATATGGAATATTGTAAAAACGAAAATAAGCTTCAGCTTTGGTGATCCAATCGGTAGGATCACCCGAGGCAAAACGCGGAAAGCAAAATTGTACCTGCTCCGGGTTGATGAGTGGTGGCAGATTGTTGATACCTGGAGATCCTTGCGGTGGAAAAAGGCTTGCAATACCGTCCGTTTGCAATGCGGAATTCTGTGATAACCATGGTTGAAAATCAGGCATATGTGGGGGACCTGTGTTGGCAAAAGGTCTGAAGCCATTATTGTGGTTTGGTTGCCACTGTGGCGGGAAGAATGGTACTGAATCTTGTGAAAACGATTCTGGAACTGGTGGATGTGCGGCATATCCTCGTCTTGGAACTATTGTTGGCATGGTATGCTGTGAGGCTGGTGATAATCGGTTGAACGGATGTTCTTGCGACTGTCCGGGAGGGGGCAACGTCGATGAGGAGGATGCAGATTGGCCCGATATAGTCACCTGAGGTTGTGGATGGGATTGCCCGACATAGCGAGCATCAGCGATGGTGGGTAAAGGAAAAGATGTTGCTGGCGGTCCCAAGTGACCAACCAATGAGAGGGAGTAAGGGCCTTGCGTTGCTGTCTGAGACGCCGGGGCCAAGTGCCCGAAATCCTTTCCCGGTGAGGTGAGAAATAAGGTCAATTCTTTACGAAATTCTTGGAAAGCATTGCTGGCTTGTTGAGATGCCCGCTGCATTTCTTGACTGATCTTGTGTAACTCCTCTAAACGTGAGAAATTGCTGGATGTTTCCTGTTGGTAGGTGAGCTGTTGAGAGGATAATTGAGATGTTCTTGCCTCCAAGTCCTTCCAGAGTTCCTGCTGATTGGTGGCCACCGCCTTGGACCTGGTATTAGGTTGATCGGTGGTTGCCATGGCAAGAACGACGGAAGGCTCAACGAGAGCACCAATGTAATCAAGTCGGCGGCCGACGGGCGGGCGGTGGAGCGATCCTAAGTTACTCTACGAAGAAGAAACAAACAAAAAACTAAACTTCATTAATACTCTCCTCTTAATCTAATTATATACATAAGTCCCCTTTTATATTATTACATATATATGCATATAACCGCTACTACTCTCATATCTTAGCCGACAGGTGTCCGCTTATCATTCTGTGAGATCCTCTTCACTTGGATTGCTGAGTTGGCGTGCTTCACTATCGTTGAGTTTCGGCCATTGGATGACTGTCATGTGGACTTCTGCTTTCTCCTGTTACATACGGTCTCCTCTATGAACCGGTGGACGTCGTCATTGTTCTTGTATGCCTCCCAATTGCAGATAGCCGCCACCTGCTCATTTGAGACCCATATCCATATTTCATCCAGGTCAGGGAGATGGAATCGTCGCATACTCACAAGCGACTGGACGATTGCGAAAGAGGTGTTGAGCGGCTGTGCGGGTATAACATGCGATTTTTCTAATTCAAGATCAATCCACGTAATTAGACTATGATATTCGTCTTCGAATGAAAAAAAACAAATAAAAAACAAGTAAATAAATCACAAGCAACTACAAACAACAAGATTTACAGAGATTCACCCAAAACCAGGACTACGTCCTCTCTCCATTTCTCCTCTTCCTTCTTGTATTCCCCAAAAATAAAACGATTACAAAAGTTACAAGGATCTCACCGATCCTATCTTCTCTCAATCTCCTTTGAACAAGAACTGGAAGAACCACCGCCGGAAACGCACTTTCACGAATAGCCTCGTATGTGCCTCCAAAGTACTCCCAGCCAAAAACCTAAGAACTCTCATCCTAAACACAGAAAAAGATCTTAAATAGAATGTGTGCAAAAACGGGCTGATATCCACACGCAAAAAACCCAAAACTGAATTTATTTCGTAGACGTTGCCCCGAAGCCAGCATCAGGGACGCTGTCCCATGGACCTACTCGTTGTCCAGTCAACAGGACCTCGGCCGGGGGCTGCCGCCCCCAAACCTCCGCTGTCATGGGCACCAAATATATCGGAGAGATTCATACTTCGATTCCTCTAACTCACATAGGCCAACCCGGTGTGAAAAACAAAAAAACAAAAAATATTCCACAACCCCAGCAATATACATTTATTAAACACCCAAAATTTTAAGAATTGAATTGAAGGGGATGCGCGAACACTATCCCCACTACCACAAATTATGACATCCACTCTCCCACTTGGGGAGATGGTAAATCAGCACCCCTTCAACGTGCAATGAAGGCCACTGATCTAGGCCACAGGCATTTTTGATCACCCGTTAAGACCCCATCCAGGTAAGTATGTATAAAAGGTAGTGGACATTTCTTTATATAGCTGTATGCGGGAAAAAATATTTAGAACCACCGGTGTGGGACTAAAAGCGTTTACCGCTGCCTCACCACTTAGAGGAAGGCATTTTCCATCTTGAAGGAATGAATGAATGATTGTATTTTAATACAAGATTTTATTACATTTCAAATATCAACATATTATATATATTAGCCCAGCACGTTCACAATGATTAATATAAAGCAATATTATAAGCACTTCAATATAGGCTAATAACACACCAATATTTTATCAAAAAAATACAAATATCCTAACCCCACCTGCTTTAAACGCACACCTATTATTTTCCTATTTTCATCACTGGTGTCTTCCTCCGTTAGGCGATTCCAAGCCACACCACCGTGCTACCTCCTCGCACAAGTTCGCCTGTTGCCGCCCTTGGAAGAGATCTTCGGCGAGTTCGCAAGACGAACACCCACTCTCATCCTTGATGTAAGTTCTGGCCTCCATTTCTTGCTCCTTCCCAAACCCATCTTCTTTTCTCTGGAACATGATGATTCGGGCATGCGCCACTCCCGGAGATTTTCCTTTTGCTCTCAAGTCCTGCGACGACCTGAGCAACCTCGCACAAGGAGTACAACTCCATCAACACAACACTTCTTCGGCTGTCACCAAGATCCATTCGTGAATATTGCTTCAGTCGATATGTTCTGCAAGTGCGGTGATGTGCGTACTGCACGCCACGTGTTTGATGTAATGACAAACAAAGACCTCGTCTCTTGGACTTCAATGATCTCTGGGTATGCTCACAATGGATGCAACATTGAGACGTTAGATTTCTTCAACAATATGCAGATGTCAAATGTGAAAGCCTGTCGAGTTGAATTACTGATTGTTTTTCTTGCACGTGGCCAGCTTGGGGCTCTTAGAAAAGGAGAGTGCTTCCATGGCTACGCATTTCAGACTGTTTTCTCTTAAATATGTATTCAAAATGCGCAAATTTGAGCCCTAAGCCTTCACAAAATTTCCTTTGTTTTGTCTTCTTGTTATTCCTGCTATAATTATTTTTTGGATTTCTATTTATGTTTTTACTTTTTTCATTTATAGCATGTCTCCTGCTTCTATGATTAATTAGTTTGACTTGTATTTGTTTCTTACTTAACGTGCACAAAATCAAATCTCTTGGTACTCCAGCATATATCATTTTGGTGTGAATATCATATAGAAAAAAAATCATAGTCATTTTGGTGTGTCAATAATAATTTTAAAATTTGTTGTGACAATTAACGTATTGTTGTGAAACTAAAATAATTTGGTGTTTTAATATAATTTGGCTACCAATAGTGAAAATTGATGTGCTTTTAACATTGCTCTTAATATATAATGAATATTGGAATCTCACATAGTACCGCTCTTAAGTTAAGTGGGAATTAGTGAATTACTAAAGTTAATATAAAGTGATTTAATTGAAGTGAAGAAATTAATCATTGTTCATACAATATGAAATATAGTCGATCCAATTAATTAGATCGCTTAAATTAGACTTGTTGTGGTTTGCTCGAGGGTCTTGATAGATCGGGTCCGCTAAACCGTCTTAGTCCACTGAGACGGTTGAGCGCGCAAACAGTCAAAATTTTACAGAACATTGAGAGAGTCCTTTTTATGTGAAAACCCGCAATATGGATTAAAAAAACCTGCAATTATGGTGAAAAATCACGTGATCGATTCGGTCTCGACCTAACTCTCACTTGTCTGGGTTTGTTACAAAATTTTTGGAAAAAGACGAGGGTGACAGACCGATGCTCGTTACACTTAATGAGATGAGAGAAAGAGAACTCAGAGTGTGATCGGGCTCCGCACTTTTGGTAGTGGTCTTGCTTTTACATGTGAAGGTGGGTGTACGAACTTGGGCGTGTTGGCAGGCTTGATTTGCTGATGCAGAGAAGGTTTGCCGATCGATTTGACGCTACGCAACGCACAAAGGCGGTGAGAAACCGTTAGAGTGCTTGCCACCTTCCAAATGCTCGTTGGAGTTCAAGAGCAACTTCGACCGTCCAGACGAACTCTGGTGGAGAACTTGCGGAGTGAAAAAGCGATTGTAGAGAGAGAGGCAGGAAAAAGAGTGAGAGTCTGGAGTCCAGAAAAGGATACAAATGAAGAGTCGAATGATGTTATTTATAGGTTTTTAAAAGGGTGATTCGATAATTTTGTCCGGTAACTACTAGATGGACGAATAAAAACGCTCAGATTTGAGCACGCAGATCACCATTTTTAGATAAACAACGACCCTACCTCTTGGACAAAAAAAACTGCTCGGTAAAACGGGAGACCCGACGAGCCCGATGGCTTAGCAAGACTGGCGGCCAAAGTGGAGGTCGCCCCATCCCCCTCACGTCGAGCGGCCAAGGGGGATAGCCGGCCAAGGCCTCCCTTAGGTCAGGCAGCCAAGGGACAGTCGGATCTTGCAGGGGTGGCGGGGCCGACCGGGGTCGAGATCGCCTGTGTGTCGGGCGGCCTAGAGCGGCCACCCCTTACGGGGACGTCTGAGATCGAGGCCACCCTAGGGTCGGCGACCAAGGGGCGGCCGACCCTTACGGGGTCGGCCGACCATTATGGGGTCGACCGACCATTGTGGGGTCGATCGAGGTCGAGGCCACCCATGCGTCAGGCGGCCAAGGGGTGGTCGCCCCTTGCAGGGATGGCCAAGACTGAGACTGCCCTAGGACCGGGCGATTGACCCTTGCGACGCCGACCGAGGCCGCTCGTACCTCGGGCGGCCTAGGGGTGGCCGACCCTTGCGGGACCGGCCGAGGCCGAGGCCACCCTTGGACCTGGTGGCCAAGGGGAGGCTGACCCTTGTAGGGCTGGCCCAGGCCGCCCGTAAGCTGGGCGCCCGAGGTGAGGCCGGCCCTTGCGGGGCCGGCCGAGGCCACCCATGAGCTAGGTGGCAAAGGGGGCGGCCGGCCCTTGTCGGGCTAGCCGAGACCGCCTGGCAACCAAGGGAGTGGCCGACACACTGGATCCCATGCAGTGGTTGGGATCTCATGCGCGGTGGCTATTACATAGATCATGTATACAGATCGTGCATACAATGGTTAGGCCCATAAGTCCCCACTTCGCCAGTGGGAGGAGAGAGAATTCTGCCTATTTATAGCCCGAAATTTCTATGAATTGGGGTCGACCCCATCATTTACCCCGCCCCCAAGCCATTAGAGCCACTAGGCAGAGCGAGGAGAGCAAAAGCTTTCATTCTTAAGTAGATTTTGGTCTCCACGGTAGGAGCGTATGAAGGGGCGCGAGAAGAAGTGGTCGAGGTAAAAAAGGTACAACATGTACCAAAGCGGGAGGTGCACAGAGGGGAGTCACCCGATCGCCAGATCACGTGTCTGCACATGGCGCGCGCCAGTGCGGGTTATGCTCCAGCGCTTATGCGGGCATAGTGGGCATCTGCGCAAGTGGTGTGCACCTGAACGCGTTGCGCGCGCGTGGTGCTCACCTGCCCGCACTGCAAGAGCATTATGCGCACGCACGTGCATTGCGCACCCACACACATTGCAGGCATATTGTGCACGTGTGTGATGCGTGCGCACCCGCACATATTGCACATGCGTTGAGGGTACGCGCTTGCGTGCACTACATGAGTGCGTGTAGTGAGGGCCCCTGCACGTGGTGTGTTCATATGTTGTGCCTAACTGGGGGAATTGGGTTCTTGTGGTGTCTTTGTTCCTTTGCCTTGTTGCAGAATTTAGCAGTATCTCGTGTTGTTTTGCGCAGATTTTCTGATTCTTCTTTTCATAATTTTGATGTGTATCTTCGTTTAGGTTTCAAGGCTTGTTGCCCAAGGTTGGTCGATGTGGATGCATTCTTCACTTGCAGCAGTGCAAATCGTTACTTGGAGGGGGCGATACAATATTCCTTTCGATCTTGACATAAGAATTCCACATGCCGAGCAGCGGGTGCAGAATACTACGGTGTGTGGATGATGTTGTGTGAGTCGTCGCTGAGAGCCGAACTCTGGTTGCCACCTTGCGAGAAGGTAACAGAGATCTTGAAGCATTGCAGTGCGCCAACGTCGCAGTTTACCGCTCTTGCAATGACGTGTATCATGGGGCTGATAATTTTCTTTTGGAAAACACAGTTTGAGATTCGCGTTAGATCTTTTCAGAGACTG
Source organism: Platanthera guangdongensis (assembly GCA_039583875.1). NCBI lineage: Eukaryota > Viridiplantae > Streptophyta > Magnoliopsida > Asparagales > Orchidaceae > Platanthera > Platanthera guangdongensis. Next base: position 126,125,152 of record CM077154.1, on the reverse strand, counting down.
GTGTGAGGTGATAGCGACGATAGTGTTGAAGTCCATAGAAACACGAATTGGTTGTTGTTTTAGCATTAGACAGTCATGCGCCATGGAAACACGATGTACGAATATGTCCGGAATGGCTGGAAGTGGTCAAGACTTTAGAGCACCCTCCCTGATCGATGTCTCCGAGTGATAGAGCATGAACGTGAGTTTACACCTATGTTGGCATTTACCGAGCCCCATGAATTGGAGAACCCTCTTTTCAGCATCTCTCTATTCGTGAAGGAGAAACATTTGTTGGGTAACAGGTGGTCGTTTAGTGAAAATCTTGAGTGAAGTTTTTCTTTCGTCAATTCGTCAGATGTCGTGTCTTGTGATTTGATTGTCCCTTTCCTCGTGTGACTCTTGCAATTACGTCAGGTAGTCCAAACCATTGTGTGACCTTTGAAATTTTGTCAGATGCATTAAGGTTTTAGTCAGAGTCTGTTATTGACCGTATAATCTTGAAGTTATCCTGAAACTCTTATAAAATAATGAATATAAATTGTTTATTGGGTTGTGCGCGTTGGGGTAAATCCCTGGGCACAGTGCCTTGATTGTTGGGCTATGCGCGTTGGGGTAAATCCCTCGGTATAGTACCTTGTTTGTTGGGTCTGTGCGCGTTGTGGACCTTTTTTCCCGGCACAGTGCACCTTTTTTTGGTTGTGGATTATACACCCAGGCTTGTCCGGTGTTATGATCTCTTTTCTCGAGCTGATCAGACTCATTTTAAAAATTTGAATTTGAATATGAAATTTGTTGAGATATCTATATATGTATATACAACTCCCTTAGCTCTTGCTTTGAGTTAGCTTGACCTATACTGCATAGCTAGTTCTTTGTTCTGTTTTCTGTTTATTCGTACTGACTTTTATTGTTAGCTTGTTTATTGATTCCGGCCTACTTGGAGGTTTGTCAGGTTCTTTTTCTTCTTTCTGCCCCGCTTGTATCTTGCTTCTGAGGTGTTCTTCTTTTGAATGCCTTAGGTTCAGAGCAGTAGCAAGTTTGGTTGGTTGAGCTAGTGGTTTCAGGGCCACGACTAGTTGTTGTCGTTTGTTTCGCCTCCCATTTGTGAGGTAGTTACCTTTTGTGTCAGATTAGATTGGTTTCCTATGGGTTCGTGTCAGCTTATTGACGTCCATAGTGTTATCTTCTTGCTAGTTGTACTGTTGTTACTTACTGTTAGTTTTATACTTGCTCTCTGAGAAGGTTTTATGTTATGGTGCATGTTAATTACTTTTAAGTATAAAAGGCTGCATTCTAACATGGATACATAGCATTTCTTTCTTTACTGATAAACTCATTACTTTAAGCGCTATGAAATTGTTTTCCTACTTATGCTAAATTTAAAAATCTCAACACTGTTGCACATCTTGTATCACCTTCATTCTCACTTAGGATAACAAATGCATCGAACTTAATAATATAATCTATACTTTCTCACTCGTGGACTAGTTGATCCACCAGACTGAGGGACACGGTCAGTAAACCTAATAATATAACTATATTTTAAAACATAATTCATAAGTCTATTTTTTTATAAAAATAAATGAAAGGACAGGATTGTCTGAACGTCCGCGGTTGTTCCCTGCACTGCGTGGCATCACGATCATGCATTTTCTCTTACTCTGATAGTATTTTAATACTGAGAAAATGCGGGTTGTGATAGTGATAGCCTTAATTCCCTCCCCTGCCTCCTCTTTTGTGCCACCCACAGCGGATCCGTGTCCGATCCGCTGTGGGGAAATATTGGCAGTTTTCCTCGTCAGGTGCAATCCTAGCCGCAAGATGGGGCCTTGTTCTGCTATAAGCAGACCAAACCCTTAATCAGAAATTTTATAATTTTTATAAAACAATATAGGCTCCTAGGAAAAAAGTGTTGAACATAAAACTTGTTTCCCTTGATAAGGGCTTTCTCCACAAAAATTTTGAAAATTTTTGAAAATGATTTGGTATTTTTAAAAGCCTAAACAAAATTTATTTGGCCAAAATAAAGACCCAAAATGGCTCGGAAAATTATGAAAATTTTTCTACGCTTATTTTATACCCCATTAGAGATTGTATTAAAATTTATGGGCATGGTGATAAGAATTGATATTTTTCCCAATTTCTGGGATCCTAGGGTCGCGTTCGAAATTTATTTTGCTCTTTTTCCTTAATAATAAAAATTGGAGCATGCGACCACCCTCCCTAATTTGAATACTAAATTCAAATTACCTCATCGATGAGAGTGGCCGAGGAAAGTTGCCAAGCTCTAAGCGTTTCGAGATTTCGTGAAACCGCTGAGCACCTCGACCCTTGGGTAGTTTGGGCAGACTCGGAAAGTAGAGTATGAGTCGTAAGTTGCTAATTGTTCTCAATGAATAATAAAGGGTAACTCCTAAAAAACCTTTGATTCGATTAAGCCGTGAACTAAAAAGGAGCAACTAAATTATCGGATCTTAATAATGGGTGTAACCCAAGGAAATCTTGAAAACTGAAAAGGGACTAAATACACCTTCTAAGAACGGAGAAGGAATTGTGAATGTCTCCTGAGAACAGAGAAGGAACTGAAAATACCTTTTGAGAATATAGAAGGAATTGAAATACCTCCTGAGAACGGAGATGGAACTAAAGCCTCCTGAATGGAGTGATTGGACTACTAACCATTTTTTTATGATTATTCTAGTCTTGCACTGGTCCAGTTCCTTTATTTATTTCAGTTCAGTACTTTCAATTCAGTTCTACTCCAGTCCCGTACAGGTCAAGTTAAATTTAGTACTTTCAATTCAGTTCTACTTCAGTCCCGTACTGGTCAAGTTCAATTCAGTACTTTCAATTCAGTTCTACTCGAGTCCCGTACTGGTCAAGTTCAATTCAGTACTTTCATTTCAGTTCTACTCCAGTCCCGTACTGGTCAAGTTCAATTCAGTACTTTCATTTTAGTACTACTCCAGTTTCGTACTGGTCACATTTTATTTCAGCACTCTAATTATGCAGCTTATATTATCAGCAACTTTAATTACCAAATTTTCATTACTGCAATTTATTATTATAAGCACAGGACTTGCTCTGATGAGCAGTCATTTGTTAATGTCAAGCCTTAGTTAGGGATAATCAGAGTTGAGGTATTCCTCCAGGTTTAGCCCTAAATAAAGTACTCTCATGCTCCTTATCGAAAGTTGAGCTGAGCGTTACTGCCCGAAGATTGAAGCATGGTAGGGCAGGCCGCCACAGACCTGGTGCGTGCTAGCAAAATTGACTGTTTGATTGCTTGCGGTGAATTGTGGCGGGTCAGTCCCTCCCGCAGACCATTCGTACCGGTGCAGGAAGGTCGACGACTCAAAGAGACAGGGAGATGGGTACCACGGGTGACCGGCCGTTATCTTTCCCCGTTGAGTTTTCCTCCGCAGGTCGGCCAAAATGTTGTATCACCAGATGTCGCTCAAATCCAATAGTACATAGGGTTGTACGTTGGGGCCTGGGGCTGTGCAGTACGACCACCCCCAGAAGTGGCAGGACTTGCCACTGTCACCGACGGCCACATCGGTGAGGCCTGCAGGGCTCGCTACCCTACTGGAATAGAAGAGGTTCATACTATGTCAACATAGTATATGTGTGCACAGTTGTGAATGTCTGTCATAGGATATAGGTTGTGAATACCTGATGTGCTAGTGGAGCCCTTATTATAACTGATGTTATTGCTGCTGCCATTTCAGTTATATTATGTTGTCTTCCCTTTATTGTTGCTCCTATCTTAAAAATATGAAATATTGTACTAACTCACTCTTGCTTCAGCTATTGTTGGGTGGGTGTATGCTCGTCCCCAGGATATGGATCCGGGGAGTATATTTGTTTCCACTTAACCTTGTGACTAACAGTTATTTAAATAACCATTCCCAGGAAACGAAGCACCGTAGTTACCCCCTACCGCAGGAGAATGCACCAGCAGTTAGGACTACTCGAGCAGAAGCACCACTGATGTCTTCCGTGTTTCGAGGCGTGAGGGCCAGCGAGCAGGATAGGGAGAGAGAAAGGAGTTATATATAGAACTTGTATAATCTGCGGGCTCATATAAGAACTTAGGCTATGACCCTAGTACTCATATAAATATATATATGATGTTATATATATTTGATAGTGTTTTTTTGTTAATACTTCCGCAAATCTCTAATGTGTTGTGAATGTTGTGATTCTAGCTGAGCAAGACGGCCAACTAGTGCTTATATAGGGTGGATTGTTACCCCTAAGGAGCACTGAGTGGACGTCTTAGGCAAGTAGTGCACCCTCCAGCCTGACCCGAGCAAAGGTTTGGGGGGCACTACACGCTGCACTGACAAACTTCTCGGGTTAGGGGTGTGGATCGATTGATCCCGATCTCAAGGTTTTTTCGTGAGCTGTCTCCTATCCCTGGTCTTCTTCTCGGTGACTTAGTGTGGTTCGACCACTTGGAGTCTTCGTCGTCTATTTGAGGTGTGTCTAAGCTTCTCACTCTACTCCTCTTATCAACTGAGTAGATCATTTGACTGTTCGGGTTCAAGGTGAACTAAGAGGTGAGGCGATCAGCCTCATTGTTGTTGTGGAACCTTCACCAACTTCATCGTCGTTGCGCCTCCGCATCTAAAGATCTTATTCTCTAGAGGTACAATCTACCCTATCTCTTGTGGTGGATGTTTTGTTTTTTTGTGAGCATTTCATGGCCATATGCATAGGAGTAAGATCCTATAGTGGCATCAGAGCCAGGTTCGAGATTTTCTCATGGCAATGGTTCTAGTGCTCTCTTTTGTTTTGGTTTCATCATGTCTAAAGCTCTAATCGGTTCTTACATGATCCATTCCTTAAGTACCATGTGGAGATCATCTCTTTATGTGATATAAAGAGAAGAGCATGATCTAGGCGATTCCTTGAGCTTACGTGGCTTGTATCATCCAAAACAAGTTTTCTTTTAGCAGGTTACTATTTTATTATGCCGATTGTGATCTCTGGAGTGTATTCTTTGGAATGGATGTAATAATTAGAATGTCTGTGTGTTAGGTTTGTTTTGGTTCCTTGGTTCTTTAAAGGAATTTGCAAAATAAAAAGTTAAAATTATTTTTCCTTCTCATTTTATCCACTTAAGCTAGTAACTTGAATAATCATGAGTGTGATTTCAATTACTAGACATAGTAGAGCGTGTGTAAACTTGATATTAGGCCACAAGTGAGTTATTATTGTGTGAGGCACAATTTGTTTATCAAGTGGGAATATCTTGGCTACACTAGTTGCCCAATAAAATGAGTTTTGTTAAACAAAAATTTCAAGATCTAGGCTTTGTAAAAGTAGCAAACACGCAACTAACAAACAGCTAACAAACAGACAGAAATCTGAATAATTGAGAGTTTTATTATCCAAAAAGATATCATTTACAAAGGTATGACCTCCTCTTTATAGAATGGAGGAGATAGGAGAGAGTACAAACAAACAATGTGGGACTAAAAATTTACAGGGCTGAGCGGCTAGAAATTAAAGAGACCGCACAGGCCGCGCAGTTAGACAAATGGGCTAACCGCTCGGCAACTCCAGCAGGAAGAGAACACGCCGCAATAGGATACCGCTAAACCGCCCGGTCTCCAAGCTTCTGAGAGAGACCGCCAGACCGCTCGGACTACAAACAGCAACAGTCTGAACACGAACCTGCTGGAAAGGAACCACTAGACCGCGCGGTCAACAACCCGCTAGACTAGACCGCCAGGCCGCCCGGTCTAATACTTCAACACTCCCCATCAAGCTGGAGCATAGATATCAATCATGCCCATCTTGTCACAAATATGGAAGAAGGAAGTAGAAATCGGTTTTGTGAAGATATCCGCCAATTCTTTGTCAGAGGTGACAAACGGAGTACAAATCTATTTCTTCAAAACCTCTTCCCGAATGAAGTGGCAGTCGACTTCTATATGTTTTGTTCTCTCATGGAAGACATGATTTTTGGATATGTATATAGCGGGCTTGTTGTCACAGAACATAGGAAGAGGATAGTCGTAGACCTCTCCTAGGTCAAGCATAAGAGCCCGCAACCATTTTAACTCAAACGTGGTTGACTCCATACTCCGGTATTCGGCTTCTGCACTGGATCTGGAGACAACAGACTGTTTCTTGCTCTTTCAACTCACAAGATTTCCTCCAACGAAAGTACAAAAACCTGATGTGAATTTACGATCGCCTTTATCATCCGCATAGCTTGAATCTGAGTAGGCTTCAACCCTCAGATGACCATTCCTCTGAAAGATTAGCCCTTTTCCTGGTGCTGCTTTGACATACTCTAAAATCTTCAAGGCAGACTGAAGATGACACTCCCTGGGAGCTTGCATAAACTGATTAACCTTGCCTATATCATAGGAGATGTCGGGTCTGGTCACCGTGAGATAGATGAGTTTGCCCACCAAACGTCCGTACCTTGTGACATCAGATAGAAGAGGCGAGTCATCTGTCCATGTTTTGTCTTCTCCAATAGCCATGGGAAACCGGGCCGGTTTGGCACCTGTCAATCCTGCCTCTTGTAGAAGATCAAGAGCATACTTCCGTTGGGAGAGAACCAACGAGTCAAGCTTCCGAGAGATTTCTATCCCCAAAAAGTATTTCGGGGAGCCCATATCCTTCGTGACCAGGTGTTGACGGAGGTGTTTCTTCATCAAGTCCACCCCAGCTTGGTCATCGCCAGTAAAAGAATATCATCCACATACACTGCCAAAACCACCAGTCCCGAGGCAGTTTTGCGAATAAATAAGGAGTGATCGGCCGAACTCCTTGCAAAGCCGATGGTAGCGACAATGCCCTCAAAACTGCTGAGGTGGACATGGGTAAGACAAAGGCAAACTCTGTCTTGGTCTTTGCATCTAGTAGCAAGAAGCATTTCAAGAATAAAAACCACATCACAAACAAGACCTCAAGTAAAGATTTCTCAATCAAAGGCAATAGGGTGGAGCTCAAGCAAGCAATGCCAAGGGAAGAAAAGTGAAGAACTCTCCAATATCTATCACTGAATGCTTCCATTGTCATGAAAAAGGGCACTACAAGATGAATTATCTCAAGTATAAGTGTGACTTGGATGAAGGCAAGATTGAGCGCAAGCATCCCAAAAATATATTTGTTATTGAATTAAATTTAAACTTGGCCACTACTATCCTAGATTGGGTAATGAATACCTGATGATGTGCTCACTTAGTTTCTAATGGGGAGTCACTAATGGATAGGAGATCACTCTTCAAGGGAGAGGTTGTGCTGAAGGTTGGAAATGGTGCACACATCTCTGCTATTGTTGTGGGCACCATTCACCTTTATTTACCTACTGGCTTATGTTTAATTTTGAAAGATGTTTATCATGTCCCTTCTGTTTTTCGAAACATTATTTTGTGTCATGCTTAGACATGGAAGGTTTTTGTTTTGTGAAGTAATTTACAAATGACTATTAAGAAGGATGACCTATTTTATGCAAATGCTTTCATTTTAAATGGTTTGTATTTGCTCAATGTAGTTGAAGATAAACTCATTCTAAATGTTAACAACAAAAGACTCAAGATGTATCACTTAAATGAGACTCTTATGACACCATCGTCTTGATCACATAAGCGAAAAATGCATAAGGAAATGATGCTAAAGATCACGGCAGTGAACCGGTCGCACAAGTAATATAAAATGGGAGTTTTCCCAAGTATCGATCTCACAAGGAACACAGTAAGGTGGAGTTAATTTCGAGGAGGACTTGAGATTGAAGTCCTTAGGGTCGGCGGTAACGATGGGGGCTTTGATATTGCGGACAAAGAAAATAAAACACTATCAACTACTCCTATGCAACGCCGCTATGCGATGCTTCGCCAGGCGGGATGGAAGACTAGTCGGGCCGCTATGCACCGAATCACTAGGCGAATGGGCGAGTAGGCTTGCGGATGAGGTGAAGAGAATGGCGGAATGAGGGTCGTATGCACCTCTTCGCTACGCACGCCACTAGCAATCACTAGTGCGGCAAGGGCGGATGGATGGTGGATGGACAAATAGGCGCACCTCAGGTAAATATAACGAAAATATACAATCACATAGACATGATTACACATAAACGTAAATTACACTAAGCATAACTTCATCAAATACAAGAGTTCAACTACACATTCAACAACCAATCAAGAAAAGAGTGTGCGAAATCGACTGAATACGAAGCCTTGCTGAGGATTCACGGTTGGAGTCGTCGGGTTGTCAATCCGCGTCCAAGCTCGGTCCGCAACTGCGTCCGGGATAGAGAAGGGCTGTCACCACCTTCCAATGGCCCGTCTTCTTCGTGTCACGATCCGGTGGAGGATGGCACAACTTCTCCTAGCTTGGTGAAGAAAGTTAGGTCAAGCTCTTCTTGAAGCTCAAAGATGGAGGAGGCCGAGAGGAAGCTCCGGCTTGGATTTGGCGGTGAAAGCTTGCCCGGAGCACCTCCCTAGGGTGGAAGATGAAGGGGAACGGCGGAAACCTTCGTCGGGGACGAAAAATGGCGGAGAAATATCGAGCGATCTGCGGATCCTTCGGATTAGGGCGAGACCTGCACTAGTTATACACAAGCAGAAATGAACAATGCGCACGATCACAGGCGCACGACCAATGGTCGTGCGCACTATGTCTGGTGCTCGTGCGCACTGGCAGGGAATATCAGGAAGAAGAACTGGGATACTGCGCACGAGGAGTGGCGCACGACCAGTGGTCGTGCGTACTAAGTCCAATGATCGTGCGATTACCCAGACAGGACTCCAGAAATGAGGAATCAATGCACACGATCAGTGGCGCACGACCAGTGGTCGTGCGCAATATGTCCAGTGATCGTGCGCTTACCCCAGGCTGATTCTAGAAAACATAGAGTAGTGCGCACGATCAGGGGCGCACGACTAGTGGTCGTGTGCATTAGATCCCATGATCGTGCGCAGTATTCCTGTTTCACAACCATCCCGGAACACGCACACGACCCCTGTACCGAAAGTAAAAACCAACCACTAATCTGTGCAGACATTCCAGACAAGCACAAAAAGGAGTACAAACTATAAAAACAACAAAATACACAACCACGGGCATAAATGTGCACTTCCTATGAAAATAAAGACAGGATGAAATATATATGATAATGAACTAAAAGTGAAGTGCAACCGAGTGAAAACTAGCCCAGATGAGTCCGAAAATAGGTATATAAAGTGGACTCATCACACCCCCAGACTTAACTGTTTGCGCGTCCCGAGCAAACAAAATCTAAGCAGATAGGGAAAAATACTAGTTAACAAAGAAATTGCGATACGAAGTACCATGCGAAGTCGCATGCTCGCGCACGTAAAAATATAATAGAAGAAATTTCTAAGTATACAAAATAGTTTATACTTTTCACAATGCGTATCAAAATTCTATTATTACTCAAAAATGGAATCACGGTGAATCATCCAGTCATGCGTAGGGAGAAAGTAGACTAATCGCTAGGCGAGCATTGCCGAAGATCGGGGCTCCGGATAACCTCCAAAGTAATCCACCAATGTCGGTGACCATATGCTTGCCTTTTCGCATTCTCTCCACGGCACTGGTTTGGTTCACACACGAATCAGTTGGACTTTAGGTGAAGAGATGGGGCTTGGGTTTCGGTGAGGTAAACAAGGATAAACAAGAAGGCTATACACCTAACCCAAAGGAGCTAGTATGAAGGGAATCCATCAGCTAACCAAAAATATATGCGGGTACACCACACCCCCAAACTAAACTTTTAACATATGGGTGTGTGCACCGCCTACTACAAAAATAATCACATTTCCCACAAAGATTTTCAATGAATACTTGTTCTTTTCACTTTTTTTTTCTTTTCTTTTTCTTTACAAATATTTTTCTTTTTCTTTTTCTTCATTTTATTTTCACAATTCAGCAGATATAACATTGGAGCACATCCACATAATCACATGTAAGATCACCACATCACATCCCAAAATGAAAATGTAAAACTCAAAAGCTCAACTTGGGTGTGCGACTAGGATTGGATATGAGGCTTTGGTGAAATCATAGTGGAGCTGAATCAAAAGGAGGGTAGGCACAACGGGGCTAGCGAGGACAAGACGTTAGGAACGGTACAAAGCTCAACCGGGCCAAAATGATGGCCTACATCACGCTCATGTATGACTAACCTATATCCATGCTTCAAGAATAGCTTGAGGCAAGTTCTTAGCCAACGAGAAAGACTATCCATCCTCCCGACTCGAGCAATACAAAACTAACGACCGTCTACACACATCCCTAAGCTACCGTCGGATTCACACCGGATTCACCAACTTTTGAGTAGAATAAAAAGTATTTACGCAATTAGAAAAATATAAAACTAAAAGCATACAGAAAAATTAAATCTACTCCAATTTCTACACGAGACGAGAGCAGTTGACTAGGATTACAACAAAACCAACATTTTACTCCGTCTCACAATCCTATATCAGCACCATAATTTTCCCAAATCTAACAAAGAAATGAGTTTAACTCGCGGCACACTAACAGCTAAGCACGCGCTCATGTGGGTGCAGTGGTGTGTGATGCAATGAACTAATCAAAATAAAACTATAAAAGCTTCTAGTATGCATAAGAGATGTGCACGTGCAAAAGGCAACAAAACTGGCTCTCCCCCAGACTTAAACTAAGCAATACAGTATATGATATAGAAATTAAAATCATAAAGAGCTAAGGGAAGAGGTTACCCAATGCTCAGCTAGTGAGCATACCAGAAGAGGCGTGGAAACTGAAGCAGGCCCGCCATACGAAGAATCAGAACCCTGCCGATGCAATTTTCCAAGAATACCTGCAGGGGTAAGCTCCGCAAAAACAAAACAAAATATACAAAAGAAATGCTAAAATAAAATAGACAGGAAAATAAAAATGCAGGAAATAAAAGATAAGTACTGGGGTTATTGTCATCCCAGCACGACTTATTGAATTCTAAACAGTTCTAGCTAATGGGCCTATGAAATAAAAAGTGCACAGGTAACTGTTCCAATATCTGTTTCGGTAACGGGTACCGATACGGTGATAGAGCAGTTACCCCTCTACCTAAATAGTAATACCTGCCCAACACAGGTAGAGGAAATAAGAAATAAGAAGAGGAGGAGGACTGGTCCTCGCTCATCTTATCACAAAAGAAATCCTTGCTTAGCAAGGTATCGTCTACAGGGAGTCTGCAGGAGGAGAAAGCGATGAATGGAGCTTCCTCAACAGAGGAGGAATCAACCTCCTCGCAAAAGAGGATGCTATCATCCATGACTCGAGTTGAAAGCTCCAAGTCCTCCTGAAGCACCTGCGAAGACTCAACCCGCACAGGCTCAGATACAGAAATGGGATCAAGAAATAAAAGAGAAGAAGAACTAAAATAATCAGAAATAGGGAGAGTGATCCCGGTTTCACTCCCCAAAGGCTGAGGTAGAAAAATATCGTCAGTAATCTCGACAATGCTACAAGTCTCGGCTGGATCCATAGAGACCTCCACCAAGACTTGGACTTCCTCCTTTGGTATCAAGGGAGAATCCTCGACACCAAGAAGGTTGTCCTCCTCCATGGGAGTGGAAACTACCCATGTATCACAAGCCTCAACTTGTTTTGCATAATCGAAAATGTCGTCAGAGACGACTGAAGTAGAATGCACAAAAGGGGGAAGAACTGTGCTTGAATAAAAGTCAAGCGCAGGTTCCTCATATAGAATCGGCTCCATGCTTGGAGATGTATGCACAGGAGAGATGGGCTCAGCCATGTCGAAGCCTAGATCAGTCACATATCTGGTGGTTGTGTCCATATCATTCCCTTCAACAAATGAAGGTGACGGGGACACATAACCAGATGATGAAGGTGTGCCACCAAGGGTACGAGTCGGGATGATCCGGATGTCCGACTCATCATCCTCTTCCATAACACGGAGGTACTCGGCACAATCCTTCAGGACATGATCTGTTCTACGACAATACAAACACTTTCTCCCATTACGCTGCGGTCCTTGTGGGGCCGGAGAGGAATAGGAGAACGGTGTATGTGGCGAGGACGATTGATAATAAGCTCGGGGCACAGTGTTCGAAAGGCTGTACGAATACATCATCTCATGCATTGTGCGCTGAGGCTTATGCTCAATATCTCTCGTAGGGCATTCATGACTAACATGGGAAGGCTTCCCACACCAACGACATTGGGCATACGAATATCCCCACATGGTGTCGAAACAGCAGATTCAAAATAAATTGTGCAAATTACTAAATCCAACAATATATTACTACAATTGCCTAAACAAACAATATAAAGGAAGGCAAAACAGAAATAGAACAAAACAAAAGCGATTTACAAAGGAAAAGGAAAACAATCTCACGTCTCCCTCTCCAGAAACTCACACGACTGTGTTCCCCGGCAACGGCGGCAAAAACTTGATGCTAAAGATCGCGGCAGTGAACCGGTCGCACAAGTAATATAAAATGGGAGTTTTCCCAAGTATCGATCTCACAAGTAACACAGTAAGGTGGAGTTAATTTTGAGGAGGACTTGAGATTGAAGTCCTTAGGATCGGCGGTAACGATGGGGGCTTTGATATTGCAGACAAAGAAAATAAAACACTATCAACTACTCCTATGCAACGCCGCTATGCGATGCTTCGCCAGGCGGGATGGAAGACTAGTCGGGCCGCTATGCACCGAATCACTAGGCGAATGGGCGAGTAGGCTTGCGGAGGAGGTGAAGAGAATGGCGGAATGAGGGTCGTATGCACCTCTTCGCTACGCACGCCACTAGCAATCACTAGTGCGGCAAGGGCGGATGGATGGTGGATGGACAAATAGGCGCACCTCAGGTAAATATAACGAAAATATACAATCACATATACATGATTACACATAAACGTAAATTACACTAAGCATAACTTCATCAAATACAAGAGTTCAACTACACATTCAACAACCAATCAAGAAAAGAGTGTGCGAAATCGACCGAATACGAAGCCTTGCCGAGGATTCACGGTTGGAGTCGTCGGGTTGTCAATCCGCATCCAAGCTCGGTCCGCAACTGCGTCCGGGATAGAGAAGGGCTGTCACCACCTTCCAATGGCCCGTCTTCTTCGTGTCACGATCCGGTGGAGGATGGCACAACTTCTCCTATCTTGGTGAAGAAAGCTAGGTCAAGCTCTTCTTGAAGCTCAAAGATGAAGGAGGAGGCCGAGAGGAAGCTCCGGCTTGGATTTGGCGGTGAAAGCTTGCCCGGAGCACCTCCCTAGGGTGGAAGATGAAGGGGAACGGCGGAAACCTTCGTCGGGGACGAAAAATGGCGGAGAAATATCGAACGATCTGCGGATCCTTCGGATTAGGGCGAGACCTGCACTATTTATACAAAAGCAGAAATGAACAATGCGCACGATCACAGGCGCACGACCAGTGGTCGTGCGCACTATGTCTGGTGCTCGTGCGCACTGGCAGGGAATATCAGGAAGAAGAACTGGGATACTGCGCACGAGGAGTGGCGCACGACCAGTGGTCGTGCGCACTAAGTCCAATGATCGTGCGATTACCCAGACAGGACTCCAGAAATGAGGAATCAATGCACACGATCAGTGGCGCACGACCAGTGGTCGTGCGCAATATGTCCAGTGGTCGTGCGCTTACCCCAGGATGATTCTAAAAAATGTAGAGTAGTGCGCACGATCAGGGGCGCACGACCAGTGGTCGTGCGCATTAGATCTCATGATCATGCGCAGTATTCCTGTTTCACAACCATCCCGGAACACGCACACGACCCCTGTACCGAAAGTAAAAAACCAACCACTAATCTGTGTAGACATTCCAGACAAGCACAAAAAGGAGTACAAACTATAAAAACAACAAAATACACAACCACGGGCATAAATGTGCACTTCCTATGGAAATAAAGACAGGATGAAATATATATGATAATGAACTAAAAGTGAAGTGCAACCGAGTGAAAACTAGCCCAGATGAGTCCGAAAATAGGTATATAAAGTGGACTCATCAGGAAATTGCATCAAGCTAATTTTTTGGATTCATTTGACTTTGGTGCAATAGGAACATGCGAATCATGTTTAACAGGTAAGATGACAAATACACCTTTCAATAAGAAAGGTACGAGATTGAACAACTTATTGGAATTGATACACTCTGATGTATGTGGTCCAATGAGCTTTAGTGCAAGATATGGTTATAGGTACTTCATCACTTTCACAGATGATCATAGTCGTTATGCCTATGTTTATCTTATAAAGCATAAAAGTGAAGCCCTTGAGAAATTCAAGAAATACAAAAATGAAGTAGAGAACCAGCTCGACAAGAAAATTAAAATCTTGAGAACTGATCGTGGAGGTGAGTACTTGAGCAATATGTTCACTACTTACCTAAAGGAGTGTGGTAATATACCACCACTTACTCCACCTAGCACCCCTCACTGGAATGGTGTCTCCGAAAGGAGAACTCTAACCCTACTAGATAGGTTTGTTCCATGTTGTGTCAGAACGATCTCCCTTTATACTTCTGTGGTCATGAACTCCTCACTGCGGCTCACACATTAAATATTGTTCCAACAAAATTTGTTGATAAAACTCCTTATGATATGCGGGTGGGCAAGCCTCCCATTATATCTTTTCTCAAAATTTGGGATTGTGATGCGTATGTGAAGCGTATGTTGTCGACCAAATTAGAACCCAAATCGGATAAATGTTTCTTCATAGGATACCCAAGGGAAACGAAAGGGTATAACTTTTGGCACAAGCCGACGAATACCATATTCGTAAAGAAGGGTACCACATTCTTAGAAAAAGAATTTCTTGAAAGAATTAAAGTGCCTGAAAGTAGGGTGATACTTGAAGAAATTCAAGAGGACCTACTAAGGAGTGATCATGAGATGAATCTTGACATTCAAGATGATCACGACATGTCATATGAAGTTCCTTTGCTCAGTGGGAGTATGAGCCATCCACCTCCACAAATGTTTGTTGAGGAGGCCCATACTGCACCACCAGGCTATCCCTTGACTCGTGTTGAGCTTCAATCAATTCCACAAGAAATTGTAGAAGAATTTAGGGAATCTCAAGGGAAGTTAAGTGAGCAAAAGGAACTAAGGAGGTCCACGAGAGTGAGAAGAAAACCTGACCACACATGAGTTTTCATGAAGTATTGGTTATTGACTTTGAAGACCCCTTAACTTATGAAGAAGCAATTAATAGGATGGATTCCTATATCTGGCAAGAAGCCATGAGATCTGAAATACAATCTGAAAGATATTGTACCTAAACACCTAGAGGGGGGGGGGGTGAATAGGTGACTTGAATCTTTTTAACTTTTTATGACAGAATTCAGAATCTAACACAGAATTCTATCTACTTTATCACAGTAATCACACAGCAATCACAGCATACCACAACACACAGTAGACACAAAATTCTATAGTGGTTCCCCAAGGTTTGGGTACATCCACTTTCCCCCTTCGCCTATCTAGCAGTGTACTAGATTCGGCCAAACTCCTCCACTATCTCAGAACCCAAAACAGGTTCCTACACCTCAGGCCCAAGGCCCTACAACTCAGCTTCTTCACAAAGCCTACACTCAGCCACCAATGCCTACACTCAGCCACCAAGGCCTACACTCAGCCACAACAGGCCTACACTCAGAGATTTCAATCTCCTACACTCAGGCACTCAAGCCCTACCCTCAGCCTTTATAATTGCAGGCTTATAAGACTCAGATCCAAAGGATCTGAAAGATATTGTACCTAAACACCTAGAGGGGGGGGGGTGAATAGGTGACCTGAATCTTTTTAACTTTTAAGGCAGAATTCAACTTATAATCAGTTTCTAACACAGATTTATATCTACTTTTGCACAGCAATTACACAACAATCACAGCAAACCACAACACACAGTAGACAAACAGTTTTATAGTGGTTCCCCAAGGTTTGGGTACATCCACTTTCCCCCTTCGCCTATCTAGCAGTGTACTAGATTCGGCCCAACTTCTCCACTATCTCAGAACCCCAAAATAGGTTCCTACACCTCAGGCCCAAGGCCCTACAACTCAGCTTCTTCACAAAGCCTACACTCAGCCACAAAGGCCTACACTCAGCCACCAAGGCCTACACTCAGCCAACAAGGCCTACACTCAGAGATTTCAATCTCCTACACTCAGGCTCTCAAGCCCTACACTCAGCCTTTATAATTACAGGCTTACAAGACTCAGATCCAAAGGATCCTACAAGATAAAATGAATACTAAATTATAACTCAACAACTCAGTGACAAGAGAGAAGAGTTGTGAGATTCTTGATGAGTTCTTGGAAGAACTCAGCTGAAATCAATCTGATTTAGCTTTCTTCAAAGCTTCTTGAATGTAGAACTCAATTAGATTGACCCCTTCTGCAGTTGATCCTTGATCTCTGCTACTTAAGGTTCAGAGTAAATCTGAACCCTTCTTCTCAGTCTGGTTCCAACAACTGATTTCTTGGATGGAGCTCTCTCTCTCTCCAACTTCTTAGATCTTCACTTGATAGCTAGATCTTATTTAGACAATTACTTGATCTGAACTTTGACAACTTCAACAACAATTTCTGTAGACTGTATAAGCATATTTATAGGCCTTATTCATGGTAACCGGCTGGTCCGGTCCATAACTGAATTCTGACAACTCTGACAGGTGCTGTAGACCGGCTGGAATGACAGCTGTCAAGTCATCCAGTCAGTTCTTGAAAATTCTGTAACTGTCTAGAAGTGTCGAGACTATCTGTCTTTAAGTGTCGACACTTATAGACCAAGTGTCGACACATGTTGTCTAAGTGTCGACACTAGCCTACAAGGTGTCGACACTACTCCTTGTGTTGTAGTTTTTATATCTCGACACTACTTCTTCTTCATGTGTCGACACTGAAATTGAGTGTCAACACAAGTACTTGTACTTCAGTATTTTGCTGAATTCTTCTAAGTGTCGACACAACATCTCTGTGTCGACACATCTTCATGTGTTGAACTTGCTGAGTGTCGACACTTCTTCTTGTTGTCGACACATGTCTTTAGTGTTGATACTTGCTGAGTGTCGACACATTGCTCTGGGTGTCGACACATTCTTCTTCTATCGAGACTCTGGCTGAGTGTCGACACATTCCCTTAGTGTCGACACTTGTACTTAGAATATTTTGTTGAACTTTGCTGATCTTTACTAAGTGTCGACACAGCTCCTTGTGTCGACTCTTTCTTCAAGTGTTGAGTCTTCAGCTAGTGAAAGATATGGTACCTAAATACGTAGAGGGGGGGGGGGTGAATAGGTGACCTAATCCTTTTCTAACTTTGTTGGCAGCCACTCAGTTATTTCACAGAGTTCTAACTACTTTTGCACAGCAAACAACAATAATCAAACATACACAGCACATCCACAGCACAACCACAACACAGCACACAGTGTTTTATAGTGGTTCCCCAAGATATGGGTACATCCACTTTCCCCCTTCGCCTATCTAGCAGTGTACTAGATTCGGCCAAACTTCTCCACTGTCTCAGAACCCAAATTGGTTCCTACCTCAGGCCCAAAGCCTTACAACTCAGCTTTATCCCAAAGCTTACACTCAGCCAATCAAGGCCTACACTCAGCCAATCCAAGGCCTACACTCAGCCAACAAGGCCTACACTCAGAGATCACAATCTCCTACACTCAGGCTAACAAGCCCTACCCCCAGCCTTTATAAATATAAGCTTACAATCACTCAGATCTAAAGGATCCTACAAGTTAAAAAGATATTACAAATTTTAACTCTACAACTCAGAAAGATAAGAGGGGAGTTGAGAGATTCTTGATGAGTTCTTGGAAGAACTCAGCTGGATCCAATCTGACTTAGCTTTCTTCAAAGCTTCTTAAGTAGAACTGAATAAGACTGAATCCTCTGCAGTTGTTCCTTGACCTCTGCTTCTTAAGAATCAGAATTGAATCTGAATCCTTCTTCTCAGCCTAGTTCCAGAGGCTGATTTCTTGGATGGAGCCCTCTCTCTCCAACTTCTTAGATCTGCACTTGGACTGCAAGATCTTCTTGTGTTGATACTCAGTATATCACTTTTCTGATTACTTGAATAATTTGTACCACTTGTTAATCACTTGATCAACTCCTTCAACAACTCTGAACAACAATTTCTGTAAACTGTGGATGCCTATTTATAGGCCTTCTTCATGGTAACCGGCTGGTCCGGTTCATAACTGACTTCTGACATCTCTGACAGTTGCTGTAGACCGGCTAGATCGGCAGCTGTCATGTCAACCAGTCACTTCTTGAAAATCTCTAACAGTCGGTAAGTGTCGAGACTTTCTGTCTTTAAGTGTCGACACTTATAGACCAAGTGTCGACACATGCTTTGTAAGTGTCGACACAAGTCTACAAGGTGTCGACACATATCCTTGTATATCTCGACACAGATTCTTCTTCATGTGTCGACACTGAAATTGAGTGTCGACACAAGTACTTGTTCTTCTAGCTTTTGTTGAATTCTTCTATGTGTCGAATCTGTCAAGTGTCGACACTGCTTCTTGGTGTCGACACATAGTCTTCTATGTTGAATCTTGCTGAGTGTCGACACAGCTCCTTGTGTTGACACATCTTCTTGTTGTTGAGACTTCAGCTGAGTGTCGACACATTCCCATAGTGTCGACACTTGTACTTAGAATAATTTGTTGTTCTTTCTGTTCTTTGCTAAGTGTCGACACAGCTCCTTGTGTCGACACTTTCTTCAAGTGTTGAGTCTTTAGCTGTGTGTCGACACATTATTCTGGGTGTCGACACATACTTCAAATGTTGACTCTTCTGTTGAGTGTCGACACATTGTGTTGAGTGTCGACACTTACTTCAAATGCTGACTCTTCTGCATAGTGTCGACACATTGTGTTGAGTGTCGACACTTGTACTTAGATTCTGCAGACTTTTGCTGAGTGTCGACACAGCTCCAAGTGTCGACACTTTCTGGTGTAGACACAGCTTCACTGGGTGTCGACACAGCTCCTTGTGTCGACACTTTCTGTCTGCACTTTTCTTCACTGAGTGTCGACACAGCTCCAAGTGTCGACACTTTCTGTCTGGTGTCGACTGTGCATCCCAGGTGTCGACACAATGACTCCAAGTGTCGACACTGCTTGTCTGGGTGTCGACACAAGCTTTCTTAAGTGTCGACACTTTCCCTCTGGGTGTCGACACATGGACTTAGAAACTTTTTGCTTCAGTCCAGTACTTTCTTAACCTGCACAAGTAACTCAAACATACATCAAATACATTATGATGTATATCATTGAGTTGGGTGAGGCTTCTTCAAATCAGGTACATTTGACCAATGTACCCAACAGCTAGGTGTCGACACATTGTTCTTCTGTCGACACTTTCTTCAAGTGTTGACTCTTCTGTTGTGTTTCGACACATTGTTCTGAGTGTCGACACTTACTTCAAGTGTTGACTCTTCTGCTAAGTGTCGACACATTGTTCTTGTGTCGACACTTTCTTCAAGTGTTGACTCTTCTGTTGTGTGTCGACACATTGTTCTGAGTGTCGACACTTGTACTTAGTCTCTACTGACTTTTGCTGAGTGTCGACACATCTTCAAGTGTCGACACTTTCTGGTGTAGACACAGTTTCACTGGGTGTCGACACAACTGCTAAGTGTCGACACTGCTTCACTGCACTTTGCTTCACTGAGTGTCGACACAGCTCCTTGTGTCGACACTTTCTGTCTGGTGTCGACTCAGCATCCTTGGTTTCGACACAAATACTCCAAGTGTCGACACTGCTTGCCTGGGTGTCGACACAAGTCTTCTTAAGTGTCGACACTTTCCCTCTAGGTGTCGACACATGGACTTAGAAACTTTTTCATCATTTCCTGCAAATACTTAACCTGCACAAGTAACTCAAAAACACATCAAATACATTTTGATGTATATCATTGAGTTGGGTGAGGCTTCTTCAAATCAGGTACATTTAAACCAATGTACCCAACAATCTCCCCCTATTTGGAGAAGTCATAACCATTAGTCAATGATATACACCATTCATAATAAAATTACAAAATGATGTAAAGCATGATTATATATATCAGGGCAATCATAAACATGTATCAATCAAACATGTATACATAGACATCATCACAGAACAAATATGAAATAGATTTAACATATAACACATTGTTCTAATATCTGTCATAATCATTTTCAAAAGTTTACAGAATGTTTTACATCAAAAAGATTACATAGTAAACTTTAAGAAAATTCTAATTCTATTTCTGTTCAGGCTCCTTGATCACTATTCCTTTTCCAGCTTGTACTTTGGCTTGAACAGGAGCTTCAGCAACCTCAGCATCAGCAGGCTTCTTGCCTTTCAGATCTTTCTTCTTTAGCTCTTCTGCTTTAATCTTTTGCCTTTCAAAATAATGATAAGGCTTGGGAAAGTACTTGCTAGGCTCCTGGGTAGTAGGAGGTAGCTTTCCCATCTTGGCCTTTCTTCTATATTGGACTATAGCCTCCTGCTTTGTCTCATGCTTTCTCCATTCAGCCTCAGAAAACCACTTATTCCTGTCATGAATGTTATCTTTTGTAGCTTTCCATGCAGTCAAAATAATGTTCCTAGAGGTGGGGCTCCACTGCTCAAAGTCAGGTCTTTGTTCAGCTTGCTCCCTGAACCTCTTTTTAGACAATCTAGTCTCTTCTTCTTGCTGCATAGCTTCTTGCATGGCTTCAGAGATTGGCTGAACAACTTTTTCTATAATGACATTGTCCTTGCCCCCAGGTGGGCTATACATGGACTGTATGTCAGCATGAATCATGTCAAAATCTGGAGGAGGCTAGATTACTTGAGCCACTTCAGGTTGCTCCCCTCCTAGATATGCAGGATGTATTTCAGATTCAGTAACATTATCATCATCACAAAGAGGAGGATATCCAAGAGTTGCTCTGATGGAATTAGATATCCACTTAGCATGATCAGAGCTGGCCTTGACTAACACTCTCTCCCCATTTATGACTTCTCTTTCTATATGATTTATGACATCATCTTTCTGAAATCTCACTTGATTATCCAAATAATTAACTCCATCTTTAAAGAAAGGTTTTAACCTTTGGAGTTTGTCAGTTATCAACTTTTGAGAATCTTGAATGACAGTCTTAACAGCAGTGATTTCTTCTAGGAATACTTTGTCAAATTCTGCTTTAGCAGCAGCAGTAGAAGTAGGCAAGCCAGCATCCATGTTCTTCATCTCTGTAACAATTGCATTATGGGAAGCAGTTAAGTTATCATTCATTCTGATTTGATTTTCAAGTACATACCCTTGCTTCTGTGCAATGTCATCTACTTGAACTTTAATCTTTTCTTGATGTGTAGCAAGATAGACTACTGCATTCCCTCCCTTGTGGAAGCAGTCTGTCATTTTCTTCTTATTAAGATTCATCTCAAATCTTATGGACTTAATGTCCTGGGCAAGATCAAACTGTAGTGATTTGTGTCCCTCATCCACATAAGTTTCTATGGCCTTTCTGTGTTCATCCAGTTTAATCTGCATTGCAACCATGAGAGCACTAAAATCAACAGTTGGAGCTGGCTGTGATATAGGCTGTGGAGCAATAGTTTGTAAAGCCCTCTTATAACTTTGGCTCCTTCTTTTGAAGACTTGAAACTTCTGTTTCTTAGCTCTTGTAGCCTCCTCATCTTCAGATGCTGAGGAGCTGACTATGTCTACCCTCTCCTTAGGGCTTGGAGGTAACTCCTGCACTTCTTGTGCCTTCTCAGTTTCTTGCCTTGCAGGCTCTTCAAAAAGTACTACTTGCTCCCCCTCAATTGGAGAATTCTCCCCTTCAGCAGCAGTTTCCTTATCAAAATCTTCTTGATCCAGATTTAGAAATAAATCTTCCATAGTAAACTCTTGTGGAGAATGAGCTGGAGAAATTCTTGGCTCTTCAACCACTAGATCAGATACAACTTCATGATCTACAACAGATGTGTCTTTCACTACAACATCTGGGACTTGACTATCAGTCTGTGGTTGCTGATAAACATCAGACAAATCAGTATCCTCTAAAGTAAAAACTAAAGCATTAAGCTCAGTGATTACCTCTAGTATTGTGGTTGTAGCTTGCTCACTTTCCAGTGGAGTTAGCTCTTCCACAACTAGTGGCTCCCCTTGGATTTGATCCTGGTGTAAGGGGCTAGCTGGTGGTAGCTCCCCCTGCCTTTCAGCAATTACTTCAGTTCCAGTGTCTTCAACATCAGGTGTGAAGACCACTTGCTCTTCACTGTCAGAGCTGCTAGTGGACACTTGAGCCACTGGTGCAGTTTTCCTCTTCTTCTTTAGTGGAATTTCCTTCTCAGAAGTGATCTTCTCAGGTGTTGGCATCTCTTTAGACAACACTCTGTCTCATCTAGAGAATATTCTCATATCCATTTTCCTCATATGATTTATTTACTTCCAGCAGCTTGACCCATAACTTCTGGTATAACACCAGCAAGGTATAGACTTAAAATTCTGCCCAGGTTGGGCTTCTTCAGGCTTTCCTTGATTTTCTCAAATATCACTACAGACCAGTCAGTTTTCAGATTGAATATTATCTTGGTCATAATGCTGAACATATGGGCAGATACCCTATCATGCCCTCCAGGTTTGCTTAAGATTACTTTGCCTACAATTTCTGACAGGAATTTCCCCTGACTGTTCATTCCTTTTCTATTGAAAACTGAACCAATCTTCATCTTAGAATCCAGACCACACCATGCCAATGCATCTCTAGTCCTAGAAGCTGTAATCTCTTCTTCTTCCTTGGTTCTTGGTAACTGAAAGACCTTTCTCAGACTTTTTGGTGAAACCTTAACCTTTGCACCATGAACTCTGGATTTTATCTTGTATCCAGATTCGTCCACTTCAGCTCCATTGAGGAATTCCAGTACCTCTTTCTTCCAGATTTTAGTAGGTTCAGAAACAAGGAATTCTAACCCCGAGTCTGCAACTAGGGTTACTACAGTCTTGATTTCTTGGTCGGCATCATCAAAAGCATTGCGCACCAGCTCGTAGCCTTCGTTGACGTTCTCCTCAAGCTTTGGAGCCATTAGGGTTTGATGAATTTGATTGGAGAGAAGAGAGGTGTCGACACACAAGTTTTGGTCTCGAAACTTTTGAAAGCGTGTCGACAGACTAAGGCAAAACCCTATTTATACATTTCTAATTTTGAAGATGAAAAGGCGGGCAGCTAACTTAAATTATGTCGACACTGTCGATAAGTGTCGACACTGACTTATAATGTCTCGACACATATGTGTCGACACAAGTTTAGTCAACAGATTATATGTGTCGACACTTGTTTGTGTGTCGACACCACATAACTCGACATTTAGTCGAGACTTTACTTAGATAATTCTGAGTAAACACTATGTGTCGACACCACCTTGGTTGTGTCGACACCAACTTATCATGTGTCGACACTAATATTCTGAAGTGTCGACACTAACTTTCTAGATGTGTCGACACCTTTTCCCTGAAGTGTCGACACCAATTTTCTGTGTCGACACAGATATCTCTGTGTGTCGACACCTCTTTACTTAGCTAATTTCTAATACTATAAACTTACTCTAAGTTTATCATTCCTAGTTCAATCTTAAACCTATTGAACTTAGTTTATTCTAGGGGCTTAGTATATATATCAGCTAGTTGATTATCAGTGTTAACATATTCTAGTAAAATATCTTCTTTCTCTACATGCTCCCTAAGAAAATGATATTTTATCTCAATATGTTTAGTTCTACTATGGGAAACAGGGTTATGTGCAATTGATATAGCACTTGTAGAATCACAAAAGAGTGGAGTTCTACTTACCTGAATTCCATAGTCCTCAAGCTGATGTTGTATCCATAGAAGTTGAGCACAACAACTTCCTGCAGCCACATATTCTGACTCTGCAGTGGAGATAGCCACACTTGTTTACTTTTTGCTACTCCATGAAATCAGTCTTCCACCTAGGAATTGACAGGTTCCAGTTGTGCTTTTTCTGTCTTCTTTGCATCCTGCAAAGTCTGCATCTGAATAACCTGTTAGTTCAAAATCTCCATTCCTAGGGTACCAGAGGCCTAGATAAGGAGTGTCCTTTAGATATCTCAATATTCTTTTGACTGCTGTCAAATGAGACTCTTTAGGGCAGGTTTGATACCTTGCACAGACACATGTAGCATACATGATATCTGGTCTACTTGCAGTCAAGTATAATAGGGAGCCAACTATCCCTCTATACAAGGTTTCATCTACAGGCTTCCCTGCATCATCCTTGCTACGAGACATACTTGACCTCATAGGAGTCTTCATGGTGCTGGATGAATCCATACCATACTTTCTTATGAGTTCTAGGGTGAACTTGGACTGACAAATGGATAAACCATTCTCAGTCTGTCTTACTTGGAGACCCAAGAAGAACTTTAGCTCTCTCATACTACTCATCTCAAATTGACCTTGCATCAGTTTTGCAAACTTTTTGCAAAGGCTACTTTCAGTAGACCCAAATATAATGTCATCTACATATATTTGTACTAGTATAACTTTGCCTCTAGATTCCCTAAGGAATAGAGTCTTGTCTATTTTCCCCCTTGTGAACTTATTCTCAATGAGGAAAGTAGACAGGGTTTCATACCAAGCCCTAGGGGCTTGCTTTAACCCATATAAAGCTTTCCTAAGTCTATAGACATGATTAGGTAAAGTTGAATCAACAAAACCTGATGGCTGTTCCACATAGACTTCCTCTTTAAGATTACCATTCAGAAATGCTGACTTGATATCCATTTGGTAAACTTTGAATCCTTGAAAGGTTGCATAGGCCAGGAACATCCTTATGGCTTCCAGTCTGGCTACTGGAGCAAAGGTTTGATCAAAATCAATACCTTCTTCCTGTCTATATCCTTTAGCAACCAATCTTGCTTTGTTCTTAATGATGACTCCATGTTCATCCATCTTGTTTCTATAGATCCAATTGGTTCCTATTATGTTGTGGTCTTTAGGTTTAGGAACCAGCTCCCAGACCTTGCACCTCTTGAACTGATTCAGCTCTTCTTGCATAGCTTCAATCCAATGTGGGTCTAGGATGGCTTCTTCAAACTTCTTAGGTTCAACTTGGGATAGAAAGCTGGAGTAGATTGCTGCATTCAGGTTTCTGCTCCTTGTTTGTACCCCTTGTCTTGGATCACCAATGATTTGCTCAGCTGGATGATCTCTTAGATGCCTATTGGCTGGAGGCATCCTGACTTCAGGTTGAGCTTCTTCAACATCTTCATCATGCTGTACTCCTTGAACTTCATCAGCAATTGGTACATGTAGTTCTCCCCTGGACAACAGCCACTATCTTCTACTTGCTGTCTTGCAGTAGGTTCTTCTTCTAGAGTGAGTTTGTCCATCTTCTTTGTTAAACCTGTGGGGCTGCATACACTACTAGACAACTCATTGTTAATAAGTCTAGTTTCATCAAATACTACATGTATAGTCTCTTCTACAACTTGAGTAGACAAGTTGTAGACTCTATACGCCTTACTATTGTTGCTGTACCCAACAAAAATTCCCTCTTGGGACTTGGCAGCAAACTTAGTCAAGTAAGACTTTCCATTGTTAAGTATAAAACACTTACAACCAAAGATCCTGAAGTAGGATAAGTTTGGTTTCCTGCCTTTCACAACCTCATAGGGGGTCTTGTTGAGGCTTTTAGTAATGGTAGCCTTATTAATAACATGACATGCAGTATTCAATGCCTCAGCCTAGAAGTATTCTGGTAGTGATGTATCACTTAATAGGGTCCTACATGCCTCAATCAAGGTTCTATTCTTCCTCTCAGCAATGCCATTTTGCTGAGGTGTTCTTGGTGAAGAAAACTCTTGAAATATCCCAAATTCTTCACATAGTTTTGTCATGCTATCAGATTGAAACTCAGTACCATGATCACTTCTTATTTTGACCACTGTACTATTGAGTTCATTCTGAATTTGTCTAACAAAGCTATATAATACATTGGGTGTTTCAGATTTCTGTCTAAGGAAGAACACCCAAGAAAACCTTGAGTAGTCATCTACAACTACAAAGATATAAACTTTCCTACCTAGGCTGTGAACTGGTATTGGATCAAAGAGATCCATATGCAAGAGGTATAAGCACCTCACAGCATCTTTGTTTTCAATGCTTCTAAAGGTGGATCTAGTCTACTTGCCCTTTTGACAAGCTGAGCAAATATCATCTTTAATACACTTAACTTGAGGACCATTCCTCACTAACTCTTTGCTAAAGAGTTTGCCAATTGTCTTATAATTCAGATGAGCTAGCCTTTTGTGCCATTTGACACAATGAGAGACTTTCTCATCTGCTACAAGACACACTTGAGAACCATTGGTCTCACACATAATGTCTAGGCAGTAGACATTCCTCTTTCTATAACCTGTCAAAATGATCTCTTGATCAGTTGACCTCTTGATATGACAACCATTCTTAACAAATGAGATGTCATACCCTACATCACTTAATTGACTTATACTTATTAGGTTGTGTTTTAACCCTTTAACATAAGCCACTTGAGTAATGGTAACTAAGTTACTAGAAATGTTACCAAACCATTTGATGATTCCTTTTTCAGAACCACCAAAGGTAACTTTAGGACCATCTTTGATTGGAGTGTAGTCCTTTAGCAATTCCCTTGTTCCAGTCATATGTCTGGAACATCCACTGTCCAAGTACCATATTGGGGCATGGCCACTTGGACTCACCTGCAAAACAGATTAGTGAACCTTAGAAACTAAAGAATTCTTGGGTACATGGTACTGTTTAGTTTGCATTCTAACAAAGCTACCTGCAGGCTTTCCAACAGGTAGTTTGCTACTCACTTTGGCACTAACATTGTGCCAACAGTCCATTGCAAAGTGGCCTACCTTGCCACAGCACCAATACTCAAACTTATTGTACCTTTGCTTAGGTACTGTCTTTGCTGTTTTATCTACAGCAGACTTGTTGAGAGTTGGGGCTTTGCCCTTGGACTTAGACTTGGACTGAACAGTCCTTGCAGGTCTAGTAAATCCCAGTCCAGCTTTGCCTTTGTGATGAACAAATTCATCAATTAATGGCAGAACTGACTTAGGTTTAGAAAACCTAGTAACTAAGTCTTTCTCTTTCTGAAGATTAATCTCCAGACTCTTGATTTGATCATTCTTAAATGATATAGTTCCCATCTGAATCACAGTTATGTGCTTCAGTCTGGCTATCTCATTAAGCTTTTGATCAAATGACTTCTCAAAATCTGTTGCTGCAGCTTTGAGATTTGCAATTTCCTTTGCCTGACTTTTGGCTAGGGACTTGCACTTCTTTTAAGCTTGCAACAGAACTTTATATTCATCTATCAACTGATGAATATCTTCTTCAGACTCAGATGCACTCTCATCACTTGATGATGATGAATCTGATTCTGTACTGGCACAAGAAACTGAACTCAAAGTTGAACTTTGTACCTTACTAGGTCCTGGCTGCTCCAGGATTTTGTCACCTTCTGTCAATGCCATTAGTCCTTGGCACTGACAGTCTTCTTGTTCATATATAGAATTCATAATCTGCATGAACTCTTCTTCTTCTTCCTCAGCAAACAGTCCTATATATGCCTCAGCATCTGACTCAGTTTCTGATGAAGAGATATCTAACAGGCTCTTGTCCTTTTTGGCAACAAAAGACTTCTCCTTCTTGCCCTTGTATTGAGTTCTTTTCTTGTCACTAGACTCCTTCCTCTTCTCTAGACAGTCTGCAATGACATGGCCTTGTCTATTACAGCAATAACACACAATTTTTGATAGTGTAGCTTTGCTAGACTTGGACTTTTTACTGTCTTTCTTTGAAGACTTCTTTTTCTGATAAGAGTCTTCCTTTCCCTGTGAAGTAGATGGCCTTGTCCTCCACTGTTTCTTCTTTAAGAATTTTTGAAAATGTCTTGTGAAGGCAGCAAAGTCCTCATCACTTTCACTGCTTTCAGATTTTATGCTGACTGACTCATCTGACTCAGATTCAACTACCTTTGGAGGTGGAGTTGGTGACTTACTTCTGTACTTTCTGGGGGCTTCTGTTTTAAAGGCCACTGTCTTTTGTTTGTGTTCACTTCTTGTGGATTTCTCCTCTTCTTTCCTCACCATTAACTGCATTTCATAGGACATCAGTTTGCCAAATAGTGTTGGTGGAGGAATTTCTCCCAACTTTGCCATTTCCCTAATGACACAGATCTTGGTGTCTCAATCTTTTGTTAGAGACCTTCGAAACTTATCATTGAGTTCATAATTACTGAACTCTCTGCCATAGGACATAAGCTCATTCACAATCCTATAGAACTTTTTATAGTATTCAGTTATGCTATCAGCTTTTCCTTGTCCAAAACTCTCATATTCTTGATTTAGCAAGGATTTTCTATCTTGCCTGACTTCTTCAGAACCCTCCATGTACACAATAAGAGTATCCCACATTTCTTTAGCTGTCTTACAGTGTATCAGATTCTGAAAAGTTGCATCATCTATGGCACTCACTATAATGTTCTGAGCCCTCTTATCCATAGTGGCTAGAACAATTTCATCCTTTGTCATTTCAGAGAAATTCTTTGGTGTTCTCTGATTTACATCTAATACTGACACCTTCATGGGCACATATGACCCTTCCATCACTGTGATATAAATCCTAGGGTCTGAGGCTTCCATAAAGAGTCTCACCCTTTCCTTCCAGATACCAAAGATCTCTTTCCTACATATGGGTAGCTTCATTGATCCCAATTCCTTGTGATTTTCAGTGGAACCCATAGTTCTTGATTTTCTTGATTCTGTAATTCACTTACACTGAATCTGCCAACATGATCTACTCAGACAGTTATGTCCCTTTTTTGAGAAACCTGCCTCTGATACCACTTGAAAGATATTGTACCTAAACACCTAGAGGGGGGTGAATAGGTGACCTGAATCTTTTTAACTTTTAAGGCAGAATTCAACTTATAATCAGTTTCTAACACAGATTTATATCTACTTTTGCACAGCAATTACACAGCAATCACAGCAAACCACAACACACAGTAGACACACAGTTTTATAGTGGTTTCCCAAGGTTTGGGTACATTCACTTTCCCCCTTCGCCTATCTAGCAGTGTACTAGATTCGGCCCAACTTCTCCACTATCTCAGAACCCCAAAATAGGTTCCTACACCTCAGGCCCAAGGCCCTACAACTCAACTTCTTCACAAAGCCTACACTCAACCACAAAGGCCTACACTCAGCCACCAAGGCCTACACTCAGCCAACAAGGCCTACACTCAGAGATTTCAATCTCCTACACTCAGGCTCTCAAGCCCTACACTCAGCCTTTATAATTACAGGCTTACAAGAATCAGATCCAAAGGATCCTACAAGATAAAATGAATACTAAATTATAACTCAACAACTCAGTGACAAGAGAGAAGAGTTGTGAGATTCTTGATGAGTTCTTTTAAGAACTCAGCTGAAATCATTCTGACTTAGCTTTCTTCAAAGCTTCTTGAATGTAGAACTCAATTAGATTGACCCCTTCTGTAGTTGATCCTTGATCTCTGCTACTTAAGGTTTAGAGTAAATCTAAACCCTTCTTCTCAGTCTGGTTCCAACAACTGATTTCTTGGATGGAGCTCTCTCTCTCCAACTTCTTAGATCTTCACTTGATAGCTAGATCTTCTTTAGACAATTACTTGATCTGAACTTTGACAACTTCAACAACAATTTCTGTAGACTGTATAAGCCTATTTATAGGCCTTCTTCATGGTAACCGGCTGGTTCGGTCCATAACTGAATTCTGACAACTCTGACAGGTGCTGTAGACCGGCTGGAATGGCAGCTGTCAAGTCATTCAGTCAGTTCTTGAAAATTCTGTAACTGTCTAGAAGTGTCGAGACTATCTGTCTTTAAGTGTCGACACTTATAGAACAAGTGTCGACACATATTGTCTAAGTGTCGACACTAGCCTACAAGGTGTCGACACTACTCCTTGTGTTGTAGTTTTTATATTTCGACACTACTTCTTCTTCATGTGCCGACACTGAAATTGAGTGTCGACACAAGTACTTGTACTTCAGTATTTTGCTGAATTCTTCTAAGTGTCGACACAACACCTTTGTGTCGACACATCTTCATGTGTTGAACTTGCTGAGTGTCGACACTTCTTCTTGTTGTCGACACATGTCTTTAGTGTTGATACTTGCTGAGTGTCGACACATTACTCTGGGTGTCGACACATTCTTCTTCTGTCGAGACTCTGGCTGAGTGTCGACACATTCCCTTAGTGTCGACACTTGTACTTAGAATATTTTGTTGAACTTTGCTGATCTTTGCTAAGTGTCTACACAACTCCTTGTGTCGACACTTTCTTCAAGTGTTGAGTCTTCAGCTAGGTGTCGACACATTGTTCTTCTGTCGACACTTTCTTCAAGTGTTGACTCTTCTGTTGTGTGTCGACACATTATTCTGAGTGTCGACACTTACTTCAAGTGTTGACTCTTCTGCTAAGTGTCGACATATTGTTCTTGTGTCGACACTTTCTTCAAGTGTTGACTCTTCTATTGTGTGTCGACACATTGTTCTGAGTGTCGACACTTGTACTTAGTCTCTGCTGACTCTTGCTGAGTGTCGACACATCTTCAAGTGTCGACACTTTCTGGTGTAGACACAGTTTCACTGGATGTCGACACAACTGCTAAGTGTTGACACTGCTTCACTGTACTTTGCTTCACTGAGTGTCGACACAGCTCCTTGTGTCGACACTTTCTGTCTGGTGTCGACTCAGCATCCTTGGTGTCGACACAAATACTCCAAGTGTCGATACTGCTTGCCTGGGTGTCGACACAAGTCTTCTTAAGTGTCGACACTTTCCCTCTGGGTGTCGACGCATGGACTTAGAAACTTTTTCATCATTTCCTGCAAATACTTAACCTGCACAAGTAACTCAAAAACACATCAAATACATTTTGTTGTATATCATTGAGTTGGGTGAGGCTTCTTCAAATCAGGTACATTTAAACCAATGTACCCAACAGGATCCTACAAGAAAATATGAATACAATAATGTTAACTCAGCAACTCAGAGACAAGAGAGGAGAGTTGTGAGTTTCTTGATGAGTTCTTGGAAGAACTCAGCTGAAATCAATCTGACTTGGCTTTCTTCAAAGCTTCTTGAATATAGAACTCAATAAGATTGACTCCTTCTGCAGTTGATCCTTGATCTCTGCTACTTAAGATTCAGAATAAATCTGAACCCTTCTTCTCAGCCTGGTTCCAACGGCTGATTTCTTGGATGGAGCTATCTCTCTCCAACTTCTTAGATCTTCACTTGATAGCTAGATCTTCTTTAGACAATTACTTGATCTGAACTTTTGACCACTTCAACAACCGTTTCTGTAGACTGTATAATCCTATTTATAGGCCTGCTTCATGGTAACCGGCTGGTCCGGTCCATAACTGATTTCTGACAACTCTGACAGGTGCTGTAGACCGGCTGGAATGGCAGCTGTCAAGTCATCCAGTCAGTTCTTGAAAATTCTATAACTATCTAGAAGTGTCGAGACTATCTGTATTTAAGTGTCGACACTTATAGATCAAGTGTCGACACAAGTTGTCTAAGTGTCGACACTAGCCTACAAGGTGTCGACACAACTCCTTGTGTTGTAGATTTTATATCTCGACACTACTTCTTCTTCATGTGTCGACACTGAAATTGAGTGTCGACACAAATACTTGTACTTCAATATTTTGCTGAATTCTTCTAAGTGTCGACACAACACCTTTGTGTCGACACATCTTCATGTGTTGAACTCGCTGAGTGTCGACACAGCTCCTTGTATCGACACATTCTTCTTCTGTCGAGTCTCTGGCTGAGTGTCGACACATTGCCTTAGTGTCGACACTTGTACTTAGAATATTTTGTTGAACTTTGCTGATCTTTGCTAAGTGTCGACACAGCTCCTTGTGTCGACACTTTCTTCAAGTGTTGAGTCTTCAGTTGAGTGTCGACACTTTCTTCAAGTGTTGAGTCTTCAGTTGAGTGTCGACACATTCTTTCTTGTGTCGACACTTCCTTCAAGTTTTGACTCTTCTGCTGAGTGTCGACACATTGTTCTGGGTGTCGACACTTGTACTTAGTTTCTGCTGACTTTTGCTGAGTGTCGACACAGCCTCCAAGTGTCGACACTTTCTGGTGTAGACACAGTTTCACTGGGTGTCAACACAACTGCTAAGTGTCGACACTGCTTCACTGCACTCTTCTTCATTGAGTGTCGACACAGCTCCTTGTGTCAAAACTTTCTGTCTGGTGTCGACTCAGCATCCCTGGTGTCGACACAAATACTCCAAGTGTCGACACTGCTTGTCTGGGTGTCGACACATTCTTCTTAAGTGTCGACACTTTCCCTCTGGGTGTCGACACATGGACTTAGAAACTTTTTCTTCTTTCCTGCAAATACTTAACCTGCACAAGTAAACTCAAAACACATCAAATACATTTTGATGTATATCATTGAGTTGGGTGAGTCTTCTTCAAATTAGGTACATTTAAACCAATGTACCCAACAATCTCCCCCTATTTGGAGAAGTCATAACCCTTAGTCAATGATATACACCATTCATAATAAAATTACAAAATGATGTAAAGCAGGATTATATATAGCAGGGCAATCATAAATATGTATCAATCAAACATGTATACATAGACATCATCACAGAACAAGTATGAAATAGATTTAACATATAACACATTGTTCTAATATCTGTCATATTCATTTTCAAAAGTTTACAGAATGTTTTACATCAAAAAGATTACATAGTAAACTTTAAGAAAATTCTAATTTTATTTCTGTTCAGGCTCCTTGATCACTATTCCTTTTCCAGCTTGTACTTTGGCTTGAACAGGAGCTTCAGCAACTTCAGCATCAGCAGGCTTCTTGCCTTTCAGATCTTTCTTCTTAAGCTCTTCTGCTTTAATCTTTTGCCTCTCAAAATAATGATATGGTTTGGGAAAGTACTTGCTAGGCTCCTGAGCAGTAGGAGGTAGCTTTCCCATCTTGGCCTTTCTTCTGTATTGGACTATAGCCTCCTGCTTTGTCTCATGCTTTCTCCATTCATCCTCAGAAAACCACTTGTTCCTGTCATGCACATTATCTTTTGCAGCTTTCCAGGCAGTCAAAATAATGTTCCTAGAGGTGGGGCTCCACTGCTCAAAGTCAGGTCTTTGTTCAGCTTGCTCCCTGAACCTCTTCTTAGATAATCTGGTCTCTTCTTCTTTCTGCAGTGCTTCTTGCATAGCTTCAGATATGGGCTGAACAACTTTCTCAATAATGACATTGTCCTTTCCCCCAGGTGGGCTATACATGGACTGTATATTAGCATGTATCATATCAAAATCTGGTGGAGGATATATAACTTGAGCTACTTCAGGTTGCTCACCTCCAAGATATGCAGGATGGATGCAGATTCTGCAACATTATCATCATCACAAAGAGGAGGATAACCAAGAGTTGCTTTGATAGAATTTGATATCCACTTGGCATGATCAGTGCTGGCTTTGACTAAAACCCTCTCCCCCTTTATGACTTGAGCTACTTCAGGTTGCTCACCTCCATGATATGCAGGATGGATGCCAGATTCTGCAACATTATCATCATCACAAAGAGGAGGATAACCAAGAGTTGCTCTGATAGAATTTGATATCCACTTGGCATGATCAGAGCTGGCTTTAACTAAAACCCTCTCCCCCTTTATGACTTCTCTTTCTATATGATCTCTGACATCATCTTTGTGAAATCTTACTTGATTATCCAAATAATTAACTCCATCTTTAAAGAAAGGTTTTAACCTTTGGAGTTTGTCAGTTATCAACTTTTGAGAATCTTGGATGGCAGTCTTAACAACAGTTATTTCTTCTTGGAATACTTTATCAAAATCTGCTTTTGCTGTAGCTGGAGTCTGCCCTGCAGCTAGATTCTTCAGCTCTGTGACTATGGCATTGTGAGATGCAGTCAAATTATCATTCATCCTAATTTGATTTTCAAGTACATATCCTTGCTTGACTGCAAAGTCATCAACTTATGCTTTTATCTTCTCCTGATGTGTAGCCAAGTACACCACTGCATTCCCTCCCTTATGGAAGCAGTCTGTCATCTCCTTCTTATTAAGATTCATTTCAAATCTTATTGACTTTATATTCTGGGCCAAATCAAATTGCAATGATTTCTGCCCTTCATCCACATACTTTTCAATGGCCTGCCTGTGCTCATCAAGCTTGATTTGCATTGCAACCATGAGAGCACTATAATCAACAGTAGGAGCTTGTAGTGATATAGGCTGTGGAGCAACAGTTTGCAAAGCCTTTTTGTAACTCTGTCTCCTTCTTCTGAATACTTGAAATTTCTTTTTCTTAGCCCTTTCAGCTTCCTCATCTTCAGAAGCTGAGGAGCTAGCAATTTCTACCCTCTCCTTAGGGCTTGGGGGTAACTCCTTCTGCACATCTGGTGCCTTCTCAGTCTTTTGCCTTGCAGGCTCTTCAACATGTACTACTTGCTCCCCCTCAACTGGAGCATTCTCCTTTTCAACAGCAGTTTCTTTGTCAAAATCAGTTTGATCCAGGTTAAGGAACAGATCTTCCATTGTGTATTCTTGTGGAGAATGAGCTGGAGAAATTCTTGGCTCATCTACCACTGGATCAGAAACAACTTGAGCTGTAACAGAAGTGTCTTCCATGACAACATCTGGAACTTGACTATCAGTCTGTGGTTGCTGATAAACATCAGACAAATCATTATCCTCTATAGGAAAAACTAAAGCATTAAGCTCAATGATTACCTCAAGGATAATGTTTGTAGCTTGCTCACTCTCAAGAGGAGTGGGCTCTTTCACAACTAGTGGCTCCTCCTGGATGTGATCCTGGTGTAAGGGGCTAGCTGGTGGTAGCTCCCCCTGCCTCTCAGCAACTTCTTGTTGAGCAGTAGACTTCTCAACAGTCTCTTCTTCATGCTCATCAGGTGTGAAGACATCTTGCTCTTCACTATCAGAGCTGCTAGATGGATCCTGAGCGACTGGAGCAGTTTTCTTCTTCTTCTTGAGTGGGGTTTCTTTCTCAGGAGTAGGCATTTCCTTTGACAATACCCTGTCCCATCTTGAGAATATCCTCATGTCCATCTTTCTTATATGGTTGATTTTGCTGCCAGCAGCTTGACTCATTATCTCTGGAATACTTCCAGCAAGGTATAGACTTAAGATCCTGCCCATGTTGGGCTTCTTTAGGCTTTCCTTGATCTTTTCAAAGATCACTACAGACCAGTCAGTTTTCAGATTGAAGATTATCCTGGTCATAATGCTGAACATATGGGCAGATACCCTATCATGCCCTCCAGGTTTGCTTAAAATCACTTTGCCAACAATTTCTGACATGAATTTTCCTTGGTTGTTCATGCCTTTTCTATTGAAAACAGATCCAATTTTCATTTTAGAATCTAGTCCACACCAAGTTAGAGCTTCTCTGGTCTTTGAAGCAGTAACCTCATCTTCTTCTTTAGTTCTTGGCAACTGAAGTACCTTTCTCAGACTTTTTGGTGAAACCTTAACCTTTGCTCCATGAACTCTGGATTTGATCTTATATCCAGATTCATCTACCTTAGCTTCATTGAGGAATTCCAATACCTCTTTCTTCCAAATTTTAGTAGGTTCAGAAACAAGGAATTCTAACCCCGAGTCTGCAACTAGGGTTATCACAGTCTTGATTTCTTGGTCGGCATCACCAAATGCGTCGCGTACCAGTTCATACCCTTCGTTGACGTTCTCCTCAAGCTTTGGCGCCATTAGGGTTTGAAGAATTTGAACTGAGAGAAGAGAGGTGTCGACACACAAGTTTTGGTCTCGAAACTTTTGAAAGCGTGTCGACAAACTAAGGCAAAATCCTATTTATACCTTTCTAGGTTTGAAGATGAAAAGGCGGGCAGCTAACTTAAATTGTGTCGACACTGGCGATAATTGTCAACACTGACTTATAATGTCTCGACACATATGTGTCGACACAAGTTTAGTCAACAGATTATATGTGTCGGCACTTGTTTATGTGTCGACACCACATAACTCGACATTTAGTCGAGACATTACTTAGATAATTCTGAGTAAAACCTAAGTGTCGACACCACCTTGGATGTGTCGACACCTACTTGTCATGTGTCGACACTAATTTTCTGAAGTGTCGACACCAACTTCCTAGATGTGTCGACACCTTTTCCCTGAAGTGTCGACACCACTTTTCTGTGTCGACACAGATATCTCTATGTGTCGACACCTTTTTACTTAGCCATTTCCAATTCTATAACTTACTCTAAGTTTATCATTCCTAGTTCAATTTTAAACCTATTGAACTTAGTTTATTCTAGGGGCTTAGTATACATATCAGCTAATTGATTATCAGTTTTAACATATTCCAGTAAAATATCTTCTTTCTCTACATGATCCCTAAGAAAATGATATTTTATCTCTATATGTTTAGTTCTACTATGGGAAACAGGATTATGTGCAATTGATATAGCACTAGTAGAATCACAAAAGAGTGGAGTTCTACTTACCTGAAATCCATAATCCTCAAGCTGATGTTGTATCCACAGAAGTTGAGCACAGCAACTTCCTGCAGCCACATATTCTGATTCTGCAGTGGAGATAGCCACACTTGTTTGCTTTTTGCTACTCCATGAAATCAGTCTTCCACCTAGGAATTGACAGGTTCCAGTTGTGCTTTTTCTGTCTTCTTTGCATCCTGCAAAGTCTGCATCTGAATAACCTGTTAGTTCAAAATCCCCATTCCTAGGGTACCAGAGGCCTAGATAAGGAGTGCCCTTTAGATATCTCAATATCCTCTTGACTGCTGTCAAATGAGACTCCTTAGGGCATGCTTGATACCTTGCACAGACACATGTAGCATACATGATATCTGGTCTACTTGCAGTCAAATATAATAGAGAGCCAACTATCCCTTTATACAAAGACTCATCTACAAGCTTCCCTGCATCATCCTTGCTAAGAGACATACTTGACCCCATATGAGTCTTCATGGTACTGGATGAATCTATACCATACTTCCTTATGAGTTCTAGGGTGAACTTAGACTGGCATATGGATAAACCATTCTCAGTCTGTCTTACTTGGAGACCCAAGAAGAATTTTAGCTCTCCCATACTACTCATCTCAAATTGACCTTGCATTAGTTTTGCAAACTTTTTGCAAAGGCTACTTTCAGTAGACTCAAATATAATGCCATCTACATATATTTGGACTAGTATTACTTTGCCTCTAGATTCCCTAAGGAATAGAGTCTTGTCTATTTTCCCCCTTGTGAACTTATTCTCAATGAGGAAACTAGACAGGGTTTCATACCAAGCCCTAGGGGCTTACTTTAACCAATATAAAGCTTTCCTAAGTCTATAGACATGATTAGGTAGAGTTGAATTAACAAAACCTGATGGCTGTTCCACATAGACTTCCTCTTTAAGATTACCATTTATAAATGCTGACTTGACATCCATTTGGTAAACTTTAAATCCTTGAAAGGTTGCATAGGCCAGGAACATCCTTATGGCTTCCAGTCTGGCTACTGGAGCAAAGGTTTGATCAAAGTCAATATCTTCTTCCTGCCTATATCCTTTAGCAACCAATCTTGCTTTATTCTTTATGATGACACCTTGCTCATCCATCTTGTTCCTATAGATCCACTTGGTTCCAATTATATTGTGGTCTTTAGGTTTAGGAACAAGCTCCCAGACCTTGCACCTCTTGAACTGATTCAGCTCTTCTTGCATTGCCTCAATCCAAAGAGGGTCTTTGATGGCTTCTTCAAACCTCTTTCGTTCAACTTGGGATAGAAAGCTGGAGTAGATTGTTGAATTCAGGTTTATGCTCCTTGTCTGTACCCCTTGTCTTGGATCACCAATGATTTGCTCAGCTGGATGATCTCTAAGATGCCTATTGGTTGGAGGCATCCTGGCTTCAAGTTGAACTTCTTCAACATCTTCATCATGCTGTACTCCTTGTACTTCATCTGCATTTGGTACATGTAGATCTCCCCCTAGACAACAGCCACTGTCTTCTACTTGCTGTCTTGCAGTAGGTTCTTCTTCTATAGTGAGCTTGTCCATCTTCTTTGTTAAACCTGTGGGGCTGCATACACTACTAGACAACTCAGTGTTAATAAGCCTAGTTTCATCAAATACTACATGTACAGTCTCTTCTACAACTTGAGTAGACAGGTTGTAGACTCTATAAGCCTTACTGTTGTTGTTGTACCCAACAAAAATTCCCTCTTGGGACTTGGCAGCAAACTTAGTCAAGTAAGACTTTCCATTGTTAAGTATATAACACTTACAACCAAAGATCCTGAAGTAGGATAGATTTGGTTTCCTGCCTTTCACAACCTCATAGGGGGTCTTGTTGAGGCTTTTAGTAATGGTAGCCCTATTAATAACATGGCATGCAGTATTCACTGCCTCAGCCCAGAAGTATTCTGGTAGAGATGTATCACTTAATAGGGTCCTACCAGCCTCAATCAAGGTTCTATTCTTCCTCTCAGTAATGCCATTTTGCTGAGGTGTTCTTGGTGAAGAAAACTCTTGAAATATCCCAAAGTCTTCACATAGTTTTGTCATGTTATCAGACTGAAATTCAGTACCATGGTCACTTCTTATTTTGACCACTGTACTATTTAGTTTATTCTGAATTTGTCTAACAAAGCTATAAAAGACACTAGGTGTTTCAAATTTCTGTCTTAGGAAGAACACCCAGGAAAATCTTGAGTAGTCATCTACAACTACAAAGGTATAGACCTTCCTACCTAGGCCGTGAACTGGCATTGGACCAAAGAGATCCATATGCAAGAGGTATAAGCACCTCACAGCATCTTTGTTTTCAATGCTTCTAAAGGTGGATCTAGTCTGCTTGCCCTTTTGACAAGCTGAGCAAATACCATCTTTAACACACTTAACTTGAGGACCATTCCTCACTAACTCTTTACGAAAGAGTTTGCCAATTGTCTTGTAGTTTAGATGGGCTAGCCTCTTGTGCCATTTGACACAATGAGAGACTGTCTCATCAGCTACAAGACACACTTGAGAACCATTAGTCTCACACATAATGTCTAGGCAGTAGACATTCCTCTTCCTATAACCTGTCAAAATGATCTCTTGATCATTTGATCTCTTGATATGACAACCATCCTTAGCAAATGAGATGTCATATCCTACATCACTTAATTGAATTATACTAATTAGGTTGTGTTTCAAACCTTTAACATAAGCCACTTGAGGAATGGTAACTAAGTTACTAGAAATGTTACCAAACCCTTTGATGATTCCTTTTTCAGAACCACCAAAGGTAACTTTAGGACCATCTTTGATTGGAGTGTAGTCCTTTAGCAATTCCCTTGTTCCAGTCATATGTCTGGAACATCCACTGTCCAAGTACCATATTGGGGCATGGCCACTTGGACTCACCTGCAAAACAGATTAGTGAACCTTAGAACCCACAGAATTCTTGGGTTCTTGGTACTTGTTAGTTTGCATCCTGACAAGGCTACCTGCTGGTCTTCCAACAGGCAGTTTGCTACTCACTTTGGCACTAGCATTGTGCCAACAGTCCATTGCAAAGTGGCCAACCTTGCCACAGCACCAACACTCAAACTTATTGTACCTTTGCTTAGGTACTGTCTTTGCTGTTTTATCTACAGCTGACTTGTTGAGAGTTGAGGCTTTGCCCTTGGACTTGGACTGAACAGTCCTTGCAGGTCTAGTAAATCCCAGTCCAGCTTTATCTTTGTGATGAACAAATTCATCAATTATGAGTAAAACTGACTTAGGTTTAGAAAACCTAGCAACTAAGTCTTTCTCCTTCTGAAGATTAATCTCCAGACTCTTGATTTGATCATTCTTAAATGATATAGTCCCCATCTGAATCACAGTTATGTGCTTCAGTCTGGCTATCTCATTAAGCTTTTGATCAAATAACTTCTCAAAATATGTTGCAGCAGCTTTGAGATTAGCAATTTCCTTTGCCTGACTTTTGGCTAGGGTCTTGCTCTTCTTATAAGCTTGCAACAGAACTTTGTATTCATCTATCAACTGATGAATATCTTCTTCAGACTCAGATGCACTCTCATCATTTGATGATGATGAATCTGATTCTGTACTGGCACAAGAAATTGAACTAAAAGAACAATGTTGTACCTTACTAGGTCCTGGCTGCTCCAGGATTTTGTCACTTTCTGTCAATGCCATTAGCCCTTGGCATTGACTGTCCTCTTGTTCATATATAGAATTCATAATCTGCATGAACTCTTCTTCTTCTTCTTCCTCAGCAAACAGGCCTATATATGCCTCAGCATCTGACTCAGTTTCTGATGAAGATAAATCTGACAGGCTCTTGTCCTTTTTGGCAACAAAAGACTTTTCTTTCTTGCCCTTGTATTGAGTCATTTTCTTGTCACTAGACTCCTTCCTCTTCTCTGGACAATCTGCAACACATGACCTTGTCTATTACAGCAATAACATACTATTTTTGAAAGAGTTGACTTGCCAGACTTAGTCTTTTTCCTGTCTTTCTTTGAAGACTTTTTATCCTGATAATAGTCTTCTTTTCTCTGTGAAGTAGATGGCCTTGTCGTCCACTGTTTCTTCTTTAAGAACTTCTGGAAATGTCTTGTGAAGGCAGCAAAGTCCTCATCACTTTCACTACTTTCAGACTTTCTACTTGCTGACTCATCTGATTCAGTTTCAGCAACCTTTGGAGGTGGAGTTGGTGACTTACTCCTGTACTTTCTTGGGGCTTCTGTTCTGAAGGTCACTGTCCTTTCCTTGTGTTCACTTCTTGTTGATTTCTCCTCTTCTTTCCTCACCATTAACTGCATTTCATAGGACAGCAGTTTGCCAAATAGTGTTGGTGGAGGAATTTCTGCCAACTTTGCCATTTCCCTAATGGCACAGATCTTGGTGTCCCAATCTTTTGTTAGGGACCTTAGAAACTTATCATTGAGTTCATAATTACTGAACTCTCTGCCATAGGACATGAGCTCATTCACAATCCTGTAGAACTTCTTATAGCACTCAGTTATGCTATCTGTCTTACCTTGTCTAAAACTTTCATATTCTTGGTCTAGCAAGGATTTTCTGTCTTGCCTCACTTCTTTAGAACCCTCCATGTACACAATAAGAGTATCCCACATTTCTTTAGCTGTCTTACAGTGTATTAGATTCTGAAAAGTTGCATCATCTATGACACTTACTATGATGTTCTGAACCCTCTTATCCATAGTGGCTAGAACTATTTCATCCTTTGTCATTTCAGAGAAATCCTTAGGTGTTATCTGATTTGCATCTAACACTGACACCTTCATGGGCACATATGACCCTTCTTTTACTTTGATATAAATCCTAGGGTCTGAGGCTTCCATAAAAAGTCTCACCCTCTCCTTCCAGATCCCAAAGATCTCTTTCCTACATATGGGTAACTTCATGGATCCCAATTCCTTGTGATTCTCAGTGGAACCCATGGTTCTTGATTTTCTTGATTCTGTAATTGACTTAGACTGAATCTGCCAACAGGATCTACTCAGACAGTTATGTCCCTTTTTGAGAAACCTCCCTCTGATACCACTTGAAAGATATTGTACCTAAACACCTAGAGGGGGGGGGTGAATAGGTGACTTGAATCTTTTTAACTTTTTATGCCAGAATTCAGAATCTAACACAGAATTCTATCTACTTTATCACAGTAATCACACAGTAATCACAGCATACCACAGCACACAGTAGACACAAAGTTTTATAGTGGTTCCCCAAGGTTTGGGTACATCCACTTTCCCCCTTCGCCTATCTAGCAGTGTACTAGATTCAGCCAAACTCCTCCACTATCTCAGAACCCAAAACAGGTTCCTACACCTCAGGCCCAAGGCCCTACAACTCAGCTTCTTCACAAAGCCTACACTCAGCCACCAAGGCCTACACTCAGCCACCAAGGCCTACACTCAGCCACAACAGGCCTACACTCAGAGATTTCAATCTCCTACACTCAGGCACTCAAGCCCTACCCTCAGCCTTTATAATTGCAGGCTTACAAGACTCAGATCCAAAGGATCCTACAAGAAAATATGAATACAATAATGTTAACTCAACAACTCAGAGATAAGAGAGGAGAGTTGTGAGTTTCTTGATGAGTTCTTGGAAGAACTCAGCTGAAATCAATCTGACTTGGCTTTCTTCAAAGCTTCTTGAATGTAGAACTCAATAAGATTGACTCCTTCTGCAGTTGATCCTTGATCTCTGCTACTTAAGATTCAGAATAAATCTGAACCCTTCTTCTCAGCCTGGTTCCAACGGCTGATTTCTTGGATGGAGCTATCTCTCTCCAACTTCTTAGATCTTCACTTGATAGCTAGATCTTCTTTAGATAATTACTTGATCTGAACTTTTGACCACTTCAACAACCATTTCTGTAGACTGTATAAGCCTATTTATAGGCCTGCTTCATGGTAACCGGCTGGTCCGGTCCATAACTGATTTCTGACAACTCTGACAGGTGCTGTAGACCGGCTGGAATGGCAGCTGTCAAGTCATCCAGTCAGTTCTTGAAAATTCTGTAACTGTCTAGAAGTGTCGAGACTATCTGTCTTTAAGTGTCGACACTTATAGACCAAGTGTCGACACAAGTTGTCTAAGTGTCGACACTAGCCTACAAGGTGTCGACACAACTCCTTGTGTTGTAGATTTTATATCTCGACACTACTTTTTCTTCATGTGTCGACACTGAAATTGAGTGTCGACACAAATACTTGTACTTCAGTATTTTGCTGAATTCTTATAAGTGTCGACACAACACCTTTGTGTCGACACATCTTCATGTGTTGAACTCGCTGAGTGTCGACACAGCTCCTTGTGTCGACACATTCTTCTTCTGTCGAGTCTCTGGCTGAGTGTCGACACATTGCCTTAGTGTCGACACTTGTACTTAGAATATTTTGTTGAACTTTGCTGATCTTTGCTAAGTGTCGACACAGCTCCTTGTGTCGACACTTTCTTCAAGTGTTGAGTCTTCAGCTGAGTGTCGACACATTCTTTCTTGTGTCGACACTTCCTTCAAGTGTTGACTCTTTTATTGAGTGTCGACACATTGTTCTGGGTGTCGACACTTGTACTTAGTTTCTGCTGACTTTTGCTGAGTGTCGACACAGCCTCCAAGTGTCGACACTTTCTGGTGTAGACACAGTTTCACTGGGTGTCGACACAACTGCTATATGTCGACACTGCTTCACTGCACTCTTCTTCATTGAGTGTCGACACAGCTCCTTGTGTCGACACTTTCTGTCTGGTGTCGACTCAGCATCCCTGGTGTCGACACAAATACTCCAAGTGTCGACACTGCTTGTCTGGGTGTCGACACATTCTTCTTAAGTGTCGACACTTTCCCTCTGGGTGTCGACACATGGACTTAGAAATTTTTTCTTCTTTCCTGCAAATACTTAACCTGCACAAGTAAACTCAAAACACATCAAATACATTTTGATGTATATCATTGAGTTGGGTGAGGCTTCTTCAAATCAGGTACATTTAAACCAATGTACCCA
Source organism: Platanthera guangdongensis (assembly GCA_039583875.1). Classification (NCBI taxonomy): domain Eukaryota; kingdom Viridiplantae; phylum Streptophyta; class Magnoliopsida; order Asparagales; family Orchidaceae; genus Platanthera; species Platanthera guangdongensis. The sequence goes on along the minus strand of CM077154.1, from coordinate 126,081,496 downwards.
ACACAATCCATGTATAGCAACCAAGTGTGGCACTTGGTTGACCTTCCCGGTGGAAAGAAATCCATTTCTAACAAGTGGATTTTCAAGAGGAAGATGGACATGAATGACAACATGACAACCTACAAGGCGAGACTTGTTGGTAAAAGGTTTTAGTCAAGTCCAAGAGATTGACTATGATGAAACATTTTCGCCAGTTGTAATGTTCAAAATGATCCGAATCATGTTGTCCATTGCCGTCTTTTATGATTATGAAATATGGCAGTTGGATGTCAAAATAGCGTTTCTGAATGGAAAACTTGATGAGGATGTATTCATGAAGCAACCTCAAGGTTTTGAAGATCCAGATAATAATAACAAAGTGTTCAAACTTCAGAGGGCCATTTATGGCTTGAAGTAAGCATCGAGAAGTTGGAACAAACACTTTGATGAAGAGGTTAAAACTCTTGGATTCTGTCAAAGCAAGGAAGAACCTTGTGTGTACAAGAAGATCAGTGTTAGTCAAATTGTTTTCATAGTTTTGTATGTCGATGATATTTTATTAATAGGGAAATGGATTGTATTTAATGGAACAAATAAAAGACTCATTGAAAACAACCTTTTCAATGAAGGACATGGGTCAAGCCCAATATATTTTGGGAATTAAGATATACAGGGACCGGTCGAAAAGGCTCATTGTCCTAAGTCAAAGTATTTATATTGATAAATTCTTAGAAAGGTTTCACATGGAGAACTCTAAGAAAGGAAATATGCCAATGAAAATGTCTGTATAGCTTGGCAAGTCTCACTGCGCAACAACGCATAAAGACATTGAATATATGAAAAATGTGCCCTATGCCTCAATTATAGGTTCCATCATGTATGTCATGACTTGTACAAGACCGAATGTTGCATATGCTCTGAGTATGACTAGTCAACATCAGGCTTCGCCTGGTCCTAATCATTAGACTGCAGTTAAAAACATTCTTAGGTACCTGAAAAGGACCAAGAATAAGTTTCTTGTTTGTGGTGAGAGTAAGGAGCTTGCCTCCGAAGGTTACACAAATGCCTAGTTTTATGTCAGATCCGGATGACAGGAGATCTCAATATGGGTTCATGTTTCTTCTGAATGGTGGGGCCATGAGTTGGCGCAGTTGCAAACAATCAAATACCGCTGACTCAACCACTGCAGCAATAGTCATGGCGACTATAGAATCTAACAAGAAGGGAGTTTGGATAAATAAGTTCCTTCCGGAACTTGGAGTTATTGCATCGAGTGAAGGTCCCTTGAAATTATTTTGCGACAATAGCGCTTCCATTTCTCAAATCAAGGAGCCAAAGTCACATTATAAAACAAAATACATGGATCATAAGTATTTTGTCACACGTGACTTTATTGATGAAGGCAAAATTGCACTTTTATGGATAGACACTAACAGCAACACAGCTGATCCATTCATGAAACCTTTATCTCAAGCCAAATGCGAAGTTCATTTTGAATCCATGGGGTTGCAAGACCATGGAGAGTGGCTTGTTGAATGATTTTGTAGGTTGCTCCTTTTATTTTTCATTGGTTAAGAAACTTTAAAAACAAGTGGGAGATTGATGGATGTAATGTTTTGAAAGTTGTGAATTATGCTTTCTTTATTCACGATCTAAAATATTTTTTTTTCATATTTTGTTCCTTGATTATGTATTGTATCTCATGTTAGGTTCAGGAAGTTGCTCTTGGTCCTGAACAGTAGAACCCTAAGTTTTATTTATCACATAATCTTATGTTTTTCTCGCGATCGGGATAATCGAAGAGGAACATTGATTACCAAGTTAAGATTGTCATATCGATTAAAATACATTGTAGTTCTACAAATGATGATATATGACTATCATTTAATCATATGGATATGTATGTGTGTGTATCTCATACATATTGAGTTTGACCTATCCTATGTTGTAACAGTATTTGGATTGTGTTTAGTGTCATTAATGTTCTCAACGTGTCTTATGAATCATAGATATGAGATGTGAAGATTTATCGTATCGGTGCCGGCGATGTGATTACAGTTGAAAAACTATCTCTTGATAGTAATAAATATTGTGATTCATTGCTCATGCTTGTGCATAAGAAATCTTCATATCGATATATCTTTTGTCCCCGTCTTTTGGGTTATGATATTGACGGGCCCCTTGGTAAAGCGAGATTGTAATGCATGCAATATAACTAAAGTATTAATAGAAACATTTCGCTTTATGAGACCAAGAAAGATGAATATTGTGCTAAAATGACACGGTCCAATTTTGCACAATATTTATAATATCATGTGACAAAGGAAGACACTGGTCATCTAGATTCGTTACCTTGCTACCATCTTGTTGTGGCGACTATAATGCACTGATAAAGCCTCTTATAGTCCATAATAAAAGTTGTTATATTATCTTCATGACGACATGGTTCCTCTGTAACGTCACACCACATGAACGTGAACAGTCTCAGTTTGACTTATGTTGTACTTGATTTCATACGGCATGCGATCAAGACACCATAAGAAGTGTGTTTTTTAAAATGTCGTACTTCGACATTCTTAGACCTTGATGAGTAGTAAAATTGTGCAACTATTAAACTATGCGATGAATTGGTTCATCGTGTTTTGATGGTTTGCCTTTCACGGGCTTTCCCAAGAAAGTCCAAACCCAACGACCTGTTTTCACGAGATTTCCTGGAGTTGTCCGGCCGCCTGGAGCAAGGTCTCTCGGCATCAGAGCTCTGACGCTGCACCGACGAACTGCTTGGGTTAGGGATGCAGATCGATAGATCCCGATCTCAAACTTTTTCTGTGAGTTGTCTCCTATCCCTGGTCTCTTCCGGGTGACTTAGTGTGGTCCGGCCACTTGGAGTCTTCGTCGTCTTGTTGAAGTGTGTCTAAGCTTCTCCCTCTACTCCTCTTATCAACAGAGTAGATCGTTTGACTGTTCGGGTTCAAGGTGAACCAAGAGGTGAGGCGATCGACCTCATTGTTATTGTGGAACCTTCACCAACTTCATCGTCGCTGCTCCTTTGCACCTAGAGATTTTATTCTCAAGAGGTATAATCTACCCTTTCTCTTGTGGTGGATGTTTTGTTTATTTTTTGTGAGCATTCCATGGCCATGGGCATAGGAGTAAGTTCCTACATTTGGGTACCGTTATTTTGTTACATTTATTGACGATTGCTCTCGTGTAATATGGTTATATTTACTACGGGATCGTACCGAACTCACATCTATATTTCGTACTTTCGTTACTGAACTTCGGACTCAGTTCTCTTCTCCCCTTAAAATTATCCGCACAGACAATGCAAGGGAATATACTAGCCAAACGTTCGCCTCTCTTTGTGCTGAATTTGGCACTATCCATCAAACCTCATGTGCTTACACTCCTCAGCAAAATGGGGTTGATGAGCGCAAAAATCGGCATCTTCTTGATGTTTCCCGCTCGTTAATGCTTCAGATGCAGGTACCCATCGAATACTGGAACTTTGTGATTTCAGCTGCTTGTCATCTCATCAATCGTCTACCCACCTCCGTTCTCAACTTCGTCACTCCATTTAGTCTCATCTTTCCTTCTCAATCTCTGTTTCCTCTTGCACCTCGGGTATTTGGGTGTGAAAGCTATGTCCATAATCTTGGTCCACATACGGACAAATTTTGCCCCTCGTGCAACCAAGTGTATGTTTGTAGGGTACTCTCGGACTCAAACGGGGTATGTGTGTTACTCTCCTATCGACCGAAAAGTGGTTATTTCCACTGATGTTACTTTTCTAGAGGATCAACCATTTCTGACATCCACTCTAATACTTTCTGATGTGCAACCTGTGCCTCATCCTGCTATTCCGGTCACAACTTCTCTACATCCTCTCCTTCCAACGCCCCACGTGGAACCACTTGTTCCCACACCACCAGCACCCAATCAGCCAGCAACCAAACCTCCTCTCATCCGTGTCTACAATTGTCGTAATCTGAACTATGGAGCCCGGCCACTGCTATCGTCTACTAGTAAGATTTTGCGGCCAGCTAACCATATCCCTGCCTCAACGACTCATCTTATGGCCAACTATTTTTCCCAACATCGGCTCTCTCCTCCTCTTCTGAAATATGCTCTTACTCTTTCTGCTATTTCTTTGTCTAACACTATGCAAGAGGCTCTCCAAAACCCTGGGTGGAGTAGGGCCATGGAAGCTGAGATGTTAGCCCTTTGGGTTAATCATACTTGGGATCTGGTACCTTTTCCGTCTGTCCAGTCCTGCGTTAGCTGCATATGGATCTTTGTCATTAAAGACCCTCTAGATGGGACTATTGATCACCACAAAGCCCGTCTTGTGGCTCGTGGGTTCACTCAGCAACAAGACTTGGACTATGAGGAGATGTTCTTCCCTATCACCAAGCTGAATTCTGTTTGGGTCCTCATCTCACTGGATGTTGACCGCCGCTGGCCTCTACATCAGCTGAACATTAAAAATGTGTTTCTCAATGGTGATCTTCAGGAGACGGTTTTCATGAATCAACCTCCCGGGTTTGATACCACGGGGGGGTCTATGGTGTGCCGACTGCATAAAGCTATCTATAGTCTCAAATAGTTCCCTCGAGCTTGGTTTGAAAAATTTAGCAAGGTCGTTCATGATATTGGTTTTCAACGCAACTCGACTGACTTTTCTCTTTTTACCCATCATCGATCAACAGGGACTGTAATTGTAAGACCCCCTTTTTTTTCTTTTTTAATACCGTGGTCTTAGGCCCAGAACCGTTGTTTTGCGGTGACTCCTTCACGCCCTGAAGGGTCATCACCGCAAAGCGCCGTTTCTGCCGGCAAGTTCGATCACAAAAAAGTAGTACAATAAAGTAAATGCAAACTAGCAGTCCACAGATAATCGCATATCATAAAGATAATCTCCACGAAGGGAGTGTCCACAGAAAAACACATCAGAGTAGTAAAATACGAGCTTATTCCCGGTACATCATGTCCTCACAACAAATCACTCATGCGGAAGCAAAAGCAGAAAATCTACTCAAGGTCGAGACTCACGGTCCCAGCTGTATGAACTCCGGAGCTAGACTGCCCCATCTCTAAGCGCACCGGTCTCTGGGGCTGCTCCTCCATGTTGGGCTCCATGATCCCCTAAATGATGCGGTTCGAAAACTGTTAGTCTAAAAGACTAAGCCCTATCATCCCCCACCCCTTCCCTCATGGATCCTAGGCACCGAGCGAAGAGGAAGAAAGGAAGGACTTGAAGGTGGAGAATAATCAAAAACAGATGGCAGCAGACCTATACTAGCAATTCTATAATAGATATTGTCAATAAGATGAAATATGAAAAGTAACCTTCACTTATGCGAGAACACATAAGCTAAGGGGTCCTCTGCAAGGCTCCCATCGTATAAAAAGTCTCATACCAATTTATACGTTGGGGTGTCGGTTATCAAACAGCAATATATATATATATATATATATATATATATATATATATATATATATATATATATATATATATATATATATATATATATATATATATATATATATATATATATATATATATATATATATATATATATATATATCAAAATTGACCTTAATTTATAAACTTGCCCACAAAAGCTTATAGACCAAGGGGTCGTTTTGCAGGTCCTAATGTATAAGCGTCCCATTCCACTTATACTTTAGGTGTCAGGGTTAAATGAATCGATTATGCTATGACATGCAAGTGGGTATGATGGATCATGCAAGTGTAACACACACACCCGACTCTATGCACACAGACCTTTAGTTCCCCCTTTCTGGAGCCGTAACCTCCCAGGATACCTCCGTAGCTTCAGACGGAAGCGGTGGGTTGGGCCTCGCCCACCTCTAAACTAGTAAAGCACTACCTGTCAGACCTATCGTACGCCTCAATGCTTGGTGCATGAAGCGGACTCCTGCATACTCTTGCCGGCTAGCGCACCGGACTTCTGTTGGCGAAGTGCTAGCCACACTTGCCGAGTCAGCGTATTGGCGTCGGTGCATCGACCCTCCAATACCGAAGACCCACCACCTTAATTTTCTTTTCGTTTATGCACATGCAAATTTAACGTATCCAAAAAAAACCAAGCTGAAGCTCCCCGGACTAGAAATATCCGTCTCAAACAATCGAGCCAAAGCTCCCCGAACCCAAACGTCCGTCTCTTAACCATCCAAGCCGAAGCTTCCAACTATCTTCCAGTGCTATCAGTGTTCGTGAAATGTTTAACCCTAATTACTAAGTTACTCTTTCAGCTTGTTAATACAGTTTACGTTAACTCAGGACTGCCCCCGGTATTCCCTGTGAAGTGCTCTCAAGGGGCACTAGGAACTATGTTGGGATTACGCCCAGCGTTCCCTTTCACAAGATACTTATTATTATTATTATTGGTTGATTCCCTTACCCATTACTTTCTCATGTTACGATAGGCTAATCCTAGGGTGATTTGACTCTACCTCACCTCGGGGAGGACGATCTTTCGTCGAACCCGAGCGCCTCTAAACCCTAGCCAAAACAACACCCTACTCATTTTATCTTCTAATGATGCTCCTAATTCTATTTATCCCTTCCAGCAAACCAACAAACCCAACTCATGTGCTCTAATTCATATTCCATCTTATTACCTGCATTTTTACTAAATGCAGACCACTTAAGCTATATGACCCGTAAAATGTGAAGTATACCAAATGATCATCCAGCACTCATATAATAATTATTGTAGGGCTATACTGACATTTGTAGCATAAATCCATAATTTCCTAATTTTCATAATTTAACTGATAATTTATCTATTTATTCTAGTAACCAAAAGTTCCAAGTTTGAACATGAAGTATAAGTTTTAGACAAGATAAAATTCTACTAAATTTATATTAAATGCAAAATGAATAATCATCTAAAAATTCAGAATCTCCCCATTTTTCAGCAAGGTTTAAGCCCTTAAAGTTTATTTCAAATTTATTCCATAATAAATCATTTAAAGGGGATGTACAAAAATAATACTTCTAAAAATTCAGAGAAAATTCCAGGATGATTATAAGGACACATAAAACCTCTAGACAAAGTTTCATAATTTTTTTAGAAAGAATTATTCTCTGAATTAATTAAATATCAAGGTCTTAAAATTATGGACTTGTAAAGGAAGTGCTATAAACAGCCCTCTAAAAATTATGAATAAATTTCTAAAAGTATATTTTGGCCTGAAATCATCAATAATTAATTTTATTCTACCAAAGCCCCTTTCCAAACCTTGTGAAGCAAGCACTAAATATAGTCAAGTAAAAATTATAATAAAATTTAGGGATATTCACGTAGGCCTGGATTATCTTCTGACCAAGTTTCATCAAATTCAAATGTACAGAATAACCAGAAGTAATTTAAACATCATTTTGGGCCCTTTGATATTTAACAAATGAAGTACCAGAAATATAATCCATAAAATTCTAGTAAAATTACTAGGGGTTCTAGATGGTCTAAAACCTACTCTACACAAGTTCCAAAACTTTTAGTTAAGGTTTAGTGGTTGAATTTACAAATTTGTTTTTCTACCCTAAAAGTAGGGTTAGAGTTTTGAGATGTCTACCTTCCTCACAGTCCCCTAAGATTTCTTCCAGATAAATTAGGTTACTCTACCTTCAATTCTACTAAGTTTCCAAGGGCATACAAAGGCATTAGCCCCCATGTCCTTCACAACCCCCAAAGGTCCTTCCTTAGGGTTTGAGGTTGAACCCTAGGGTAAATCAAGCCTAAATCATCCCATTTTCCTTAAGAGGGTGACATTGGTCATGCCAATGCATTGTCCAAAACCTCAGCCTCTGTTGAGGGGAGGTGACCACCCAAAGCTCAAAGTGCACTTTTAGTCAAAAATACCTCCTTAATGCCAAACTAGGGTTTGGTGATTCCCTAACCAAAACCTATCCAAATTAGTTGAAATTTTGTACAGAGCTAGGTATTGATGTCAGGGCCACTCACCAAAATTTGGGAGGGTTTGGAGGTCATTAGACCACTTAATTAAAATACCCTAGCATTATTAAATAAAAGTAAAAAACTTTAGGCAAAGTGTCTCTAAAACTTCTGAGTTTTGGGCAGGCCCTACGTATAGCTAGGTTAGACTCCCTGCCAAAATTTCAAGTAATTTGGAAAAAGGATGAAGTGTGGGCACTCAGTTTAATGACTGCCTAGCCCTAGGTATAGGTCCCACCACAATGGGTGCCCTGGTCAAACCATGCACCCCAATTGGTTCAAACAAATTTTAAAATAAATTATACCCAAAGGGTTACAATTTTCATGTTGAAGGTTTTCCCACCAGGTGAGCCTAAGTATTTTTTAAAATTTAAAACCAATAATACCAAAATCTGTGACATAAATCACATTATTATAAATATATTTCCTATAGTTTAAAATCGAATGGAGCACGAATCTTGGCGCGTATTTGACGGAATCCTATCGTCTTCTTCCTTGAGCCGACGTCCAGGATTCAACCCGCCTGGAGCCACTTCCAAGCCCTGCCGCCGGCAATCCAGCCCCTTCCCCGGCCGGCCATCGCCACCACCACCTCCGTTGAGGTGGTGGCTGTCGCCAGGCGGCGGCACAGCCGCCGGAGGTGTGTTTTCCGACAGTTCTAGTAGGAAAGTTTTTTGCCAAAAACCATGAAAACCATGGTTTGGATCGGGCTCAATTGAGCCCGAACCTTGAACCCTAAGAAATCTACGATCTACCCATGAGATAAGGAGAGGAGGAGGACCTTCCTGGCGGCCTGAATGCGAGTCGATCTTTGGGTTGCCATGGTAGTGGTGCCACCGGCCGGATTTCTGCAACAGTGCAGTCAAGTTGCTCGAATTCCTCAGGTAAATGGTTGGAAGGGTTCCTCTCATGTCACTGATGGTGTTTAAATCATCAGTTGGGGGAGGGGAGAGGCCAAACATCAATGACCACTAATGCCCTTGAAAGCTTGGCTCGGGTTGAGTGGGGGGGGGGGGCTGAATCTTCCTCTTGGTGGACGGGAAACGGCTGGAATCAACTCCTCTTCCCTAGAGGAGTTGATTGCAGCCATAAAGAGTGGTTGTTGGCCTCCTTTGGCCGGCTCCCACCCTTCCCTTCCTCTCCCCCAATTTTCTCTCTCCACCATTATCATGAAAGGAAGCTCCTTTCTCTCTCCTAGTCACCCATGTTGACTGGTCAACACCATAGGCTATATGCAGCCCACTTAGTCATAATGATTATGAAAAGTGAGGTTAGCCTAAGGGAGAAATGACTTGAGCTTGGGTTAGCCCATTTGGGCTACGTTTGACTTGGCTTAAGCTATTGTTAACTTAGGTCAATTTGATCATTTAGTTTGACCCCATTGGATCCTTGGTGACCCATTGGCCTCACTTTAGGGTTAGGAGTGCATGGATGGGGTCCACTTGGCTGGGGGGGGGTCAATTGACCCTAAGTAGGCTAGTTTGACCCATTTAGTGTTAGGGTTGACTTGGGTCAACTAAGTCTCGTTGATTGACCCCAATGGGTCCCTATGGATCTAATGGGTCTCCCAAGTATTAGGGGGTGTTGTGGTAGGGTATTGGGGTCAAGGTGTAGCCCCATGGTCATCCTAAACCATTGTTCAGAATTCTACTATTTGCAGACCATGATGATTTTCAACTTCATGTCTAAGCTCACTTGGTCTTATTGGGCTTCCTAGGGTCTTGTCATGACCTAATCATGACCAAAAAACACTCTTAGGGGTCTAGTTGGAAATGAGATGTTACAAATCCCAATAAACAAAACAAAGATTTCATCCCCGAAATCAAGGTTAAGCCTACGGGAATTTCTGCCGAAGAAAAGAAACTTGTAACATCTCATCGCGATGCCATGATTGCTAAATTAGGTTTAAAGGGAAACCTAGATCTATGACCATTTCGCCCAATTGGCAAACCAAGATCCCAATAAACAAAAGATAAGCCCCCAATAAACAAAAGTTTAGCCTCTACTCTTCCTGGAGCAGCCCTACTAGTTTAAAGCAGGAAAACAAATTAAACATCTTGAGGGGTTGTGAGGTATACCTGACTGAACATCTCTGGGTATCTTTGTCGTATCAGGTCCTGCGGTTCCCAGGTATGCTCCTCCTGGCCGTGGTTCCTCCATAGGACTTTGACTAACAGAACCTTCTTGCGACGCAAGATCCGTACTCCTCGGTCGTCGATCCGAACCGGCTCCAAGCGAACTGACCAGTCTGAAGCTACCGGCCCTTCGGTGGTCAAAATCTGCTGCTCTGGGCGTAGCAGAGCCCTCCTCAGCGAAGAAATGTGGAAGGCATCGTGCAGAGCGGCCAGCTCTGGTGGCAACTCCAGCCTGTAGGCTAGGGGCCCGATCCGCTCCAGGATCCTATAAGGGCCCATGTACCTAGGGCTGAGCTTCTTCCTCCGACCACGCACCCATGAGACTCCATGCATGGGCCGGATCTTCAAAAATACTCGGTCCCCCACCTGAAACTCCACCTGACGATGCCGGGCATCATAGTACTTAGCTTGTCTGCTCTGCGCCTCTAACATCCTGTCTCTGATCAGCCTCACCTGAGCCTCGGTGTCTTCAACAAAATCTGATCTCAACACCTTTGGATCCTCGTCCTGAATCCAAGAAAGCGGGGTTCGACATTTCCTTCAATACAAGGCTTCGTAAGGCGCCATCCTGATGTTATACTGATAGCTGTTGTTATAGGAGAACTCGACCAGGGGTAAGAGCTTATCCCACAGTTCTCCGCGGTCCAAAATGCATAGCCTCAAAAGATCTTCCAGCGTCCGGTTGGTGCGCTCCGTCTTCCCGTCCGTCTAGGGATGGAATGCAGTGCTGAAGGTCAATCACGTGCCTAAGTAAGCTTGCACGGATCTCCACTCCCTGGAAGTGAACCGGCCATCCCGATCCGACACGATCGTCTTGGGAACCCCGTGATATCGAACGAACTGCTCCACAAATCTTCGCACTATACTCCCACAGCGTCGTCCTTCCTGATCGGAATGAACCTGGCCATCTTTGTCAACCGATCGACGATGACCCAAATCGAGTCATTTCCCGTCCGTGATCGGGGAAGTCCGTGAATAAAGTCCATCACGATGTCTTCAAACTTCTACTCTGGTACCGGGAGTGGTTGCAACAAACCCGCGGGATTTTTGCACTCCGTCTTCACTAGCTGGCACGCTTAGCAGTGGGTCACAAATTGAGTGATATCCTTCTTCATGCCAGGCCAGTACGTAGTCTTCTTCAAATCCGCAGTCATCTTCGTGATCCCCGGGTGCACCGAGTATCTGCTGTGGTGGGCCTCCGCCATAATATCTTCCCGGACCTGGCCTCCTTCCGGTATATAAGTCCGACCTCTAAAGCATACCACACCATCCCTCATCGTGTAATCTCCTGCTGCACCGTTCTCCAAGGCCCAGAATATCGGCTCCAATTTGACATCTCGCCTCTGTCCCTCTCTGACTCGGTCCCGGATATCGTCTGTAGCACTCACCGCAACTAAATACTCCATGTAAAGCTCGGCGTCCTCGGATGACACTAGTGTGATGTGCATATCCTCAAATCTCCTTACCAGCTCCATAGACATAACCTGGGGCCCGGCCTCGGAAGTGGCAGCTCTCCGACTCAATACGTCAGCCACCACATTTGCCTTCCATGGATGGTAGTGCATCTCATACTGATAATCTGCTAAGAACTCCACCCAGCGCCTCTGCCTGATGTTCAGTTCCTTCTGTGTGTCCACGTATTTCAGGTTCTTGTGGTCGGAGTAGATGTCGTAGTGTCCTCCTTAAAGGTAGTGGCGCCAGACCTTCAAAGCAAAAACGACCGCCCCCATCTCAAGGTCGTGCACCGGATAGTTCTGTTCGTGCTTCTTCAACTGGCGAGACGCATAAGCAATCACATGACCCTTCTGCATCAGTACAGCTCCCATACCCTGGTAGGAAGCATCGGTGTAGACCTGAAATCCTTCTCTCCCCGAGGGGAGGGCAAGTATGGGAACCGAGGTTAGTCGATCCTTCAGCTCCTGGAAAGCTGCCTGACACTGCGGGGTCCACACGAAAGGTACCTCCTTCTTCGTCAAAGATGTGAGTGGGAGGGCGATTCGAGAGAATCCCTCCACGAACTTCCGGTAATAACCGACAAGTCCTAGGAAACTTCGTACGTCGGTGGCTGCCTTCAAGTGCGGCCAATCCCGAACTGCCCGAATCTTTGCCAGATCCACTGCCAACCCGGCTCCACTGATAATATGGCCTAAGAAGCCCACCTCCTTCAACCAGAACTGACATTTGCTAAACTTTGCATATAAATGATTCTCCCGCAGTCTCTGTAGGGTCGGTGCCAGATGGCGAGTGTGCTCCTCCTCCGTCCTCGAGTAGATGAGGATGTCATCGATAAACACAATGAAAAACACATCTAGATACTCCTTGAAAACCTGGTTCATGAGGGTCATGAACGCCGATGGTGCATTGGTGAGCCCGAAGGGCATCACCGTAAACTCAAATAATAAATATCTGCTACTAAAAGCAGTCTTCTGAATATCCTCCTCTCGAATCCGAAGCTGGTAGTAGCCCGACCTCAAATCTAATTTCGAAAAGAACTGTGCCCCCTGCAACTGGTCGAACAGCTCGTCTATCCTTGGCAGGGGATAGATGTTCCGGACCGTCAGCCGATTTAGTGCTCGGTAGTCGATGCACAATCTGAGTGTCCCTTCTTTCTTTTTGACGAACAACACCGGAGCTCCCCATGGTGAAGAGCTTGCCCGGACAAATCCGGCTTCCACTAGCTCCTGAAGCTGGCTCCGAAACTCTGTCAATTCCCTCGGGGCCATCCGGTAAGGGGCCTTAGATGCCGGCTTGGCCCCCAGCACAAGCTGTATCTGAAAGTCCTGCTCCCTGTGCGTGGGTAATCCGGGTAATTTTTCTGGAAAAACGTCCGCAAAATCCCGCACCACCAGGATATTCGATATAGAATCTGTGGCCTCCGCCATTTCAAACAGCACCTCGTAAACCTCCTCCCCCTGTAAATAGGCCTTAACGGCCTGTACTGAAGATAATGGTATACGTGAGGCAGGTCTTATACCTTTGATGATGATGATAGAGTCCCCGTGCCTCACGGTGATCCTCTTCGCTTGACAATCAATCTGGGCATGGTTCTATTGTAACCAAGTCATGCCCAGGATCAGCTCGAAGACTGGCATCCTTAGGATCGTTGCCGATGCTTCGAACGGCTTTCCTCCAATCTCCACCTCCATGCTGCAGTGGGCAGAGGTGAGTATCTCTGATCCGTCGGGTAGACGCACCCTCCTCATCCGGCCTGTGAACCGTTCCACTCCTTCCAGCCCTTCCAGAAAGGCCTCCGACACAAACGAGTGCGAGGCACCCGTGTCGAACAGAGTATAGGCGGGCTTGCCGCTGATGAAGAATATACCTGTGACGGTTAAATGTCTTAGTATTTTATAACGAGTTTTCTTTCCTATTTATTCTACTTAGTGCAGTTCTACTTACTGGGCAATTGAGAAAGGGAATTCAATTTAAACAATTTAAATATCTTGTCGTACCTGCTATGACCTACTCTGGGTTCCGAGGCTGTGCCAGGTCCAAAGCATACACCTGCTCCCTTTCCTGTCTTTGATCCCCTCCCTGGTAACCACGTCCTCAGCCGCGTCCTCGGCCTCCGAAATGCTGAGCAGGTGGGCCACCCTGTGGTGCTGGAGGTGGTGCCCCCCTCATGGGGCAGTTTCTCCGGAGGTGTCCAACCTGATGACAATGGAAGCACTCCAGTGGGGGATACGGCATACCCCCGGGTCTCGGCATCTCCTGTATCCGAAGAGGTTGCGGGGCCAATATCACCTGATCCATCGGCTCCTGCCTCACTTCCTGACGAGGCTGGTCCTCTGTTCTTCTCCCATCTGGTATAGCACCTCGCCGCTGATCATTTCTGGCTCTACGGCCCTGATCCTCCGCTTGCCGCTTCCGACCCCGAGTGGTGTGCCAGTCAGCCTCAATCCTCTTTGCCATCTCCAAAATCCGGGAGATAGGCCCGTCAGATACAAACAACAAGGCCTCCCTCAACTCCTCTTTCAGACCCTTATAGAATCACTTGATGTATCCTGCCTCGTCCAGCTGGTACGAACCTGCATATCGAGCCAAATGGTCGAACTCTCGATGGTACTCCACCACCGTCCTGGTGCCCTACTTCAGCTGTAAGAACCGCTCCTCCAACTCATCTCTGGCCGACTGCGGAACAAAATGCTCCAGCAGCGTGGCCCTAAATTCCTCCCAGGTAATTTCCGCAACCTTCCTATCGGTAAACGTCGTGTCCAACAGCGTCTTCCACCACCTCTTGGCATGGGACTCCAAGAAAGATACCACCAAAGGCACCCTCTCCTCCCAGGGGCACCGTATCCCGGTCAACATCTCGTACATAATATCCAGCCACTCCTCTGTCTGCACTGCCGACTCTGTCCCCAAGTAGGACGGGGGAGAGAGTCCTCAGAAGGTGCTCATCCAGTTGGCCCCCGAGTTTGGCTGCGGGGTCGGAGCCTGTTAAGCCCAGAAGGCCTCAAGGATAGCTGTAAGAGTTTGCCCCATGTCTGACTGAAGGAAAGGAGTGGGGACCAGGGGAGGTGGTGCAATGTCCGGAGTCTGCTGAGCTGCGCCTTGTGGGGTGGGCTGAGCTGGGGGCTGCAAAAGGAACTACATTAGTAGGTAATCATCTCAATACCTAATAAGAAGTGGACAATTTACATGTGATCCCTCATATGGGCACACCACTGCTTCCGCTGCTAAGTTTGACCCCAAACTAAACTCGCGCGGGGGTGACCCAGGGTTGTGGACTGCTACTTTTTGATCGAGGTCTGCTTTGATACCACTTGTAAGACCCCTTTTTTTTCTTTTTTAACACCGGGGTCTTAGGCCCAGAACCGCCATTTTGCGGTGACTCCTTCACGCCCTGAAGGGTCATCACCGCAAAGCGCTGTTTCTGCCGGCCAATTCGATCACAGAAAAGTAGCACAATAAAGTAAATGCAAACTACCAGTCCACAGATAATCACATATCATAAAGATAATCTCCACGAAGGGAGTGTCCACAGAAAAACACATCAGAGTAGTAAAATACGGGCTTATGCCCGGTACATCATGTCCTCACTACAAATCACTCATGCGGAAGCAAAAGCAGAAAATCTACTCAAGGTCGAGACTCACGGTCCCGACTGTATGAACTCCGGAGCTAGACTGCCCCATCTCCAAGCGCACTGGTCTCTGGGGCTGCTCCTCCATGCTGGGCTCCACGATACCCTAAATGATGCGGTTCGAAAACTGTTAGTCTAAAAGACTAAGCCCTATCATCCCCCACCCCTTCCCCCATGGCTCCTAGGCACCGAGCGGAGAGGAAGAAAGGGAGGACTTGAAGGTAGAGAATAATCAAAAACAGATGCCAGCGGACCTATACTAGCAATTCTATAATAGATATTGATAATAATATGAAATATGAAAAGTAACCTTCACTTATGTGAGAACACATAAGCTAAGGGGTCTTCTGCAAGGCTCCCATCGTATAAAAAGTCTCATACCAATTTATACGTTGGGGTGTCGGTTATCAAACAGCAATATATATATATATATATATATATATATATATATATATATCAAAATTTACCTTAATTTATAAACTTGTCCACACAAGCTTATAGACCAAGGGGTCGTTTTGCAGGTCCTAATGTATAAGCGTCTCATTCCACTTATACTTTAGGTGTCAGGGTTAAATGAATCGATTATGCTATGACATGCAAGTGGGTATGATGGATCATGCAAGTGCAACACACACACCTGACTCTGTGTACACAGACCTTTAGTTCCCCCTTTTTGGAGCCGTAACCTCCCAGGATACCTTCGTAGTGGCAGACGGAAGCGGTGGGTTGGGCCTCGCCCACCTCTAAACCAGTAAAGCACTACCGGTCAGACCTATCGTACACCTCAACGCTTGGTGCACGAAGCGGACTCCTGCGTACTCTTGCCGGCTGGCGCACCGGACTTCTGTTGGCGAAGTGCTAGCCACACTTGCCGAGTCAGCGTATTGGCGTCGGTGCATCGACCCTCCAATACCGAAGACCCACCACCTTAATTTTCTTTCCTTTTATGCACATTCAAATTTAACGTATCCAAAAAAAACCGAGCCGAAGCTCCCCGGACTAGAAATGTCTGTCTCAAACAATCGAGCCGAAGCTCCCCGGACCCAAACGTCCATCTCTTAACCATCCAAGTCGAAGCTTCCAACTATCTTCCAGTGCTATTAGTGTTCGTGAAATGTGCAACCCTAATTACTAAGTTAATCTTTCAGCTTGTTAATACAGTTTACGTTAACCCAGGACTGCCCCCGGTATTCCCTGTGAAGGGCTCTCAAGGGGCACTAGGAACTATGTTGGGATTACGCGCAGCTTTCCCATTAGCAAGGTACTTATTTTTATTATTGGTTGATTCTCTTACCCATTACTTTCTCATGTTACGATAGGCTAATCCTAAGGTGATTTGACTCTACTTCACCTCGGAGAGGACGATCTTTCGTCGAACCCGAGCGCCTCTAAACCCTAGCCAAAACAACACCCTACTCATTTTATCTTCCAATGATGCTCCTAATTCTATTTATCCCTTCCAGCAAACCAACAAACCCAACTCATGTGCTCTAATTCATATTCCATCTTATTACCTGCATTTTTACTAAATGCAGACCACTTAAGCTATATGACCCGTAAAATGTGAAGTATACCAAATGATCATCCAGCACTCATATAATAATTATTGTAGGGCTATACTGACATTTGTAGCCTAAATCCATAATTTTCTAATTTTCATAATTTAACTGATAATTTATCTATTTATTCTAGTAACCAAAAGTTCCAAGTTTGAACATGAAGTATAAGTTTTAGACAAGATAAAATTCCACTAAATTTATGTTAAATGCAAAATGAATAATCATCTAAAAATCCAGAATCTTCCTATTTTTCAGCAAGGTTTAAGCCCTTAAATTTTATTTCAAATTTATTCCATAATAAATCATTTAAAGAGGATGTACAACAATAATACTTCCAAAAATTCAGAGAAAATTTCAGGATGATTATAAGGACACATAAAACCTCTAGATAAAGTTTCATAATTTTTTTAGAAAGAATTATTCTCTGAATTAATTAAAAATCAAGGTCTCAAAATTTTGGACTTGTAAAGGAAGTGCTATAAACAGCCCTCTAAAAATTATGAATAAATTTCTACAAGTATATTTTGGCCTGAAATCATCAAAACCTAAGTCTCATGATTTTTCAACAGATATATCATCAATAATTAATTTTATTCTACCAAATCCCCTTTCCAAAACTTGTGAAGAAAGTACTAAATATATTAAAGTAAAAATTATAATAAAATTCAGGGATATTCACTTAGGCCTGAATTATCTTCTAACAAAGTTTCATCAAATTCAAATGTACCGAATAACCAGAAATAATTTAAATATCATTTTAGGCCCTTTGGTATTTAACAAATGAAGTACCAGAAATATAATCCATAAAATTCTAGTAAACTTACCAGGGGTTCTAGATGGTCTAAAACCTACTCTACCCAAGTTCCATAATTTTTAGTTAAGGTTTAGTGCCTGAATTTACAAATTTGTTCTTCTACCCTAAAACTAGGGTTAGAGTTTTGAGGTGCCTACCTTCCTCCCAGTCCCCTAAGATTTCTTTCAGATAACTTAGGTTACTCTACCTTCAATTCTACTAAGTTTTCAAGGGCATACAAAGGCATTAGCCCCCATGTCCTTCACAACCCCCAAAGGTCCTTCCTTAGGGTTTGAGGTTGAACCCTAGGGTAAATCAAGCCTAAATCATCTCATTTTCCTTAAGAGTGTGACATTTGTCATGCCAAGTCAGTGTCCAAAACATCAGCCTCTGTTGAGGTGAGGTGACCACCCTAAGCCCAGAGTGCACTTTTAGTCAAAAATACCTCCTTAAGGCCAAACTAGGGTTTGGTGATTCCCTGACCAAAACCTATCCAAATGAGTTGACATTTTGTACAGAGCTAGGTATTGATGTCAGGGACCACTCACCAAAATTTGGGAGGGTTTAGATGTCATTAGACCACTTAATTAAAAAACCCTAGCATTATTAAATAAAAGTAAAAACGTTAGGCAAAGTGTCTCTAAAAATTCTGAGTTTTGGGCAGGCCCTAGGTATAGATAGTTTAGACTCCCTGCCAAAATTTCAAGTAATTTGGACGAAGGATTAAGTGTGGGCACTCAGTTTAATGACTGCCTAGCCTTAGGTATAGGTCCCACCACAATGGGTGCCCTGGTCAAACCATGCACCCAAATTGGTTCAAACCATTTTAAAATAAAGTAGACCCAAAGGACTACAACTTTCATGTTGAAGGTTTTCTCACCAGGTGAGCCTAAGTATTTTTAAAATTTAAAACCAATAATACCAAAATCTGTGACATAAATCACATTATTATAAATATATTTCATATAGTTTAAAATCGAATGGAGCACGAATCTTGGCGCGTATTTGACGGAATCCTATCGTCTTCTTCCTTGAGCCGACGGCCAGGATTCAACCCACTTGGAGCCACTTCCAAGCCCTGTCGCCGGCGATCCAGCTCCTTCCCCGGCCGGCCACCGCCACCACCACCTCCGTTGAGGTGGTGGCTGTCGCCAGGCGGCGGCACAGCCGCCGGAAGTGTGTTTTCCGGCGGTTCTAGTAGGAAATTTTTTTGTCGAAAACCATGAAAACCATGGTTTGGATCGGGCTCAATTGAGCCCGAACCTTGAACCCTAAGAAATCTACGATCTACCCATGAGATAAGGAGAGGAGGAGGACCTTCCTGGCGGCCTGAATGCGAGTCGATCTTCGGGTTGCCATGGTAGTGGTGCCGCCGGCCGGATTTCTGCAACAGTGCAGTCAAGTTGCTTGAATTCCTCAGGTAAATGGTGGGAAGGGTTCCTGGTGTTTAAATCATTAGTTGGGGGAGGGGAGAGGCCAAACATCAATGACCATTAATGCCCTTGAAAGCTTGGCTCGGGTTGAGTGGGGGGGCTGAATCTTCCTCTTGGTGGTCGGGAAACGGCTGGAATCAACTCCTCTTCCCTAGAGGAGTTGATTGCAGCCATAAAGAGTGGTTGTTGGCCTCCTTTGGCCGGCTCCCACCCTTCCCTTCCTCTCCCCCAATTTTCTCTCTCCACCATTATCATGAAAGGAAGCTCATTTCTCTCTCCTAGTCACCCATGTTGACTGGTCAACACCATAGGCTATGTGCAGCCCACTTAGTCATAATGATTATGAAAAGTGAGGTTAGCCTAAGGGAGAAATGGCTTGAGCTTGGGTTAGCCCATTTGGGCTAGGTTTGACTTGGCTTAAGCTAGGGTTAACTTAGGTCAATTTGATCATATGGGTTGACCTCATTGGGTCCTTGGTGACCCATTGACCTCACTTTAGGGTTATGAGTGCATGGGTGGGGTCCACTTGGATAGGGGGAGGTCAATTGACCCTAAGTAGGCTAGTTTGACTCATGTAGGGTTAGGGTTGACTTGGGTCAACTAAGTCTCTTTGATTGACCCCAATGGGTCCCTATGGCTCTAATGGGCCTCCTAAGTATTAGGGGGTGTTGTGGTAGGATCTTGGGGTCAAGGTGTAGCCTCATGGTCATCCTAAACCATTGTTCAGAATTCTACTATTTGCAGACCATGATGATTTTCAACTTCATGTCTAAGCTCACTTGATCTTATTGGGCTTCCTAGGGTCTTGTCATGACCTAGTCATGACCAAAAAATACTCTTAGGGGTATAATTGGAAATGGGATGTTACAGTAATTCTCTTAGTTTATGTGGATGATATTTTGATAACTGGCGATGACTCTAACTGGATACAACAAATAAAGCAACACTTAAACTCTGTCTTACAAACAAAAAATCTGGGAAACCTTCAGTACTTCATTGGTCTTGAGGTTGCTCAAAGACCTGATGGTCTGGTCTTATCTCAACGGAAATATTGTCTGGATCTTCTTTAGGATACTAGTTATTCCGGATGTAAACCCGCTGAAACACCTATGGATGTCAACCACAAGCTCAGTGCTCATGGAGCAGAATCAGACTCTCTTCTTACTAATCTGGAATATTATCGATGTCTTGTGGGAAAACTAATATATCTGACAGTTACAAGGCCCGGTATCTCGTTTGATGTTGGAGTGATCAGTCGCTTTATGCATTCACCAAGGATATCTTATCTTCAGGCTGTCGAACGCATCCTCATGTATTTAAAAGCTACCCCGGGACGAGTGTTGGTATACAAGCCATCCTCCTCTTTATCCCTTGTTGCATACACTGATGCTGATTATGCGGGCTCACTTGATGATCGACGATCCACCTCTAGCTTATGTACCTACTTTGGAGGAATTATCATCACCTGGCGCAGCAAGAAGCAATCTGTTGTTGCTCGCTCTTCTGCTGTAGTTGAGTATCATGTGATGGTTGTTGTCGTCTCTGAACTTACCTGGTTAGAGAGCCTTCTTAGTGATTTGGGTGTCAATCTCTCCTCTCCTGTTACTCTTGTTTATGACAGTCAAGCTGCTATACATATTGCGAAGAATCCTGTGTTTCATGAGGGGACAAAACACATTGAGATTGATTGTCATTTTGTTCGGGAGAAGGTCCAACTGAAGAAACTTGAATTGGAGCATGTTCCAGCTTCTGAGCATGTTTCTGACATCTTTATCAAGACACTTCCTTGGCCACTGTATCAACAGTTTTTATACAAACTTGGTGCTTATGATTTGTATGCTTCAGCTTGCGGGGAAGTGTTAGAAGATAGTGGAATAATATGTAAAAGCTCATTGTAATTGTGGCCCATTTATGAGCTCAAATAGTCTTAGTTTTTGTCCCACATTGTAGATTTGTGATTTCTCTCTTCTTCTCTTCCTATATATTGGTATTCATACTTGATGTTTATACAAAAAATACTACCCACAAATTTCTTCTCTTACTTTCTACAAAAACAATAAGGTTGATCATTTTATCATAGCAT
This sequence comes from Platanthera guangdongensis, assembly GCA_039583875.1. NCBI lineage: Eukaryota > Viridiplantae > Streptophyta > Magnoliopsida > Asparagales > Orchidaceae > Platanthera > Platanthera guangdongensis. The sequence continues at coordinate 126,060,443 of CM077154.1, read as the reverse complement.
TGAAACCGGGAAAGAAAGGCGTCACAAAGCGGGCTGAATCAGGGATGAATAAGGAGCATTGGCCTTGAGAACTCAAGGAGGTCAAACCGACGGCAGGATCTGGATGTTTCACAGCTTCCACATGAGCCTAAATTTCGGACACCGAAATGGACCTAAAAAAAAGTGGTGTTATTGACATACAAATAATGAATATGTAAATCCAAAATATTAATGCAGCCCAAATTTATATATTTGCACACGGAGCCTATATTAGCACACCAAATGCCATTAAAAAATATGTATACTCCATGAAATTCCTCCACAGCACCATGAGTTTTCTCCACTGCAGCACGAAATTCCTGCAACAATCCCTCTTTCTCTAAAAAAAGAAGTAAATCTTCACATGAGAAACGAACCGGCAGTTCTGAGGCTGCATCACTCCTAAAAAAAACTCTCCTCCCACTTAGTGCTTAAATTTAAGATAACTCCAGCTAAACAGAGAATGATGAACAGTATCAAACGAGCAACAATAGAAACAAGTAACAATTCTTTATATTAAAAGACTGCAGTTTACTGTAATACTAGACAAAATAATTACTATGAAACATAATAACATTTTAATGATTGAAATATTCATTAAAAAACACAGAAAAATTTAAATGATTATATTGGAAGAGGATGCGCGAACGCTATCCCCACTATCACAAATTATGATGTCCACTCTCCCACTTGGGGAGATGGTAAATCAGCACCCCTTCAACGTGCAATGAAGGCCACTGATCTAGGCCACAGGCATTTTTGATCACCCGTTAAGACCCCATCCAGGTAAGTATGTATAAAAGGTAGTGGACATTTCTTTATATAGCTGAATGCGGGATAAAATATTTAGAACCACCTGTGTGGGACTAAAAGCGTTTACCGCTGCTTCAGGCTTCAGCACTTAGAGGAAGGCCCGGCCTTCAAGGAATGATTCCTATTTTAATACTAAATATTATTACATTTTAAATATTTCTTTATATAATACGAGTGGCATGCACGGGCCTCCGGCGCTCGTGCTCCGCGCGACAGTACCCACTCGCGGCAGCAGGTTTGGCCCGCCCCCGGCGGGTTTCGCCCATATATAATATAATATAATGTATATTTATATAATATACAAGTGCCCGACACAGGGCTCCACCCCTGCGACCAAACGCGACAGTACCTGGCCGGCGACGGCGGGCTTTGCCTGGCCCCAGCGGGCTTCGCCCGCCCCTGAAGGGCTTCGCCCGTGCTCCATACGTCATTGCGGGTAGCGTCCGCATCAAGACGGGATGCGCTCGTAATATATACATATGAGTGGACAAAATGACCGTAAAAAACTATACATCAATATTATCATTTTTATTTTGTAATAAAATGTACATTTTGATATACATCACTAAAAAAAGTGAATGGCTAATAAGAATAAATGGCGCCACTCTCTTTCCCGCCGCCCACTCTCTCTCACCGCCCTCTCCCTCTCCTCTCTCTCTCTCTCTTTCTCCCTTCTTTTCTCTCTCTGAACCATGAGTCTCAATGGGTTTAGAACACCTAAGATTATTATTAAACGGTGATGAACAAAAGAGTAAAATCCGACAGTCAGAATTGTTCCAATAGATTTTAAAATTATGGTTTTAAAGACCATTATATATTTCTTTATAAGTGTTTTAAAGACCATTATATATTCCAATGCTGCTGGCGGCCTGACCGGCGACCACTGACGGGTTCGCCGGTCTCCGGCAAATCCTCCCGGGGTTGTCGGGCGACCAGCAGGCAGGGCCACCGCCGGCAGTGGCCCTGCCTGTAAGACCCAAATCTGGAAAGAGGGGGAGGGTGGGGATGTTGAAAAAAAATCGCGTTTTTTTGGGTTCTGCTCGGGATTCAGGAGAGGGAAGGAGGAGGGATATTTTGGGAGAAGTTTATTTACAGTTCAGATCTGATCGATTCGACGACCCAAATTTTTTGAATGAATTTTTAATTCGTGATTATTTGCAGACCTCCATATTTCTTTTTGAAATAGTATAGATATATATTAGCCCAGTATGTTCGTAATGATTAATATATGATGAATATTAGAATATCACAAAACGAGTGTCACTCTTAACTTTTGCGCGGCAGCCGATTTTTTCTCGCTCCTAGTCGTGTTCATAAAGCCCCCCGGGCTCGGGCGCGGCAGTCTGGGGGGCGGGAGCTGCGAAACCGGGGTAGATAAGAGGCGGCTCCTTTGCCGAGCCGACCGGTGCTCGCCTCCTGGTTTTCCCCCTGCCCGCGCGCCCCACTTTCATATTCTTGCACTTGGTCTTTGTAATAAGTAACCTTAAAATATTCTTAGTCATGCGGCATCTAAATAATATATTGCTTTTCATTGACTTAGCCTTTGTTGGGACGCGCCGGAAGTCAGCGAGCTGAGGGTTGGCGAGCTGGGCCGATTGGACAGCTTTGGTGGTTGGAACGTGCCGGAAGCCGGCGAGCTGGGGGTTGGCGAGCTGGGATGGCGAGCTGGGCCGGTTGGGCAGTTTGGCAACCTAATTACTTTTTCTATAAATAGCCCCCTCCCCCACCAACCCCCGTACTACCACCTTAACTGTTTGCTTCTCTCTCTCTTCCTGTGCTTTCTCTCTTTTCTGTTCGCGCTCCATCCCTTTCTCTGCGAGTATGGGCAAGGCCAATCCTGACGCCGACGGCCGCACCAAGTGCGCCCTGCACTTCACCGATTACTGCTTCTTCGAGGGGAACACCACCGAGGAGGAGCTCGCGCAATTTGTTGGCGACCATGTTCGGCCGGGCTTCGAGGCGCGCTGTGTAACACCCCCATCCGTCGTATGGCATATAACAGAAGGTCCAGCTGGAACCCGACGCCATATACCACAGACAGTCGGAAGGGTTACTAAATGAATAAATCAAACCATCTAATAAGACTACTCGTCCTAATCACAGAGCATTCTAGCGGAAGATTTTAAAGTTGAAAGAACCCAAAATTAATTCCATCAATATGAATGTCCACAGCTACAACAACAGGAATGAACCCCAAATACACTGAAATAGGTACATGGCCTTATGGCCTTACAAATGTTCATAAATATAACATGTCTTACATACATCGGCTCGCAGGCCGGCCACACATGAGAAATGTAAAAACAACTATTCTACGGCCTTCTAGGGCCAGCACAGCAACATGGGCTCCAGCCCGCTATTTGGCGCTCGGCTCCGCAGCACCTGCAAGCACATACCACCGCACGGTGGCAAATAAAGCAACGGTCAGCTAAAAGCCGACCAAATTATAACGACCCCGCCCCTTACTCGGGACGGCGGTGCTCTTTCCCTGCAAAACTTTAGCCAACAATATATATATAGCGCAATTATAATTCGCCACAGGTGTAGGCTCGCACGGCCAAACACCCCGTGCACTCAGGGCACATTCATGGTGGACCCTGACCCATCAGTGCATCCACCACCACCCCTAGGATGGCAACAACATGTGAGCATTTAGCCTTTCTGACCACCGTCTAAGGCTCCAACTATGCCAACGGCCAGTCCCCGTCTTCGGGTCTCTCGCACCGAACCACATAGCCTAGGTCCAATTCACTTGCCCGTTGCTCACGCCGCATGTCCAATTTAAGGAACTTTGCGCGGGCCAAGCTTCTCTCGGATCCCAAATTTTCCAAAACAGTCTCATAACCCAGTTATGATCAAGGCCGGTTTCCCAGACCGCCAAGTTAGCAGAACACGTTTCCGCTCAATTTTCCGGGTGCGCCTTGAAGCTAACCTTCAAGGATCCCTGCTGCAATCTACCGCGTGGAAACCCAAAAAAATCCAAAGCACGGAGTCTTCTCCGGCAAAACCATATCAAATGCAACATCACCGATCCAGACAAAACACGTCCGGGTAGGCTTCACACACAATGCCTATGCCTGTACTTACGATTCCGGGCTCTACATGCAACACAAGGGGGACTATTCCCGTCAACCCCAAGGAACACCACGCACTCACCGCATACTCGCGGGAGCGGGATTCCCTATGCAGAAAGAAAGAGATTCAAGCGCTCGAGTTGAGAATCGTTACCCTTGTAGTCCGTTTTGGCGCCATGGAAAAACTACGCGGTTAGAACTCTTCGCAATGACCTTCCCTCCACGGATCCGCTCTCCGATTTCGAAATGGCGCTCCGATGCTCCGCCGGCGGCCGGAAACCTCCTTCTTCTTCCTCTTCTCTCTCACTTTGGAAGGGGAGAATTTTGGAGAGAAAATGAGGGAATAACTCCCTATTCCCGGCCTTAACAGAGCCTAAACTAATCTGGGCCGTCAGATCTAAATTAAAGAAAATGAACGGCTCGGATCTGCACAAAATTCCCCTGAACTGGGCCGCACACGGCTTGGCACACGGCCGTGTCCAAGGCCGTGTGCCTCGATCCAGGCACGATCGTCGAACGGGGAAACGCACACGGGCCAAGACACGCCCGTGTCTGACCTGACACGCCCGTGTCGGGTTCCTCGACACGCCCGTGTTCGAGGGCGTGTCACGCATAACCGCCACGGCAACGGACACGACCCCTCAGGACACGGGTCTGGACACGGGTTGGCACACGCCCGTGTCAGATGACACGCCCGTGTCATCTGGCCGTGTTCCTGGCCGTGTCCTTCTCGGGTTGGAAACGGCCAAAAATCACCAGCCAGACACGGCCTTGGACACGCCCGTGTCCTAGGCCGTGTACCCCTACAGGCACCAAAAACTCTTTTTCCGCGACCGACTCGCACACAGAATTCGGGGCGTTACAAATCTCCCCCACTTAAGGAATTTCGTCCCGAAATTAAGCAAAGGTACACGAAAGCTAAATGATACCTGAGTGGAATAACTCGGGGTATTCCTCCAACATAGCTTGCTCTCGCTCCCAAGAAAGCTCCTCACGTCCGCAATTATCCCAACGGACTTTAACCATTCTGACCTCCTTGTTGCGGAGTCGTTTGACTGCAACATCTTCAATTCGTACTGGTCTGACCCTTGTTGTTAACTCATAATCAACCGGTACCTGATCGTCTGCAATGATCTGCGAAGCCTCCTGAACTGCCTTACGCAACACTGATACGTGGAATACATCATGCAGCCCACTCAACTCCGTCGACAGCTTTAATCTATACGCCGCCTCGCCAACACGCTCCAGGATCTCAAATGGTCCAAGGTATCTCGGACTCAGCTTCTTCAAGCGTCGAACCCGCGATACACCCTTGAACGGCTTGATTTTTAAATACACCATGTCGCCAACGTTGAACTCCACATTTCTATGTTTGGCATTGTAGTACTTTGACTGTCTATCCTGAGCAATCTTCAGCCTTTCTTGAATTGTTCGTATCATTGAAGTGGCATCTTCCACCGCTTGACGTTTATACAACTTTGATTCGCCTGCCTCCAACCAAGACAACGGCGTACGGCACTTCCTCCCATACAAAGCTTCAAAAGGCGCCAATCCAATGCTTGCCTGAAAGCTATTGTTGTACGCAAACTCCACCATGTACAGGTGATCCTCCCAATGCTTCCCGAAATCTAGGACGCACATGCGAAGCATGTCCTCCATAGTTCTGTTGACTCTCTCGGTTTGGCCATCTGTCTGCGGGTGAAAGGCTGTGCTGAACTTTAGCTTAGTACCCAACAGACCATGCACCAACCTCCAGTCATTTGACGTGAAGCGTCCATCACGATCACTAACAATACTGCGAGGCACACCATGCAGTCGTACAATATTATCCACGTAGAGTTTGGCTAACTTTTCCACTGGATCCTCCTTTCTCACTGGGATAAAGTGCGACACCTTTGTCAATCTATCAACAACCACCCAAATGGCGTCATTTCCTTTCTGTGACTTCGGCAAACCGTGCACAAAATCCATAGATATGTCGTCAAACTTCCATTCTGGGATAGGAAGTGATTTCAGGAAACCTCCGGGCTTCTGGCAATCCGCCTTCACTAATGCACAAGTACGACACTTGGCCACATAAAGCGCCACATCCTTCTTCAAACCCGGCCACCAGAATAATTTCTTCATGTCTCTATACATCTTCGTGCTTCCCGGGTGGATTGAGTATTTGGTATGATGAGCCTCATACATCAACTCCTCCCGAATATTATCCGCACTAGGAATGCATAGACGACCGTCCTTCCTTAGCAACCCATCTTCAACCACAAACTGGGAATTTGACCCATCCAAAGATCCATCCAAGATTTGCTTCATGCTGCTATCCTGAACCAAAGCCCTCCGAACTCTATCCGCTAGGACACACTGCACCTCTGTCCAAAACAGTTTCGCCTCGGCACTAGACTGCTTGTCAACGCAAGATATCTCCAATGCCTCCAACTCTTGGACCAATCTCTTATCATGCACTGATAACCAGTTGGCTTGTGCGGGAATCTTACGACTCAACGCATCCGCCACTACATTTCCCTTCCCAGGCACATAGTGTATCTTGAAGGTGTAGTCCCCTAAGAACTCCATCCACCTCCTCTGCCTCATGTTCAGATCTTTTTGGTCCAATAGGTACTTCAAACTCTTATGATCGGTGTAAATATCCACCTTCACACCGTACAGATAGTGCCTCCAAAGCTTAAGAGCAAATATCACGGCCGCTAACTCTAAGTCGTGGACCGGATAATTCCTCTCGTGAACCTTCAATTGTCGTGAACCATAAGCTATCACTCTCCCATGCTGTAGTAGAACACAGCCCAAACCACTACCTGAAGCATCACTATAAATCTCGAATCCTTCGGTACCACTTGGCGAACATAAAATAGGCGCCGTGGTTAACCGCCTCTTCAACTCTACAAAAGCCTGTTCGCACTCCGAAGACCACACAAACTTCTGATCCTTCCTTGTCAACGTCGTGAGTGGTAGTGCTATCCGCGAGAAGTTCTCTACGAAGCGCCTGTAGTAGCCAGCAAGCCCCAGAAAACTCCGGACCTCTGCCACTGTAGTCAAAGTAGGCCACTCCCGTATCGCCACTATCTTCGCCGGATCCACAGCTATTCCTTCTCCACTGACAACATGACCAAGGAACGCTATCGAGGATAACCAGAACTCACACTTGGAGAACTTTGCATACAACTGACTTTTCCTCAATGTCTCCAACACCATGTGCAAATGCTTGTAATGATCCTCCTCGCACCGCGAATACACCAGGATATCATCGATGAATACTATCACAAACTGATCCAAGTATTCTCTGAACGTCCTATTCATCAGATCCATAAACACGGATGGAGCATTCGTCAACCCAAACGGCATACCGTGAACTCATAATGCCCAAACCGCGTACTGAATGCTGTCTTTGGAATGTCGCTCTCCCTTATCCTCAACTGATAGTAACCGGACTTCAAATCTAACTTCGAGTATACAGTTGACCCAACCAACTGATCAAATAGATCGTCAATCCTCGGGATTGGATATTTGTTCTTCTCCGTAAGTTTGTTCAATTCCCGATAATCGATACAAAGCCGCAAGCTCCCATCTTTCTTCTTAACAAAGAGAACTGGTGCGCTCCAAGGTGATGAACTTGGACGCACATATCCTTGCTCTAGCAACTCTTGCAGTTGCACCTTCAACTCCGCCATTTCTCTCGGGGCTATCCGATAGGGGGAGCGTGACACCGGTTTGGCACCCGGTACCAGCTCTATAGTAAAGTCTATCTCCCGCTGAGGAGGGGCTCCTGGGAGATCATCTGGAAACACATCAGGATACTCGGACACAACTGGGATGTTGCCCAAACTAGGCTTAGGCGTCGAAGTCTGCACTAGAGTGACATATAGTTCTGCCCCAGACCGAACTGCCTTGAACACCTGAAGGGCTGATATCAGAACTTTCCCTGACCCCTTCATGCCCGCAAAAGTAGTCTCCCGACCAGTGTCCAGACCCAACTTAACTTCTTTACGTTTGCAATCAATACATGCACTCTGCTCCGAGAGCCAATCCATACCGAAAATTACGTCGAACTCCACTAATGGTAGAACCAACGCCCGCAAATCAAACTCCCGGTCTCCAATCTGAATCTTCACAACACAAATCCTATCCGCACGCATTGAGCACCCATTAGGCAACAACACATCCAACTTGTTTTCTGCCATCGAGAACGGAACTCCGATGCGCGATATAAACTTTTCAGACAAGAAGGAATGTGATGCTCCCGTATCAAAAAGGGCTCTCACCGGAAACCCAAAGATTAACACAAAGCCTAGCATTAACAAACGTAAGCTAACAAATACGAAGGTAACAACTATAAAAGTTAAACCACTGTAATTTAACTCATACCTGTCACCACGTCTGCTTGCTTAATGGCCTCCTGTAGACCAAGGTTGTAGACTCTAGGCTGGGCTGGAGCATGATGGGATGCGGTTGACTCCACCGCCTTCCCTTTCTCCTCATAAGTCGCTCCAGGTCTCCTCTCGGACTTTGGACGTCCGCTCCAACACTCCCGAGCAAAATGCCCCATCTTCCCGCAGTTGTAGCAAGCTCCGGGGACTCGACTTGTAGTTGCCCCCGATGCATCAGCCGAAGGGGCTGAGTTTGAAGTCCTCCGCTTCTTGTTCCATCTGCGGAAACCTGTCTTGTGACTTGGCACCTTGAACTCGGTCTTCTTTTCTCCTGGGTCCCTCTTCTCTTGAACTTTCTTCGCAACCTTTTCCAACGATCGGGCCGAATTGACCAAGGCTAGGAAGCCCTGCGCCTTAGGCCCAGCAAGGAGTAACTGTAAATCGCCACGAAGACCCTCATAGAATCGGTTGGTCTTCCTCTCTTCTTCTGAAAACATAGCACAGCATAACGACCCAACCGTGTGAACTCATGCAGATATTCGTCCACGCTTCTGGATCCCTGAGTCAACCCAAGAAATTGATTCTCCATCTCCAACCTCTGAGCAGAAGGTACAAATCTGGCTAGGAACAATCTTGAAAATTCTTCTATCGGCACATCCGCAAGTTGCCTTCCCACTAGAAGATGAAACTCCAACTCGTCCCACCACAGCCTCGCCTCACCTTCCAAAAGAAAAGTCGCTATGGTGGTCTTCTGCCACTCCTCAGTCATTGTGGCCGTCAACACCCTCTTTATGGAAGAGAGCCAGTCCTCAGCTTGAGTTGGTGTTCCAACCCCATTAAACCTCGGAGGATTAAAGCCCATCACATGCTTTAGCTGCCGCTCCGTAGTTCTCCTCGGCTCTACTAACTCAACTGCTGCGCGATCAACCACTCTCGGCTCTACCGCCCTAACCGGTTCTTGCTCATCCGCAGGAGGTGCGCGATGCATTTGCCCCGCAGGTTGGGCATTTATCATTGCGAACACGGCTTCAGCCACCATCCTGATGGTTTCCGCTGAAGGAGGTGTAGCAGGCACGTCCCTTGGTGCACTACTTTCCGCTGATTGCGGACGCTCTGACTGACCAGCACCGCTCCTAGCTGCCTATAATAGCAAAGACACACGATTAGACAACAAACAAATTGCTAAAAGCAATCATTGGAACACTCAGGTTCCACAAAACAAGTGTATTTTCATTCCTAAGTGGACATTCATGGGTTCTTTTTGATGTTATAACGATGACGCACACATGTGCTCACCACCCCTTAAAAGAATTCGTCCACGAATTCATTTAAGCTTGACCGTAACCAGAAGTCTGATACCAAATTGTAACACCCCCATCCGTCGTATGGCATATAACAGAAGGTCCAGCTGGAACCCGACGCCATATACCACAGACAGTCGGAAGGGTTACTAAATGAATAAATCAAACCATCTAATAAGACTACTCGTCCTAATCACAGAGCATTCTAGCGGAAGATTTTAAAGTTGAAAGAACCCAAAATTAATTCCATCAATATGAATGTCCACAGCTACAACAACAGGAATGAACCCCAAATACACTGAAATAGGTACATGGCCTTATGGCCTTACAAATGTTCATAAATATAACATGTCTTACATACATCGGCTCGCAGGCCGGCCACACATGAGAAATGTAAAAAACAACTATTCTACGGCCTTCTAGGGCCAGCACAGCAACATGGGCTCCAGCCCGCTATTTGGCGCTCGGCTCCGCAGCACCTGCAAGCACATACCACCGCACGGTGGCAAATAAAGCAACGGTCAGCTAAAAGCCGACCAAATTATAACGACCCTGCCCCTTACTCGGGACGGCGGTGCTCTTTCCCTGCAAAACTTTAGCCAACAATATATATATAGCGCAATTATAATTCGCCACAGGTGTAGGCTCGCACGGCCAAACACCCCGTGCACTCAGGGCACATTCATGGTGGACCCTGACCCATCAGTGCATCCACCACCACCCCTAGGATGGCAACAACATGTGAGCATTTAGCCTTTCTGACCACCGTCTAAGGCTCCAACTATGCCAACGGCCAGTCCCCGTCTTCGGGTCTCTCGCACCGAACCACATAGCCTAGGTCCAATTCCACTTGCCCGTTGCTCACGCCGCATGTCCAATTTAAGGAACTTTGCGCGGGCCAAGCTTCTCTCGGATCCCAAATTTTCCAAAACAGTCTCATAACCCAGTTATGATCAAGGCCGGTTCCCAGACCGCCAAGTTAGCAGAACACGTTTCCGCTCAATTTTCCGGGTGCGCCTTGAAGCTAACCTTCAAGGATCCCTGCTGCAATCTACCGCGTGGAAACCCAAAAAAAATCCAAAGCACGGAGTCTTCTCCGGCAAAACCATATCAAATGCAACATCACCGATCCAGACAAAACACGTCCGGGTAGGCTTCACACACAATGCCTATGCCCGTACTTACGATTCCGGGCTCTACATGCAACACAAGGGGGACTATTCCCGTCAACCCCAAGGAACACCACGCACTCACCGCATACTCGCGGGAGCGGGATTCCCTATGCAGAAAGAAAGAGATTCAAGCGCTCGAGTTGAGAATCGTTACCCTTGTAGTCCGTTTTGGCGCCATGGAAAAACTACGCGGTTAGAACTCTTCGCAATGACCTTCCCTCCACGGATCCGCTCTCCGATTTCGAAATGGCGCTCCGATGCTCCGCCGGCGGCCGGAAACCTCCTTCTTCTTCCTCTTCTCTCTCACTTTGGAAGGGGAGAATTTTGGAGAGAAAATGAGGGAATAACTCCCTATTCCCGGCCTTAACAGAGCCTAAACTAATCTGGGCCGTCAGATCTAAATTAAAGAAAATGAACGGCTCGGATCTGCACAAAATTCCCCTGAACTGGGCCGCACACGGCTTGGCACACGGCCGTGTCCAAGGCCGTGTGCCTCGATCCAGGCACGATCGTCGAACGGGGAAACGCACACGGGCCAAGACACGCCCGTGTCTGACCTGACACGCCCGTGTCGGGTTCCTCGACACGCCCGTGTTCGAGGGCGTGTCACGCATAACCGCCACGGCAACGGACACGACCCCTCAGGACACGGGTCTGGACACGGGTTGGCACACGCCCGTGTCAGATGACACGCCCGTGTCATCTGGCCGTGTTCCTGGCCGTGTCCTTCTCGGGTTGGAAACGGCCAAAAATCACCAGCCAGACACGGCCTTGGACACGCCCGTGTCCTAGGCCGTGTACCCCTACAGGCACCAAAAACTCTTTTTCCGCGACCGACTCGCACACAGAATTCGGGGCGTTACACGCTGGCCGAGGCAGGGGAGGCCATCAATACCTTCCATGACGACGAGCTTGCCTTCCCCATCTCTCACTTTGAGGTGGGGTTGCGCCTCCCCCTCTGGCCGGAGATCCAGCAGATTCTGAAGTACTATGGCGCGGTGCCCGCGCAGCTGAACTCCAACGCCATCGTCATGATGGTGGCGTTCGCGAGCTACCTCCGGCGAAAGAGGATAGAGTTCAACCTGACTGTGTTCAGGAAGCTCTTTTCCTATAAGGTGATGCCGGACGGGGTCGCCTACTTCGGCGGCTCGCTGATCAAAGTTCGCAAGATCGCGAACAAACATCATAATTGGATGACCAAGATCGCCTTTATCAAGGGCGAGCTCGGCAACATCCCGTACTCGCCACAGCAAAAAGGCGAGGAGTTCTACCGCCCGCCGGCCGTGTCCGGCAACGATGCCGACCTCCACAAGTTTTTCCTCCACAAGGACTTTGAGGTCGCCTTCCTGCGAAGGGGCCTCGACGCGCTCCTCCCCGTCCTACCCGGCGAAGGTATTGTCCCCTCCACATTTGCCGAGCTCGCCCGGCCGCCGAGCTCGCCACATTGCTGTTGAAGATCTAACCTTTTTCCAAGTTTCTTCTTGCAGGGGAGCGGCTAATTCCTGTGAACCCGTCGTACACAGACTCGGGGTTGTGCGCGGACCCCCTTGCTCGCTAGAAGGCGGCGGCGGCCTGCCGAGATGAGGCTGCCTTCTCCCAACCCTCTTCCAGCAAGAGGCGGTCTGAGGATGCGTGATCAAACCCGCCACACCGCCAGCCATTACCAAAAAAGATGAAAAAGTTCGTGCTCGCTCTGCGGGGGAAACAACATCAACAACATCAATCCAGCCCCAAGTACATAAGCTCGCCCGAGACCATCCCCGACGCGTCGCCGGAGAGCCCGCTGAAGGAGATCACCAGCAAGGGGCGAAAGGGCGGCGAGGCTCCTGCTCCCTCTGTGGCGATCTCTCCACCTCCTTCGGCGAAGAGGATGGCTCGCGAGCGCGGGGCGCCGAAACTGCACCCCCTCTACAACTTTGGGGGGCGGTGGAAAGACTCGGCGGGCGAGCCCATGGTGCAGTGGGATGAGCTGGCCCACTGAGTTTCCATCTCCACCCTGCACCCTTCCTGGCATGACCGCGAGCCTGCCACCGGTCACGCTTACGGCCTCGGTTTCAGCCTTTATGGTCGGGAGGGCGCCGAGGCCTATAAGAATATGACCCTGCGACAGCTTGGTCATGAGGGCCTGCAGGCCCATCTGCGGGCTATGGAGCTTCACCACATGCTGACCCGCCGCAGCTTCGCCCTCAGCAACCAACTCCAAAAAGCCGAGCAAGCCCGCGACTTCGCCAAAGACAAGGTCGCTGATCCGGCGAGGCGGCTCGACATCACCGAGGGTCTTCTCGCCCAGGCCGCCGGTGGGTTGGTGAGTATCGGGCTTCCTCTTCACTCTTTTACTTGAAATATTTTGCACTGCCACTAATGAACTCTTCTTCTGTCAGGATGCCAAGGCCGCCGGGGAGCTGCGGGCTCGCAATGCCGAGCAGGAGGAGGAGATCGGCCAGCTTTGTGTCCGGCTTGCTGAGCTGGAGGGGACAAATGCGAAGCTGAAAGAGGAGAATCAGCACCTCAAACGCGATGTCCACCGGCAGGCGGAGATCTTCTTTCGGCCGAGTGACACCGATCCTACCCTCCCCTACAAGAGGCCAAGGATTTTTGGCAAGGCCGACCTCGTCGAGAGGCTGCGGATCAACTCCATCCAGGCCACTGAATGTACCCTTCAGATGATGAAGGACACTGGAGTGCTGGCGGAGGGATGCGACGAGATCTCGGCCCGTGACCTGATGCCGAGCCTGTTCTCGGCGACGCCTCACAGCGAGAAGGAAGACAGTCTGGACGCGCTGTTTGGGAAGGGCTTCCCGGACCAGTCAGGCAAAGGGGAGGACCACCAATCTGGTGGGGGGGAGGTCTAAGAGCATATATTTTCTTTTGTTTCCTCGTTGAGGCGAGCTCTACCTGTAAACATCACTGTTAAATGAAATATATTTTTGATTATAGTCAAGCCGTTCTCTTCTCTCTTCTTTTTTCTATTTTCTGTCCTTGCTGAGTTCTGCCTGTTCGCGAGCCCTTCCCCAGGCGACCTCGCGTAGATAGACTTCGAGTAGAATAATTGCTAGGACTCCCCCTGGAGTACCTTTTGAGAGTTCGGCAATCCCCAGGGCTCGCCACAGCTTGCTCGCGAGCTGTCCATGGCCTTATTTCAACAAAAGTTCAAGTTCACTATAATTCAAGTAAAATGACGTGGGGACGGGCCGTCTTGGCGGGATTCGCCTCCCCTTAGCGAGGTCCAAAGGCCTGCCTCGCCAATTCTCGGGATTCGCCTCAACTCGCTTGCGGGCAGCCCATAATCTTGTCAATCTGGAAACCAAATTCACCAAATTTTCCTGAGTGAAATAGTGGGGGGACGGGGCGGCCCGGCGAGACCCACCTCCTCCTAGCGAGGTCCCGGGTCTTAGCTTGCCACCCTTCTGCCAAGACTGGGGTGAATTGGGGAGCCCGAGCTCGCCCATGCCGAGCTCTCCCCTCTTATCTTTAGAAGAGCTTGTTATGCACTACCTGGAGAGTGTAGGATTTCCCCGAGGGGCTTTCAGCCTAGCAAGCTAGGTGAGAGCCTGACAGCGGGATCTGTTTGGGGTCCAAGGCTGATACCATCGAGTGACTTCCCGCCCTGCCAGGTAGGTGTGAGCCTGACAGCGGGATCTGCTCGAAGTCTAAGGATGCCGTCGAGTGACTTCCAGCCCTGTCAGCTAGGTGAGAGCCTGAAAGCGGGATCTGCTCGGGATCCAAGGCTGATACTATTAAGTGACTTCCAGCCCTACCAGCTAGGTGAGAGCCTGACAGCGGGATCTGCTCGAGGTCTAAGGATGACACCGAGTGACTTCCAGCCCTGCCATCTAGGTGAGAGCCTGACAACGGGATCTGATCGGGGTCCACGGCTGATACCATTGAGTGACTTCCAGCCCTGCCAGCTAGGTGAGAGCCTGATAGCGGGATCTGCTTGAGGTGTAAGGATGACACCGAGTGACTTCCAGCCCTGCCAGCTAGGTGAGAGCCTGACAGCGGGATCTGCTCGGGGTCCAAGGATGATACTATCGAGTGACTTACAGCCCTGCCAGCTAGGTGAGAGCCTGACAGCGGGATATGCTCGTGGTCTAAGGATGACACCGAGTGACTTCCAGCCCTACCAGCTAGGTGAGAGCCTGACAGCAGGATCTGCTTGAGGTCTAAGGATGACACCGAGTGACTTCCAGCCCTGCCAGCTAGGTGAGAGCCTGACAGCGGGATCTGCTCGGGGTCCAAGGCTGATACCATCGAGTGACTTCCAGCCCTGCCAGCTAGGTGAGAGTCTGACAGCGGGATCTGCTCGAGGTATAAGGATGACACTGAGTTACTTCCAGCCCTGCCAGCTAGGTGAGATCCTGACAGCGGAATCTGCTCGGGGTCAAAGGCTAATAACATCGAGTGACTTCCAGCCCTGCCAGCTAGGTGAGAGCCTGACAGCGAGATCTGCTCGAGGTCTAAGGATGACACCGAGTGTCTTCCAGCCCTGCCAGCTAGGTGAGAGCCTGACAGCGGGATCTGCTCGGGGTCCAAGGCTGATACCATCGAGTGACTTCCAGCCCTGCCAGCTAGGTGAGAGTCTGACAGCGAGATCTGCTCGTGGTCTAAGGATGACACCGAGTGACTTCCAGCCCTTCCAGCTAGGTGAGAGCCTGACAGCGGGATCTGCTCGGGGTCCAAGTACACTTCACTTTTTCAGGCAAACTCACTGCGACAGCATTGTCGTGTTAAAGACCTTTTATTATTAAAAATAAAAGCACCACTTACATGATTTAAGGGAAAAAGCATTTTAAGTCGTCACCACTTCAGGTGAGACTTAGGGTCTCGCCCTCCACATTTTGGAGTCGATACCCCCGCGATATCAAAGCTTCTTTTACAATAAATGGACCTTCCCAGCTAGGGTTGAGCTTCCCCACGGTTGCCGACCTCCCTGCTGCATCCACCTTCTTCAACACCAAGTCCCCCACAACAAATTGCTTGACTCTGACGTGCTTGTCAAAGTACTTGGCCATCCGTCTCTTCACCTCTTCCTACCGGAGGGTAGAAAGATCCTGCAGTTCTTCCACCATGTCAAGGGAGAGCCGCAGCTCTTCCTCATTCCCAGCCTGCCATTCTTCCCTGCCTTCCCTGGTCGCAACAACTCGAGGTGCCTGAACTTCAAATTCCACGGGGAGCACTGTCTCGCACCCATGAGAGAGCTTGAAGGGGGTCTCTCCGGTAGCTGTGTTGGGGGTGGTTCTCAAGGCCCAGAGAACTGCGGGAAGCTGTTCCACCCAGCACCCCTTCAGATTTTCCACCTTCTTCTTTAGGAGGTTGACAATGATCTTGTTCGCGGCTTCCACCCACACGTTGCTCCTGGGGTGGTGGACCGAGGCGAATCTGAGGTCGATCCCAAGCTGCTTGCAGAAGCTGGTAAATTCCGCGCTGGCGAACTGGGGCCCATTGTCCATGACAATAGCCTGAGGGAGCCCATGGCGGCAGATGATCTCCCCCCACACGAAGTTCCTGATGACCTGGGAAGTTACCTTGGCCAGCGCCTTCACTTCCAACCATTTGGAGAAGTAATCGATCATCACCAGTAGGAATCTCCTCTGCCCACTGGCCTGGGGGAACAGTCCAACCAAATCCATTCCCCAAATGGCAAAGGGTCAGAGGGCTGTGATACTTTTGAGTCGCTAAGCCGGCTGTAGCTGGAGGGGAGCAAAAACTAGCATTTATGGCACCTTCTTGCGAACTCCGTTGCATCACGACCCAGGGTGGGCCAGAAGTACCCCTGCCCGACAATCCTCCCTTCCAGGGTCCGACTCCCAGAGTGACTCCCACACTCTCCGGAGTGCTCTTCTTCCAAGATTCTTTGCACTTCCCTCTCGGCCATGCATCGAGCCAACATCCCCGAGAGAGTATTTCTGTACAACTGCCCGTCCTGGAGGAGGTAGTACGCCGACTTGTGCATGAGCTTTTTCTTGTCTACCCCCTCCGGATACTCTCTCGTGGAAAGGAAAGTTACAACTGGGTCCATCCATGAAGGCCGCTGGTCTATCTCCATAAGCTCTCTTTCTTCGATGGAGGGTCGGAATAGGTCGGTGATGGCACCCCCCACCCGAGGACCGTGCTTTGCGAGCTGATTGACTTGCCCATTCTCCTCCCGGGGTACGTGCTGGATGGAGAAAGTTTGAAACGTGTCAATGACTCCCTTTACTTTGGCCAAGTATAGCCGCAGGGTAGGCTCTCTCGCCTCGAACTCCCCGTTGATCTGGGAAGCTACCACCATGGAGTCAGTAAGGACCTCCACGTCCGACACCCCCAGCTCCCTGGCCAGGCGCAGCCCTGCTATCACGACCTCATACTCGGCCTGATTGTTGGTGATGGGAAAGTGCACCACCACCGTCTGTTCAATTTTAGTTCCCTGGGGACTCTCCAAGATCACCGCCACTCCTAGGGAATGCCTCCTCGAGGCGCCATCTACCTTCACCTTCCAAGGAGTCGGGCGAGTGAGCTCTTCCTCTGCTACCTCAATCACATAATTGGCCAAGAAGTCGGCCATCGCTTGAGCTTTGATCGAGAGGCGGGGATGAAGGAGACATCGAATTCACTCAACTCCACCGACCATTTGGACAGCCTGCCAGAATGCTCCACCCCTTCAAAGATGTTGCGGAGGGGGTGGTCAGTCACCACTCGGATTGAGTGTGCCTGGAAATAGGGTCGCGGCCTTCGGGCTGAGATGATCAGGACGAAGGCCAGCTTCTCCAGAATTGGATAACGGAGCTCGGCCTTCCTCAGGACCCGGCTCACGTAATATATAGGGAGTTGCTTCTTACCCTCTTCACAAACTAGGACGGAGCTCAAGGCCTCCGCCCCGACCCTGAGATACAAAAATAGGTCCTCTCCCACCTTTGGCCCTTGGAGCAGCGGAGCCTGGGTCAACTGCATCTTGAGGGTCTGGAATGCCTCCTCGCACTCCTTGTTCCATTCGAACTTTCGACCACCCCTTAGTGTTTTGAAGAAAGGGGAGTACTTTTCTCCCGCCCGAAAGAGAAACCTACTTAGCCCTGCCAGCTTCCCTGTCAGCCGTTGTACCTCCTTAGTGTTCCTCGGTGATCCCAGCTCCATGATAGCCCTGACCTTATCAGGATTCGGCTAAACTCCCGCTAGGGTGAGGAGGTGCCCCAAGAACTTCCCCCTGCTAGCCCCGAAGACACACTTCAGGGGGTTCAAACGCATCTTGTACTTGCGCAGGGTGGCAAAGGTCTCCTCTAGGTCCTGGAGGTGAGAGTCCACATCCTGACTCTTAATCATAAGATCATCCACGTACACCTCCAGGTTCTTCCCCTTTTGTTCCTTGAAAACCTTGTTCATCATCTTTTGATAGGTCGCCCCTGCGTTCTTTAGCCCGAAGGACATCATCTTGTAATAGTAGCATCCATCCCCTGTGATGAACGAGACATCTTTGACGTCCGGGGGGTGCATACTTATTTGATGATAACCTGAAATGCATCTAAAAAACTCATTACAGAAAAACCAACGACTGAGTCAACCAGCGCGTCAATCCGAGGCAAGGGATAACAGTCCTTAGGACAAGATTTATTAAGCAAGGAGAAATCGATACACATACGCCACCGGCCGTCCCCTTTTTTCATCATGACTACATTTGAGACCCAGTCGGGGTATTGGATCTCGGATATGAAGCCGACCTTGAGAAGCTTCGCCACCTCCTCTCTAATGGGCTCCGCCAGCTTGTCTGCAGTGGATCACTTCTTTTGTTGGACGGGGCGTGTTCCCGGGTCCAAGTTGAGGCGGTGGCAAGTCACATCCGCGTCAACCCCCGGCATCTCCACGGCGCTCCATACGAATATGTCCATGTTCTTTTGGATGCATTCTAGCATCCTGCCTTGGTCCTCCGGGGTCAGCCCTCTGCTGACGCGGACCTTCTCCATCCTGCCTTCTCGGTTGTGGACCTCCAGCTCCACCACCTCTTCCGCAGCTTCCAACCGGTACTGCTCCCCCCATTCTTCAACACCCCTCCCCTTCGGGACGAGGGCCTCTGCCTCCACCTCTTCTTCCACGGCCATTGCCTCGGCCGACTCCTCCTGATCTCCTCCTGCTGTCTCTACCACGACACAGCCCTCCGCCTCCAGCTCCTCCCTGCCAGCTTCCTGTTCTGCCTCCTCCATCCTTCGCTCCATCTCCTCGGCTCCCTCCTGCCAAGAGATGGAGTTCACGGCGGTGACGTAGCATTCACGCGCCACTTTGGGGTCCCCCCTGACCCTGACCTGAATCCCCCCGACATTGAACTTCAAGCACTGATGGAAATATGAGGGGACGCAGCAGAAGGCACTGATAAGGGGCCTCCCTAAGATGGCGTTGTAGCTGCTGGGGGCATCCACGATGACGAACCTGCAGTTCCTAGACTGCCCCCCCCCCCCCCCCCAGGGTGACATGGAGGCCTACTCCTCCCTCTACTTCCTTTCTCTCCTCTGAAAATCCGAACAAGGGCCCATCCGAGGCCAACACCCTCTTCGCCTCCACCTTCATTGCGTCAAACGCCTTCTTAAAGACGATGCTGACGGAGCTTCCGTTGTCGACGAGGATCCGGGAGACGGTAAAATTTTCGATGGCTGTCTGGATGACCAGCGCATCGCAAAATGGATCCTCGTGGTCCGGCATGTCGCTCCTGGAGAAGGTGATCCTCTCTTCTGGGGGTGGGGTTTGGGACGTGGAGGCAACGCTCCGACGATACATGGTGTGGAGACTTGCCTTCCGGGAAGCCTCAACCCCACCCCCCTTGGATCACTCTGATCCCTCCTCGGGTCCCGACATCTACCCGGTATTCGCAACGGTCCTCCTCCGCCCGAGGCAGGACCTCCTCAATCCTCACTTCCTGACGCCCCCGTTGCTGCTGCTCCCTGTTCCTCCTCATTTCGAGGAACTCCGGGCACGTGGCTGTGGCGTGCCCCTCCTCCTGATGAAAGTCGCAATAGGGCAACTCCACCCTAACTTCTCTCGTCCTCCTCCTTGCTACCCTCCTCCTCTCCCCCATGGTTATGGTCATAGCCTCTTCTTGATCGGGGAGTCGGGGTCTCTGGGCCTGCCTCCAGCCCGGGGGGTGGAATTGATCTTGCCCCCCTTGATGGCGATCCCTTCCTTGGTACCCTCTTTGTGGCCCCTGCCCTTGCCACTCGGGCCTCCAGCCCAACCGACGGTCGGGCTCCTGACGCCCCCACCTGGGCTGCTGCTGCCCTTGGAGCTGCCTCTGCTCCCTCTGTCGGGGCTCTCCTCTCTTCCTGTCCTCTTCCTCCTCTCGACTCCCTCTCCTCCTCCGTGGATCACCTGGTCAGCTTCCGCGCAAACTCCGGGATTGAAGCCTCCCCGTCAACCTCTCTTGCCGCCCTCTCCATTAGATCCTCGTAGGAGAGAGGGGGGATTCTCTTCAGCTCCATCCGGAAGAATCCCTGCTGCAGGCCCAGGGTAAAGGCCATCATCAAAGTATGGCCCGACATCTCTTGGACCTGGGTGACCTCCTCCTGGAACCGATCCGCGTAGCTCCCCAACGTCTCGTTCACTCCCTACTTGATGTGGAACAGGGACTCCGACTCCTTCTTCCTCCTCTTCGAGGTAGTGAACCTCAGCATGAACCCCCAGCATAGGTCTTCAAAGCAGTAGATTGAGCTGGCCGTCAGCTGATGGAACCACTACATTGCCTTCTTCTTGAGGGTGGTGGCGAAGAGTCAACATTTGAAGCCGTCCGACATCTGTCGGATTGAAACTACGTCCACGAACAATTGGACGTGATGGACTGGGTCTCCCTTCCCGGTGTAGTAGGATATTTCGGGTTCCCTGAACCCATCTGGAACCGGGGCAGAGTAAACCAAGTCATTGAAGGGGCTCCCTCCCTCTACTGGGCGAGCTGGCCCATCTCGCGAGCCCAGCTCGCCGAACCGGCCTCCGCCTGCCGATCCGGGGAAGAGCTCGCGCCCGGGGAGCTCGCACCCCCGGCCTTCCTCGGCAACCTCCTTCCCAGCTCGCCTGCCGGGGGCATCCTTGCCCAGAGAGGGGGAAACTGCAATCTGAACTACTAGAGTCGAGCACTCGGCTTGCGTGTCGAGTGAGAACTTGACAAGGTTCAGCACCTCGTTCCTGAAATCCTCTAGCATCCCCACCATGGCAAGAGGCAGGGGGGGTGAGTCCGGCCTGTCAGATCCCAGTCCTCCCGTCATCTAGCTCGCTGAAGTTTTTTCTACACTGACCACGCTCCACGCTCACCGCACCAAAATGTTGAAACCGAAAATCGGTCTCGGTGGAGTTCGTCCTTGGGGAAAGGGTGATCGCGCACCTACTTCACTCCTGCAAACAAAACAACAAAAGAGACAAGGGAAGAACCGACCCAAGGGCTCGGCGGGGAGGACCCACCACACACCCGAAAGATCTGAGAGTGCTTCCCCTCCTTAGCCAAAGGCCGAGCTAAGGTACCCTCAGAAAGCACTTGAAAACTGGAGCCAAAGAGCACATGAAGCATGTCTTCTGGGGTACCCCTTGGGTCCTATTTATAGTTTTCAGAATCTGAACTGCCAATAACCAAAATGAGCTGACCTGAAGTTACCAAAAAACCCTTGGTTGGGTCTGCCAACAGCCAAACTCCGCTGTTCTGAAGGGCTATGGGCAGACCAGCGGGGGCAGAACAGTAAAAAGTACCTCATAGATCCAGGCGAGCTGGGGAGCCTGGCCACCTCGGCAGATCCGGCTCGCCCACTGTTGCCGAGCTCCGTTGTGAGAGTGTGAGCTGGGACGGCGAGCAGGCCCATCCATCGGCTTCCATTAGTCTATCTCAGCCCGACAAATCTTGTCTTAGCTCAGCGAGTGCCAAGCTCGCGGTCGACGAATACCGGGCTCGGGCTCGGGTTTTCTCTGCCAAGCTCGTCTGGGATCTAGATGATCTGAGCCGGCCGGTCTGGTTCTTGGCTCTCTCCACTCGCCGGATACTGGGTTGTACACTAAAGGCTATAAGCAACAAGGGGGAATAGACTATTTTGACGTTTATTCACCTGTGTGTCACCTGTCGACTATTAGGATTCTTCTAGCCTTAGCGTATATCGAAAACTTCATAGTTCATCGGATGGATGTAAAGACAGCCTTCTTAAATGGAGAGCTTGATGAAGAGATCTACATGGCACAACCTGAAGTCTATGTTCATAAAGATCTAAAAGACAAAGTGTGCAAATTAAATAAATCAATCTATGGGCTTAAGCAAACGCCTAAGATGTGGCACATGAAGTTTGATCAAGTGGTAAAGAGCGTTAGATTTCAGTCCAATCTTTCAGATAAATGTCTCTATCACCGCTCATTGTCTAATCAAACAGTCATCATATGTCTATATGTGGATGACATGTTGATTCTGGGTTCAGATCTTGCTGTAGTGAGGGATGTCAAATCCACTATCACAGAAGCTTTTGACATGAAGGACCTTGGTCCTGTGGATACCCTGTTAGGTATGAAAGTTAGAGTTGACAGGGGTAGTGTCACCTTTAGCCGGACTCACTATATAGAGCAACTACTTTCTACTTGGGGATACAATGATTGTAGGCCAGTTGAGACACTGTTTGATCACAATATTAAGTTGCGTCCTAATGAAGGGACCAGCATTGATCAATTAAAATATTCTAAAATAATTGGTAGTCTCATGTATGCCACAAGTTATACAAGACCAGACATTGCCTTTACGGTTGGCATGCTGAGCCGCTTTACCAGTAGTCCAAGCAAAGAGCATTGGGATGCCCTAGATATGCTCATGAAATACCTGAGAGGTACTAAAGATCATGTCTTGTGTTACACTGGTTATCCTCCTACTGTGGATGAATTCTCCGACGCCTCGTGGTGTTCAGAAGTTGGGAACAACAAGTCTACCAGTGGATATATATTCACTTTGGGTGGCGTTGCTATCACTTGGAAATCCAAAAGACAGACTTGTATAGCCTTGTCGTCCATGGAAGCCGAGTTGTTTGCCTTACCTTCAGCTGGTGAAGAGGCAGATTGGATCAGGAACCTGATTTTAGACATACCTCTGTCTAGGTTACAAGTCAACTCATTGAGCTTGTATTGTGATAATCAAGTAGCAGCTCAAATTGTAAAGAATGCGCTCTTTAACACTAAGAGGAGACATGTACGACTGAGACATGCTTTGTTGAATTATATAAAAGAATAAGGAATTATCACTTTGATCGATGTGCGTTCGAAGGATAATCTGGTTGATCCATTGACGAAAGGAATGCCCAAAGACCGGTTAATCAAAACAGTGGGGGAAATGAGACTAAAGGTGATTTAGCTCGGTCTTAGTTCAAGGTTAGGCGATTCAGTTCAGCCTTAGTCCAATTGTTTTGATTTTCAGATTTCCTTTGTCAAAGCAAGCATGTTGTGCTTCGTTGATGCTCCTGGTTGCTGAGTTCGGATCTGGTAAGTTGTTTCATTCCAAACGTGATGCTAACAACTTCATCTGGATTCGGCTATCTTGCCTTGGAGGAGAGTGTTATTCCAAACTTGATAACACGATCTGACTTGGTTTGACTTTTCTCTTGTTGATTGGTTCCATTCCAAACTTGATGAGTTCCAGCCAACTCTAGAAGAGCAGTAACCGTGACATTCCATATAGGAACACAGATATAGCTGCAGTGTCCAGAAGTCCATAAATCGTTTCATTTGGAAACAGATAACAGATTCGGAGGTTAATCTAGAATACTCTGTAGAAGCGTCCTCCCAGCCAACACTAATAATAATAATTAAATACTACGTTCCCATAGTAGAACTAGATATTTGTACATTTTCAAATGTTTGAATTCATTCTAAAATGAAATTCTCTGTTGGAAATTACAAGGGCTGCTGATCTAGGAGGAGCACTGGTAGACTGAGATCCTGATCATGATGATCTTCTGGATATTGACAGTTAGAGTATTGCTAGACTTTCTTTTGGTATCTCTGTTTCAGAGCACTGTTTAGCTCCTTATTTTCCTTTCACGTGTTTGTTTGGACTTTTGTTGCTCTCTGTTTGATTTGGGACGCTAGGCGTTTAGAGCCTGTGCCCTGATTGTATCTGAGACATGCTGTGGTGTGGCTGAACTTTTGTTCTATTTATGTGTCCATACTATTTTTTCTTGTTAAGTCTAATGATTCTCAACAGGTGTCGGACACGGTTGTGAATGATTCATGTTTGGCTGAACATCTCACAAACCACCCCCTTTTCCGACGTCGGGTTCACAGCGGACATAAGAGGAGATTGTTAGAAATATATTGGGTTTTATGTCTGCTCGTGTCGGTTTCGACTCGGGACGGGTTTTGGGTTCGTGTCGCTCTAGGGCTTGGCTCTACGCTGGAGGTACTATATATACCTATTCCAAACTTGATAGTGCTATGTAGAATACGTTGAGTGGAGTCAACCCAACACTTGTGTGGGAGCATAAAAGGCCACTCAATGTCAGTTATTTTGGGGGTGTAGGATGACTTTTGTCTAATTTTGTCTAAGTAGAAGGACACGGGGTCCGTTCTTTTAAGAGGTGCATAAGGACCTTTGTCCGTTTTTGCCTAATTAGGACACATAATTCATTTTTTAGAAGTTGGGAACAACAAGTCTACCAGTAGATATATATTCACTTTGGGTGGCGTTGCTATCACTTGGAAATCCAAAAGACAGACTTGTATAGTCTTGTCGTCCATGGAAGCCGAGTTGTTTGCCTTAGCTTCAGCTGGTTAAGAGGCAGATTGGATCAGGAACCTGATTTTAGACATACCTCTGTCTAGGTTACAAGTCAACTCATTGAGCTTGTATTGTGATAATCAAGTAGCAGCTCAAGTTGTAAAGAATGCCCTCTTTAACACTAAGAGATGACATGTACGACTGAGACATGCTTTGTTGAATTATCTAAAAGAATAAGGAATTGTCACTTTGATCGATGTGCGTTCTAAGGATAATCTGGCTGATCCATTGACGAAAGGAATGCCCAAAGACCGGTTAATCAAAACAGTGGGTGAAATGAGACTAAAGGCGATTTAGCTCGGTCTTAGTTCAAGGTTAGGCGATTCAGTTCAGCCTTAGTCCAATTGTTTTGATTTTCAGATTTCCTTTGTCAAAGCAAGCATGTTGTGCTTCGTTGATGCTCCTGGTTGCTGAGTTCGGATCTGGTAAGTTGTTTCATTCCAAACTTGATGCTAAGAACTTCATCTGGATTCGACTATCTTGCCTTGGAGGAGAGTGTTATTCCAAACTTGATAACACGATCTGACTTGGTTTGACTTTTCTCTTGTTGATTGGTTCCATTCCAAACTTGATGAGTTCCAGTCAACTCTAGAAGAGCAGTAACCGTGACATTCCATATAGGAACGCAGATATAGCTGCAGTGTCCAGAAGTCCATAAATCGTTTCATTTGGAAACAGATAACAGATTCTAAGGTTAATCTAGAATACTCTGTAGAAGCGTCCTCCCAGCCAACACTAATAATAATAATAATTAAATACTACGTTCTCATAGTAGAACTAAATATTTGTACATTTTCAAATGTTTGAATTCATTCTAAAATGAAATTCTCTGTTGGAAATTACAGGGGCTGCTGATCTAGGAGGAGCACTGGTAGACTGAGATCCTGATCATGATGATCTTCTCGATATTGACAGTTAGAGTATTGCTAGACTTTCTTTTGGTATCTCTGTTTCAGAGCACTGTTTAGCTCCTTATTTTCCTTTCACCTGTTTGTTTGGACTTTTGTTGCTCTCTGTTTGATTTGGGACGCTAGGCGTTTAGAGCCTGTGCCCTGATTGTATCTGAGACATGTTGTGGTGTGGCTGAACTTTTGTTCTGTTTATGTGTGCATACTATTTTTTCTTGTTAAGTCTAATGATTCTCAACAGGTGTCGGACACGGTTGTGAATGATTCATGTTTGGCTGAACATCTCACAAACCACCCCCTTTTCCGACGTCGGGTTCACAACGGACATAGGAGGAGATTGTTAGAAATATATTGGGTTTTATGTCCGCTCGTGTCGAGTTCGACTCGGAACGGGTTTTGGGTTTGTGTCGCTCTAGGGCTTGGTTCTACGCTGTAGGTACTATATATACCTATTCCAAACTTGATAGGGCTATGTAGAATACTTTGAGCGGAGTCAACCCAACACTTGTGTGGGAGCATAAAAGGCCACTCAATGTCAGTTATTTTGGGGGTGTAGGATGACTTTTGTCTAATTTTGTCTAAGTAGAAGGACACGGGGTCCGTTCTTTTAAGAGGTGCATAAGGACCTTTGTCCGTTTTTGCCTAATTAGGACACATAATTCATTTTTTTAGAAGATGCATAAGGACCTTTGTCCTTTCTCTCCTAAGTAGATGGACGCGAGGCCTGTTTTTATTGGGCTTTTTCAGTTTCCTTTTCAGTGAAGGAATCCTGCAGCGCGGCATCCAAATGTCTCGAAGCATGGGAGCGAGATGTCTTACAATGTGGGAGCGGGATATCCAAGCGTATGGTGGTGGGGTGCCCAAGAAGCGCTATGATGCAGTGTCCCAACAGCACGGTGGCATAATGCCCAAGTAACACAGTGGCGTGATGCCCAAGCCAAATTGTTGTGGGTCGCTCGGTTTTTCCTCAGGTCCTATGAATCAGGCCGCCTTTGCCCAAGGGTGAGCCGAGCGCGTAAATAGTTAAGAGAAATCTAACAACAATGACAATCAAAACGTTTTAGTATGGAAAACCAGAAAATTGTGAAAATCCATGTCGCAGGATCTGTGTCAGGCTGAAATCCACTAGTTCTTGTGTCGTTATAAGAGTTTGATTTCCGTGATAGACTACCTTTTTGTTTACAAGCCTTGAAGGCAGAAAAAAGTGAAAGATGACTACGTCTCTCGTAGTTTTCACGAGAGCGTCCACGAGAATGTGCTCCAAAGCCTTCTCATGGGCTTGTTGAAGCGATCCGCGAGCAAACTTGAGAGCGAGCAGGGGGAGTTCAGAGCGAAGAAACGATTCAAGCCTCACGCCCTCGTTGAAAAACCTTAAAACTCTCTTTGTTTGTTGTCTGCAAAAGAAGGCTCGAGTACCTTTTATAGATTTCTTGAAGGGACACTCTGGTAATTGCGCCGAGTTGAAATTGGAGTCGTCGAATGACGTTATTCCGTTTCGATCACCTGTATCATCAATTTTCCGAAATGACGAACATGCTCCCTGGGTGGTTCAGGCAAGTTACCCGGTTATGGTGGCTACAAAAGCAACGGGGGCCAGCACACATGCAACCAACGTTTGACTTGGTCAGGTCGGCATGCTTGAGCGTTTCGTTCAAAGTACTGCCAATTTGACTCAAAAAAATTTCAAGAGGAACCCATCAATACCGTTTAAAAGGAATTAAGTAATTTCACATATCATAAGTAAAAAAAGTTCACACATTAGTCATTACATATTAAATGAGTATCATTTTATCGATTTTAAAAAATAAAACTAACTAAAAAAGGAATTGACTCTTCATCCAGAGCAAGCGAACAAGCCCGCCTAGCATTATTAGTGCGACCAAGCTCTGTTCACGCAGAGGCTTTTCATCACTTTCCTCTGTTTCTTTTCTTTCTCTTCAACCTCCGGCTTCCAAGCTACCAACCTCACTTACCAAGTTTCCTTCTTATTCCCCGCCTCTCCACTTCATCTTCCTTCTCCTCTCGAAGTAAGCTCCGATTCCTCTCCCATCACCGTTATATATATCCCCTCCGAATGATCAAATCCCCTCCTTTTCACTTCTCATATACACTTTCCTCCCCTGTAACCTACAAAACAGAGTAATAGCCGGCGATAGAAGTTTACCGGAGAAGATAAACGGTGACCGGAGAAGAAGCTTCCAAGGGGAAATGGGACTCATAGACGTCAAACGTCTCATATTCATCACAGGTTTCCTCCTATCTGGTCAGTCTTAAATCCTAACTAGACATAAAAAAAAATTGCTTTTTAGTTTCATGAACAGCATAAACATGGCCGAATGCCTTTTTTTCTAGAGAAAAAAAAAACATACATTTTGTTTGGATCTTTGACGAAGAGAGGCTCACATGTCACTAAAATGTTTGAGATATTTTGCATCGGATTGTGCTGAAATTTTTGATTCATTCTTGAACCGAGAAAATTCCATTTTGATTTAAATAAAATGACTGTGAAATCATGGCTCTGAATTTTCGCTTAGCTTAGTGAGTAAAAATATGATGCATGATTGTATATAAAAAAGAAGCCTTTGTTAATAGCATTTCAATATTGGCTATTAGTCACTCATTTTATATTTCAAAATAGGGATCAAAGATAGAAGAGTTATAAGCACCAGTGGACTGTCTGGGTAGGCGGTCTGTAATTAATCCTGACATGCCTTTTTTGGTTCATGCGGGACCTGTGACCTTCCTCTGATACCATGTTAAACCAATGCACCTATTATTCATTTCAAACTCGGATCAAAGATAGAAGAGAGGAAGCTTATTATTATAAGAACGAGTGGACCATCAAGGTAGGCGGCATGTAACTAATTTTGACATGTTTTTTTTATTGAAGCTGGACCTTCCAACAATTAGCACTGAGCGTAACTCATTTTTAAAGCTTTCCTAAAAAAAATTATTCGAGCTCACCTTTTTTTCTCTTTTCGGCCGACTAATGTTCGTGAGCTGTCATTGATGCCCCTTTTCGACTTGCCCATGATGCTTCCTTCTTCCTCGTCTGCTCGCCCCCGATGTAACACCCTCATCCGTCGCATGACATATAACAGAAGGTCCAGCTGGAACCCGACGTCATATACCACTGACAGTCGAAAGGGTTACATAAGAATATACAAATTATCCAATTAAGACTACACGTCCTACACAGAGCATTCTAACGGAAGCTTTTAAAATTGAAAGAACCCAAATCTTAAATCCATATCCAAGAATGTCCACATCCACACAACAGGAATGAAACCTCAAATACACTAAAATGGTACATGATCTTATGGCCTTACAAATGTTCACTTAATAAAAACATGTCTTACACACATCGGCTCGCAGGCCGGCCACACATGATAACAATAAAAATGACTATTCGCTTTGGCCTTCTAGGGCCAGCACAGCAACATGGGCTCCAGCCCGCTATTTGGTACTCGGCTCTGCAGCACCTGCAAGCACATTCCACCGCACGGTGGCAAACAAAGCAACGGTCAGTCAAAAGCCGACCAAATTATAACGACCCCGCCCCTTACTCGGGACGGCGGTGTTCTTTCCCTGCATAACATTAGCCCAATGAAATAATAAAGCGCAATTATACTACGCCACAGGTGTAGGCTCGCACGAACAAACACCTCGTGCACTCAGGGCACATTAACGGTGAATCTGGTCAATACCGTGGCTTCACCACCATCCTAAAGATGGCAACCAAGTGAGCATTTAGGCTTTCTGACCACCGTCTAAGGCTCACGACTATGCCAACGGCCAGTCCCCTTTTCGGGTCTCTCGCACCGAACCACATAGCCTAGGTCCGATTCCACTTGCTCGTTGCTCACGCCGCCTAGTCAATTTAAGTCCCACGCGCGGGCCAAACTTCTCTCGGATCCCAAAGTTTTCCAAACAATCTCATAACCCAGTTATGATCAAGGCCGGTTCCCAGACCGCCAAGTTAGCAGAACACGTTTCCGCTCAGTTTTTCGGGTGCGCCTTGAAGCTAACCTCCAAGGATCCCTGCTGCAATCTACAGCGTAGAAACCCGAAAAACACAAAGCACGGAGTCTTCTCCGGCAAAACATATCAAATGCAACATCACCGATCCAGACAATACACGTCCGGGTAGGCTTCACACACAATGTCGATGTCTGTACTTATGATTCCAGACTCTATATGCAACACAAGGGGGACTATTCACATCAACCCCAAGGAACACCACGCATTCACCGCACACTCGCGGGATCGGGATTTCTTATGCAGAAAGAAAGAGCTTCACATGCTCAAGTAGAGAATCGTTACCCTTGTAGTCCGCTTTGGCGTCATGGAAAAACTACACTGATGGAAATCTTCGCAATGAACTTTCCTCCACAGATCCGCTCTCAGATTTCGAAACGGTGCTCCGATGCTCCGCCGGCGGCCGGAATCCCTTCCTTCTTCCTCCTCTTTCCAACTCCTTGAGAGAGAGAATGGTTGGAGAGAAATGAAGGATTAACTCCCCTATTCCCGGCCTTAACAGAGCAGGAAACCATCTGGGCCGTTGGATCTTAATTAAAGAAAACGAACGGCTCAGATCCGTTCAAAAATCTCCAGACCTGGGCCGAACACGGCTTGGCACACGGCCATGTCCCAGGCCGTGTGCCTCGCTCCAGGCACGATCGTCGAACGGAGGAAAGACACACGGGCAGAGACACGCCCGTGTCTCACCTGACACGCCCGTGTCGGGTTCCTCGACACGCCCGTGTTCAGGGGCGTGTCACGCATAACCGCCACGACAACGGACACGACCCAAAAGAACACGGGTAGGGACACGGGTAGGCACACGCCCGTGTCACATGACACGCCCGTGTCACTTAGTCGTGTTTCTAGTCGTGTCCTTCTCGGGTTGAAAACGGCCAAAAATACCAGCCAGACACGGCCTTGGACATGCCCGTGTCCTAGGCTGTGTACCCCTATACAGGCACCAAAAATTCCCTTTTTCGCGACCGACTCAAATACAATTTTCGGGGCGTTACAAATCTCCCTCACTTAAGGAATTTCGTCCTGAAATTAAGTAAAGGTACACAAATCTAAATAATACGTGGAACACGTCATGCAGCCCACTCAATTCCGCCGACAGCTTCAATCTATACGCCGCCTCGCCAACACGCTCCAGGATTTCGAATGGTCCAAGGTATCTCAGACTCAACTTCTTCAAGCGTCGAACCCGCGATACACCCTTGAACGGCTTGATTTTTAGATACACCGTGTCGCCAACATTGAACTCCACGTTCATATGCTTGGCGTTATAGTACTTTGACTGCCTGTCCTGAGCGATCTTCAATCTTTCCTGAATTGTCCGTATCATTGAAGTGGCGTCTTCCACCGCTTGACGTTTGTACAACTTCGATTCGCCCGCCTCCAACCAAGACGACAGCGTACGACACTTCCTCCCGTACAAGGCTTCGAAAGGCGCCATTCCAATACGTGTCTGAAAGCTGTTGTTGTACGCAAACTCCACCATGTACAGGTGATCTTCCCACTGCTTTCCAAAATCTAGGACGCACATGCGAAGCATGTCTTCCATCATTCGGTTGACCCTCTCGGTTTGGCCATCTGTCTGCGGGTGAAAGGTTGTACTGAACTTTAGCTTAGTACACAACAGACTATGCACCAACCTCCAGTCATTCGACGTGAAGCGTCAATCTCGATCACTAACAATACTGCGGGGCACACCATGCAATCGTACAATATTATTCACGTAGAGTTTGGCTAACTTTTCCACCGGATCTTCCTTCCTGTTCGGAATAAAGTGCGACACCTTTGTCAACCTATCTACGACCACCCATATGGCGTCATTTCCCTTCTGCGACTTCGGCAAGCCATGCACAAAATTCATAGATATGTCGTCAAATTTCCATTCTGGGATAGGAAGGGATTTCAAGAAACTTTCGGGCTTCTGGCATTCCGCCTTCACCAATGCGCAAGTATGACACTTGGCCACGTAAAGTGCTACATCCTTCTTCAAACCAGGCTACCAGAATAATTTCTTCATGTCCTTATACATCTTCGTGCTTCCCGGGTGGTTTGAGTACTTGGTATGATGAGCCTCATACATCAACTCCTCCCGAAGATTATCCACACTAGGAACGCATATGCGACCGTCCTTCCTTAGCAAACCATCTTCAACAACAAACTGGGAATTTGACTCATCCAAAGATTCATCCAAGATCTGTTTCATGATGTTATCCTGAACCAAAGCCCGCCGAACTCTATCCGCTAGGTCACACTGCACCTCTGTCCAAAACAGTTTCGCCTCAGCACTAGATTGCTTGTCGACACAAGATATCTCCAAAGTCTCCAACTCATGGACCAATCACTCATCATGTACCGATAACCAGTTGGCCTGTGCGGGAATCTTACGACTCAACGCATCCGCCACTGTATTTTCCTTCCAAGACACATAATGTATCTTGAAGGTGTAGTCCCCTAAAAACTCCATCCACCTCCGCTGCCTCATATTCAGATCCTTTTGGTCCAACAGGTACTTCAAGCTCTTATGATCGGTGTAAATATCGACCTTCACACCGTACAGGTAGTGCCTCCAAAGCTTTAGAGCAAATATCACGGCTGCTAACTCTAGGTCGTGGACCGGATAATTTCTCTCGTGAACCTTCAACTGTCGTGAACCATAGGCTATCACTCTCCCATACTGTAACAGAACACAGCCCAAACCATTACCCGAAGCATCACTATAGATCTCGAACCCTTCGGTTCCAACTGGCGAACATAAAATAGGCGTTGTGGTCAACCGCCTCTTCAACTCTTCAAAAGCCTGTTCGCACTCTAGCGACCATACAAACTTTTGATCCTTCCTTGTCAACATCGTGAGTGGAAGTGTTATCCGTGAAAAGTTCTCTACAAAGCACATATAGTAGCTGGCAAGTCCCAGAAAGCTCCGGACTTTCGCCACCGTAGTCAAAGTAGGTCACTCTTGTATTGCCACTATCTTCGCCGGATCCACAGCTATCCCTTCCCCACTAACAACATGACCAAGGAACGCTATCGAGGATAACCAGAATTCACACTTGGAGAACTTAGCATACAACTGATTCCTGCTCAACATCTCCAACACCATATGCAGATGTTTGTAGTGATCCTCCTCGCACTGCGAGTACACCAGGATATCATCGATAAATACTATCACGAAACGATCCAGGTACTCTCTGAACGTCCTGTTCATTAGATCCATAAACACGGATGGCGCATTAGTCAAACCAAGCGGCATGACCGTGAACTCGTAATGCCCAAACCGCGTACTGAATGCTATCTTTGGGATGTCGCTTTCCCTTATCCTCAACTGGTAGTAACCGGACTTCATATCTAACTTCGAATATACCGTTGACCCAACCAACTGATCAAATAGATCGTCAATCCGGGGAATCGGATACTTATTCTTTTCTGTAAGCTTGTTCAATTCCCGGTAATCGATACAAAGCCGCAAGCTCCCATCTTTCTTCTTAACAAAGAGAACTGGTGCGCTCCAAGGCGACGAACTTGGACGCACATAACTTTGCTCTAGCAACTCTTGCAGTTGCACCTTCAACTCTGTCATCTCTCTTGGCGCTATCCGATATGGAGAGCGTGACACCGGTTTGGCACCTGGTACCAGCTCAATGGTAAAATCAATCTACCGCTGAGGAGAGGCTCCTGGGAGATCATCTGGGAACACATCAGGATATTCAGACACAACTGGAATACTGTCAAGACTTGGCTTAGGCATCGAAGTCTGCACTAGAGTGACAAACAGCTCTGCCCCAGACCGAACTGCCTTGAACACCTGAAGGGCTGACATCAAAATCTTACCTGACCCCTTCATGCCCGCAAAAGTAGTCTCCCGATCAGTGTTCAGACCCAACTTAACTTCCTTACGGTTGCAATCAATACAGGCACCCTGCTCCGAGAGCCAATCCACACCGAATATTACGTCGTACTCTACTAACGGTAGAACCAACGCCCGCAAATCAAACTCTCGGTCTCCAATCCGAATCTTCACAACACAGACCCTATCCACGCGCATTGAGCACCCATTGGGCAACAACACATCCAACTTGTCTTTTGCCATCGAGGACGGAACCCCGATGCGTGATATGAATTTTTCGGACACGAAGGAATGTGATGCTCCCGTATCAAACAGGGCTCTCGCCGAAATCTCAAAGATCAACACAAAGCCTAGAACCAACAAAAGTAAGCTACAAATACAAAGGTAACAACTATAAAAGTTAAATCACTGCAATTTAACTCATACCTGTCACCACGTCCGCCTGCTTTATGGCCTCTTGCAGACCAAGGTTGTAGACTCTAGGCTGGGCTGGAGCATGGTGGGACGCGGTTGACTCCACCGCCTTCCCTTTCTCCTCATAAGTCACTCCAGACTTACTCTCGGACTTTGCACGTCCGCTCCAACACTCACGAGCAAAATACCCTGTCTTCCCGCAGTTGTAGCAAGCTCCTAGGACTCGACTTGTAGTTGCCCCCGACGCACCAGCCGAAGGGGCTGAGTTCGAAGTCTTCTGCTTTTTGTTCCACCTGCGGAAACTTGACTTGGCATTGGGCACCTTGAACTCAGACTTCTTTTCTCCTGGGTCCTTCTTCTCTTGAACTTTCTTAACGACCTTCTACAACGATCAGGCCGAATTGACCAAGGCTAGGAAGCCTTGCGCCTTAGGCCCAACAAGTAGTAACTGTAGGTCGCCGCGTAGACCCTCATAAAATCGGTTGGTCTTCCGTTCTTCTTCCATAAACGTAGCACCAGCATTCCGACCCAACCGTGTGAACTCATGCAGATACTCGCCCACGCTTCTGGATCCTTGAGTCAACCCAAGAAATTGATTCTCCGTCTCCAACTTCTGAGCAGAGGGTACAAATCTGGCTCGGAACAATCTTGAAAATTCCTCCATAGGCACATCAGCAAGCTGCCTACCCACTAAGAGATGAAACTTCAACTCATCCCACCACAGCCTCTCTTCACCCACCAAAAGGAAAGTCGTTATGGTGGTCTTCTGCCACTCCTCAGTTAACGTGGCTATCATAACCCTCTTTATCGAAGAGAGCCAGTCCTCAGCTTGAGCCGGCGTTCCAACCTCATCGAACCTCGGAGGATTAAAGCTCATTACATGCTTAAGCTGCTTCTCCGTAGCTCTCCTCAACTCTACCAGATCAACTGTCGCGCACTCCACCACTCTCGACTCTGTCGCCCTAACCGGTTCTTGCTCATTCGCAGGAGGTGCGTGACGCATTTGCCCTGCAGGTTGGGCATTTATCATTGCAAATACCGCCTCAGCCACCATCCTGATGGTTTCCGCTGAAGGAGGTGTTGTAGGCACGTCCCTTGGTGCACTACTTTCCGCTGATTGCGGACGCTCTGACTGACCAGCACTGCTCCTAGCTGCCTATAGTAGCAAAGAAACACGGTTAGACGACAAACAAATTGCTAAAAGCAATCATTGGAACACTCAGATTCCACAAAACAAGTGTATTTTTCATTCCTAAGTGGACATTCATGGGTTCTTTTTGATGTTATAATGATGACGCACACATGTGCTCACCACCCTTAAAAGAATTCTCCCACGAATTCATTTAAGCATGACCATAACCAGAAGTCTGATACCAAATTGTAACACCCACATCCGTCGCATGACATATAACAGAAGGTCCAGCTGGAACCCGACGTCATATACCACAGATAGTCGAAAGGGTTACATAAGAATATACAAACTATTCAATTAAGACTACACGTCCTACACAAAGCATTCTAGCAGAAACTTTTAAAATTGAAAGAACCCAAATCTTAAATCTCATAACAAAGAGGACCCGGAAGTCTGATACCAAATTGTAACACCCACGTGTTGTAGGCACGTCCCTTGGTGCACTTTTAGCTGTCTCGAGCCATAAGCTATCACACTTCCGTGTTGCAGTAGCACGCAACCCAAACCGCTGCCCGAGGCATCGCTATAAATCTCATAACCTTCGGTCCCACACGGCGAACTCAGCACAGGCGCCGTGGTCAACCGACATTTCAATTCCTCAAAATCTCGTGCGCACTCCGGCGTCCAAACGAACTTCTGCTCCTTCCTCGTCAAAGTAGTGAGAGGTAACGCTATCCGCGAGAAGTTCTCTACGAAGCGCCTATAATAGCCAGCAAGCCCCAGAAAGCTCCGGACTTCCGCTACCGTAGAAAGCTCAGACCACTCCCGTATCACAACAAACTTTGCCGGATCCACTGCAATACCTTCTCCACTCACTATATGACCGAGGAACGCCACTGAGGATAACCAAACTCGCACTTCGAGAACTTGGCATACAATTGATTCCTCCTTAGCGTCTCCAAAACCAAATGAAGATGCTTGAAGTGATCTTCCTCACTCTGCGAGTACACCAAAATATCGTCGATGAAGACGATCACAAAATGGTCCAAGTACTCCCTGAAGGTCCTGTTCATCAAATCCATGAACACTGACGGCGCATTAGTCAGCCCAAACGGCATGATCGTAAACTCATAATGCCTGTATCTCGTACTGAATGCTGTCTTCGGGATATCATTCTCCCGTATTCGCAGCTGATAGTACCCGGACTTGAGGTCCAACTTCGAGTACACCGTCGACCCGACCAACTGATCAAAAAGGTCATCGATCCGGGGGATCGGGTACTTGTTCTTCTCCGTCAACTTGTTGAGCTCCCGATAATCAATACATAGCCTCAAGCTTTCGTCCTTCTTCTTAACAAAGAGGACGCGCTCCAAGGCGAAGAACTTGGGCGCACATACCCTTGCTCCAACAACTCTTGTAGTTGAACCTTCAGCTCCGCCATTTCCTTAGGCACTAGCCGATACGGAGATCGTGACACAGGCTTTGCATCTGGCACTAGCTCAATCATAAAATTTATCTCCCGCTGCGGCGGGGCTCCAGGAAGATCGCTAGGGAACACATCAGGGTACTCTGATACCACTAAAATACAATCTAACACGAGCTTCGGCTTTGCAACCTCGACTAGTGTAAAGAATAGTTCTGCACCGGCACGAACCGCCTTCACCACCTAAAGAGCAGACATCAATGTCTTGCTCGACCCCTTCAAGCCCGTGAAAGTCGTCTCACGACCTGCTCCCAGCTTGACTTCCTTGCTACCGCAATCGATATAGGCTTGCTGCTCCGAGAGCCAGTCCATGCCAAAAATAACGTCGAACTCCACCAATGGTAGTAACGACGCTTGCAGATCGAACTCTTGATTCCCAATGCGAATCTTAACACCGCAGATTCTATCCGCGCGCATCGAACACCCATTGGGCAATAACACATCCAACTTATCCTTCGCCATCGAAGAAGGGACTCCGATGCGTGATATAAATCTCTCGGACAAGAAGGAGTGTGAATCTCCTGTATCGAAGAGTGCTCTTGCCGGATTTTCACAAATCAAGACAAATCCTAAACATGCAGTGGTAAGGTAACATGTGCATAACAAGTATTTAAAGAAATTAACTTGCTATAAATTAAACCGTAACTGTCACCACATCCGCCTGTTTGATGGCCTCCTGTTGGCCAAGATTATACACCATTGGTTGGGCCGGAGCATAATGGGACGCAGTCGACTCCACCGGCTTGCCCTTCTCTTTGTAAGTTGCTCCCGGCTTTCTCTCGGACTTGGGACGTCCGCTCCAACAATCGTGGGCAAAGTGCCCCGACTTTCCACAAGTAAAGCAAGAACCCGTGGTTCGACCCGTAGTCGCCCCAGAAGCACCAGAAGAAGGAGCTGGACCCGAAGTCCTAGAATTCTTAAAGAATCTTCGATAGCCGGACTTTGAAGTAGTCGGCACTTTGAATTCAGACTTCTTGTCACCCAAGCTTTTCTTTACTTGTACATTCTTCATGTCCTTCTCCAAGGACCGGGCCGTGTTGAACAAGGTCAAGAAACCCTGCGTCATCGGCCCCGAGAGTAGTAACCTCAAATCATCTCTCAACCCTTCGTAGAATCGATTCGTCTTGCGCTCCTCATCCGCGATGGTGGAGCTAACATATCGACTCAAACGGGTAAACTCGTGGAGATATTCATCCACGCTCCTCTCACCCTGAACCAACTTCAGGAACTCGTTCTCCAACGCTATCCTCTGCGCTGAAGGGAGGTATCTAGCCAAGAACAATCTCGAGAACTCCTCCATCGAGACATCAACAAGTTGTCTACCTCTCAATAGGTGCAGCTCCAATCCTTCCCACCATAATCTCGCTTCACCGTCCAAAAGTAACGTAGCAATGGTGGTCATTTGCCACTCCTCCGTCTCTGTTGCTGTCGTGACTCTCTTCACCCTGGAGAGCCAGTCTTCAGCTTGAGATGGGTTTCCCAACCCTGAGAATACCGGAGGATTAAAGCTCATGACATGTTTGAGCTGTCTCTCGGTTGTCCTCCTTGGCACCAACGACTCCACTACTACCTGCTCCACCGCGGGAGCGGGCTGCTGTATTTACCTTGCAGGATGCGCATTCATCATGGCCAACACTGCTTCGACCACCAATCGTATGGTCTCAGCCGATGGAGGTGTTGCAGGAGCAACATCTGGTGTACTGCTAGCCTCAGAAACTCGACGTTCCGACGGCCCAACACCACTTCTGGTCACCTATAGTGGTACAAAACACCGTTAAGCGACCAAATAAAATTGCAAACAGCAATTATAGGAACACACAGGTTCCCCAAACACGTGTATTTTCATTCCTAAGTGGACATTCATGTGTTCTTTTACTATTATAACGATGACGCACACACATGTGCTCACCACCCCTTAAAAAGAATTCGCCCACGAATTCATTTTAAGCCTGACCGAAATCAGTAGTCTGATACCAAATTGTAACACTCCATATCCGTCGCATAGCATATAGCAGTAGGTCTGGCCGGGGCCCGACGTCATATACCACAGACAGACCGGGTGGTTACTCAATGAAAACCATCCAACCAATCATAACGTCCTACACAGAGCATTCTAGCGGAAGCAGTTTTATAAGTTACAATTAAGAGAACCCAGCACCAAGCATGAATGTCCACTAAACACCAAATAGGAATGTAGTACATACACAAGTACAGGCCTTAAGACCTTACAAAATGGTTTACTTCAAATTACATGTTTTACAAACCACGGCACGCAGACCGGTCATACATGAATAAAAGCAAGTAAACACTTCAATTAGGCCTTCAAGGGCCGGCTTCGCAATTTGGGCTTTAGCCCGCTATTGACCGCTTGGTCCAGCAGCACCTGCAAGCAACAAACCACCGCACGGTGGCAAACAAAAGCAACGGTCAGCAATGCTGACCAAATTATAACGATCCCGCCCCCAATTCGGGGCGGCGATGCTCCTTCCCTGCACTTATTAGCATAACCAAGCAGTATATAAATATACATTGCATCACAGGCGTTGGCACGCACGGCCACACGCCCCGTGCTCTCAGGGCACATTCTCGGTGAACCGGTCGATGTCACGTCAATTTAAGCCATAGACATTCCGATCTCACCACCGCCACTTTGATGGCCAAACATATGAGTATTTTGTCTTCTTAGCATGGGTCACGTCAATTTAAGTCATAGACCGCCGAAGACCCTCATC
The DNA here is from genome assembly GCA_039583875.1 of Platanthera guangdongensis. Lineage (NCBI taxonomy): Eukaryota > Viridiplantae > Streptophyta > Magnoliopsida > Asparagales > Orchidaceae > Platanthera > Platanthera guangdongensis. The sequence continues at coordinate 126,021,394 of CM077154.1, read as the reverse complement.
TATGCCAACGGCTCTAACCGAACGACATAGAACGAGTACGGTTCCATCTAACCTGTGCTCACATCGCAACGACAATTTAAGCCATATGCGCGGGTCAAACTTCTCCCGAGTCTCGTTTCCATCACACTTCACATAACCCGGTTATGTTTCAAGTTGGCTCCCATGCCACCAAGTTGGCAAGATCACGCATCCGCCCAGTTTTCCGGGTGCACCTTAGGGTTAATCCCCAAAAGCTCCCTGTTGCAATCTACCACGTAGAAAACCCGAAAAACAAACTATCGCACGAAGTCTTCTTTGGCATTTATGCAATGCAACATCACCGATCCAGACCAACATGTCTGGATAGGCTTCACACATCATGCCTATGTCCATTCTCGAATACGGACTCTAAACAACGGGGACTTTACATATCTACCCGAAGGAAGGCCTCCAACTCACCGCAAACTCGCGAGAGCGGGCTTCCTATGCAAAGATGGAGAGCTTCACATGCTCAAGAAGAGAATCGTTACCCTAGCGTTCTTCCTCGGCGCCATGGAAACGTAAGCGGATGAAAAGCACCGCACTCTCTTTTCCTCCGTAGATCCGAAGTCGGCTCGCGATTTGGAGCTTCGAAGCTCCTCCAATGGCCGGATCTAAGCTTCTTCTTCCTCCTTTACTCTCCTCTCTCTCTTGACTTAGAAAGAGAACCACTCAAAAGAAATGAGGGTTTCAAGGGTCCAATCCCGTGTATATCTCATCAGGAACAACCCCCAGCCGTTGGATCCCAAATTAAAGAAACGAACGGCCTTGATTCGGGCCTGAAATGCTAAAACTGGGCCGAACACGGCCTGCGACATGCCCGTGTCCAGGGCCGTGTCCCCCATTCGCCGTCAAAATCGACGCGCCTGGAACAACACACGGGCATCCAACACGCCCGTGTTCGACCTGACACGCCCGTGTTCCAACTGACACGGCCGTGTGGTCGGCCGTGTGCCCCCATCGACACAGCCCCGAAAATAACCCGAGACTCACACGGGTCTTAGACACGCCCGTGTCCATGCCCGTGTCACACCCGAACACGCCTGGGCTTCAGGCCGTGTTCACAGTCTCGACACTTCGTCGAGCGAAGTTCGTCGACCACCCGACACGGCCTTGGACACGCCCGTGTCCTAGGCCGTGTGCCTTGTCTCGACACATCGTCGAGCGAAATTCGTCGACTTCCCTAGCTGATCGTCGACACGGGCTCGACACGCCCTGAGACACGCCCGTGTCTCCGGCCGTGTTCCCTGCTCGACGATCGTCGACTCCAAATTTCGTCGACAACGCGGCCAAATCATCGACTGGAGCTTGACACGCCCTGGGACACGCCCGTGTCCCAGGCCGTGTGCCCCCTGCCAGATTCCAGATTTAGCTCAAAACGCCTCTCGTCGCTCTTTTGAGTTTCAGGGCATTACAGACCCAGTCGCCACATCCAGTGAACTGAACATCCCTGCATCTAAGCAAATGTGTTGCGAAGCACCAAAATCCAATATCCAGCTATCAGAGTCACATGAACTCTCAATGATGAGGAGAGATACATCACTATCATCTGTCGTAGCTATCGCCTCCTTGCCCACACCCTGGACGTCCCCAGAAATCTGCGCACCCTGGACGTCCCCAGAAATCTGCGCACGATGCGGATCTGGTCCGTGCACTTCCATATCCCTTCTCGAATTGCCTCCCTCGTCGTCCTCCTACTGCCAAAACATGCTCACCCTCAGGAGCGGGGTCCGACTGCATCTGACTGGATAGTAACGCATACGTGTTCTGCTCCACGTCTACTGTATCCTTCCCATAGAGCAGAGTGGTCTGCATGTGCTTATACGACGTAGGGAGCGAGGTAAGAAGCAATAAGGTCTTGTCTTCTTCCTCCAAATTCACACCAACCACATGCAGCTGGCTCAGAAGTCCATTGAACACGTTGAAGTGTTCCTGCAGGTTACCACCCTCCTGCATCTTCAGGCCGTACAATCTCTGCTTTAGTAACATGCTCGTGGTCAACGACTTGCTCATGTAAAGTCCCTCCAGATTCTCCCATAGCGTGCCGGCGGACTCTTCAATACCGACGTTGAACAACACCTTGTCGTCGACGCACATCCTGATAGCGCTAGTGGCGCGCTCATCCATCTCCGTCCACTCAGAATCCTTCACCGACGTGGGCAAAGTATCACGCCCACGCAGCACTTGGATCAACCCCTGCTCAACCAGCATATCCTTGACTCGAATCTGCCATAGGCGAAAGTTCTCGCTACCGTCAAACTTCTCCACTGAATATCTGGTCAACACAGTGTTCTTCCCTGTCATAGCTGTCTGCAGTACCTCTAGATGATCTGATTAATTCACGGATCAGATCTGGGAAAATATGGAGCGAACCGATGTCGTCACCAACCGTTGACCCAAACCAAAAACAGGAACGTTCAATCAGTCACATACTCGGAACCTCGCCCAGATACCACTTGTTGTAAAATTCGGTACACACACATACACAACTATAAAATATTGCAGGTAAACAAGAGCACAAAATAGCCACAGAATTTATAAATGAAAATATAAATTCAAATACATTAGAAATAAGAGAAATATGACCGTCCGGCTAGTACGCCGTGGATGCACCAGACAAGCACGATCCACGGCGAAATCTGAATCTGGACTGCAATCCGCTGCGCGGACGCACAAGGTTCACCGAACCTTCAACGTCGAAGTCCGACGTTCAACCGCACCACCACCGGAGAACGACGCCGCCACCGGAGAATAACACCACCACCGGAGAGAAACACCGTCGAGGCTAACTGCACCCGCGCACGCCGTCGACACTGCACCTCTCAACTCCAAAAAACGTCCACTGCAACGCCGCCATCAAACTCCACCAAGCCCGGTGACAATACCCTCTCAACGCTGGCGGATATCTCCTCCAAAGCCGGCAACAAACACTCAAGGCCGGCGGCCACTCCGAGTGCACGAGCAAGAGAGAGCGAAAGGAGAGAGGGGCGGAGACCTCTCACAGGCGACTTCTCCAAAATTGCTACAAGCGGGTGTTCCTTCTCCAAATGCTACAGGCGGTTCTGCTCCTATTTCACGGGCTGGATTAATTTCTTCTCAGGATGGAGAGATATATAACCCCATCTATACAGCCCCCACAAATGGAAAGTCATTATCTCCCCTTTCAAACAATTCATAGAAGAACCAAAAAGGAAAAATGATTTTCCTTTTTTTAAAATGCAAACAAATATTTTGGAAAAATATCTCGAAAATGGATTCGGATCCGGCCCAACAAAATCAACAATCACCACCTTGGTTCGGGATCCGGATCGATGCACCTGCACGAAGCACCATCTGCATTAGACAACACCGCACATAGCACGGACTGCACGAGGCACTAGTCTGCACGAAGCACCACCTCAAGAACACGAGGCGTCAGCCGGTCTGCTACAGTCGACTCCCCCTGCTCTGGCTCAACCTCTGAATGTCGACGCAATTGGATCGCTGAATCTGACTCGCCTAGTCAGACTACCAGAAGGGTGATCCCCTGCACCACCTCCACTATCAACTCTATCCGCCACAGAAATCATTGTCACACCACCTCGCATCGTGATCCCCATCAGCCTGTAAAGACTACCACACTGCATAGCTTGCATGAGCATGGTGCGTGAAACCCAAAATAGATTGAAAGCCGTCGATCATAGAAGAAGCTGGATTGGAGGCGCTGAAGCAGAAAATCCAGTGCTTGGGAGAAGGGGGAAGAAAATTATGGAGTAAGTTAGAAGGCAGAGGTAAGGTGAAAAAGAATGAAGAATTTGATTGCTGGGATTCTCTTCATTTAGGATGTCAAATGGATGTTCATTTCATTTCATGGTGTAGTTGGTTTAGCGTATAAAAAAACATATAAAAGAATGAGATTAGTAAACTCGTCGATTTATCAAAAATAGATTTGAACCGTGTAATGAATACTATACATTTCATCTAAATGAAAAGAATCTTATTCCGTTGCGCAGGAGAAGTCAAAAGAAAAACAGTGGAGATGAATGTCATTCAAAAGATTGGAGGCAAAAATGGGAAACTTAGGCTCTATTTGTTTGGGCGTTTTGGTGCTCCGTTTTGGGCAAACGCTGCCGGAAGGCGGGTAAACAAATGAACCTCCGGCGGCGTTTGCTCCGTTTCCACCTGCACGACTTGAGAAACGCCCCAAAAAAACTCTGTTTGGAGCAGCCACCTCCCCCCTCCGTTTTGAACACTCCGTTTCCACCAGCCGGATCGACCCACCACCGCCGAAACAAATGAAGCCTTAAATAGGTTATGGATGGTCGAAGTAATCACTCTTCGTTCCATAACATTAATAATAATAATAGAGATATGTTTGAATAAAAAATTTGAATTAAAAAAATCAGTAATCTATTTTTGATCAAAAATGATATTTTTATTAAGTTGAATTTGAAGGAAAAATATATTTTAGATGAACTTATAAAGAAAAATCTATATTTTTCAATGTTGTGAAATTTGGACTAGAGTGGGCGGTCGGACCAATCCAACTGTGGACCGGCCCGTTTAACGGTTCATCCAAGGCATAGAACAAATGAGAAGGAGCCAACTGATGAGGGGAGAGTAAAGTGCGGGGTGCATTTTATGGTAAAGTGCAAACATCCAATGATCAACGTGAATATCCGTGTATATCTCAAAGCTAACACATTACAAAGCGCTTTGAGATGTGTACGTGCATCCACGCGGACCATTAAATACCTCTGCTTTACAATAAAGCACATCACTTGCACTTTACCGCCCTTTCTCCTAGACCAACTACCCGAAGGCAACAGCGTCTGGTAAAACAAAACTATTAGATATAAGATTTTAAAAATATTATTACATGTTATGTTAAATTTATATATTTAATATTTATACATTTGTGTCAAATTAAAATTTATTTTCTATAAAAATTGTTGAGTTAAATGTTCTAACAAATGCTTAATATTTTAACAAATATCTAATTACAATATTTAGTTAAATGTTTTAACAAAAGCCTAATAATTTAGTGAATGCCTAATTCGGGCGGACCTAGATGGCGGCACACCCGGGCAAGTGCCCGGGTTAGATTTTTGGGAAAAAAATTAAAGCCTAGCTATTCATCTACTAATCTAGTGAAAAGGCTATCTTTTCCTACTTATAAAAAAGACAAAAAGCTATCTAAATGTCGGTTTAAAAACTATTTTTTCCTAGAGTCTGCCTTTCCTTAAATCTATCCTCCTCGAAGTCAAAGGCGCATGCATAAGATAACTTTTTCGTTTTCTTCTCTTTTCAAATTTGTAATTTCAGATCTATAGGGCCGCCTCCCTCCTGCATCTAGCCGTCATCTCCTCCTCTTCTTCAGCTTCTCATTTTTCTGAAATTAGCTGGACGGGGCCATCTCCATTTCAACAGTCCGCACAAGCTCCTCTTTTTTATTTTCTAAATCTTCCTACAATCCTCTTTGTTTTTCTTCTTTATTTTCTTAATTTTTTCCTTTTTTGTTGTGGTGCCGCCACCTCTTCTTTTTATATAATAATATTTGCCTTGTTGTTTTGTTTCCTTCAAGAACTTAAAAACCTATCTATTGTGGCGACATTGTAAGTTTTTTTCTTGTGTGATTTTGGGTGAACTTCCATTTAAATTTCTAGTGTTTGATGAGCACTCAAACTTATCTCTTTGCATGATATGATATAATCGAGGTTTTAGCTTTTTCTCTCTTACCTCTAAGCCGGTGATATGGGGTTAAAACCTTTGCCTTTGACATTAAATAGTAGGATTATAAACTATAATATTTTTAAAATTTTGAATTAACAAATTATCAAATGTCTTAATCTTTTACTTGGTGCCCAGGTTTAACGAAAATCCTGGATCCGCCACTGCCTAATTGCAATATTTATAATGAAAATCTATTTATTTAATATGGGCGATGATAAAAATATAATAATATTAAAATATAATAATATTATAATATTTTTATATGTTCAGTATCGGTCTGTATTCAAAATCTTGTGTTTTTCGTACTACAAAAGCTTTTTCTTCTTCATATTGGCAGTCTGATAAATTTTTAAGCATTTTTAGTACTGCCAATAGACATTTTAAGTGTTTTTAAGGACGGAGATGCTTTGACCATATTTTATCTGTTTTGCTCTCTTGAGTCCTACTCTCACTGGGACTGTTTGCTTCACCAGTCACCTAAAGAATCTTACTCTGCAAAAATGGCAGGAAGCATGTCTAAAGAACAAGACTCCAGCAACGGTGCCGCTACATCTGCAACTGCATTAATCCCGTTAACAAATACAACCGCCAGCCTGATTAAAGTCGAGAAACCGCGCCGCCGGCTGGATGTCATAACTCCGACGGGCGGAGTTCCGGTATTCAATCCATCAAACCCGGCTGGGCCGACCATGCCAATATACAATCCGGTTCCCACGCCGTATCCTACATTGACTCCGCCGATTCCGACCATGACGCCGGAAAACCCCGACACAGCGCCGGGCATGGGAACTCCGCTGTCGTCGGGTCAGAGCTGGTGCATTGCGAGCCAGACGGCGTCGCAGACCACGCTGCAGGTTGCTCTGGACTACGCCTGCGGCTACGGCGGCGCAGATTGCGCGGAAATTCAGCCTGGTTCGAGCTGCTATAACCCGAATACCATTCGGGATCACGCGTCCTATGCCTTCAACAGCTACTACCAGAAGAATCCTGTGCCAACAAGCTGTGATTTTGGTGGAACTGCTGTCATAACAAATGTGGATCCAAGTAAGTTTAATACATTCATTTATTATAGAATTTGCATAATCATAATTTGAGAAATAGGCATGCAGTTATTCTTTACTGTGAGTGTACATAATTATATGTGGCACCCCTCTTATCTTTTGAAATTATTGGGTAAAATTTTGGGAAATCGGATAGGTCGCAGGAACATTCAACCAACCAAGCTCAAATAAACTAGAAGCAGATAGAACAAGAGTTACAATTGAATCAATAGTATTCTTTACAATGCGAGACATGATTTCGCAATGCTGCCGATGGACACAAAAAACAACAAGAACAAAAAACCGGCAGACAAAATACTGTAACCGTCCAATCCGCCTATCCGCCAAGGCTGACCGCCAAGTCGCGCGAACAACTCAAACCGCCGAGCCGCTGAACTATCAGACCGAACCCTTAGCCGCGTGAACTGATGTTTATTGACTACTAAGAAAACAACCTAGCTTGTCGGCAACTTCTGGTCGTCTGACCGCGAGGTCGCCTAACCGCTGAAGTCACCGCGAACAGATGAACTGGAACTAAGCTACCTGTTGTCCGCAACTCCTAGTTGCCTAACCGCCAAGGTCGCCTAACTGCGAGTTGAGCGAGTAGCTTATTCAAACTGCAACTCAGTCCGCCAAAGGCGAACTGACTTATCCAAGCTGGAAAACTTCAAAGGGAGAAAACCACCTAGTCTCCTATCCGCGACCTGTGGCTAACCGCCACTGACTGCTACCGATTATCTGCACTGCTTTCAAAACCAATTTCTTAGATGTCAAGTGCTAGCTGCACAATCTCCAAACACAGCAATGGTCGGTCACTAATCCTTGCCATGCGGTTAAAAAAATGTAACCGCCGAGTTTAACCCAAGTCACAGTTCTTACAGTTCATGTTATTTATGACGAAACCAACACATATATTTATAGGTGGGCAGACGGATACTGTCATCGCACAGAGGGATAGAGTAACCGTCAGTGACGTGATAGCTAGCAATACTAGTCTTCCCAATATGTGAACTGCCAACACCAGACCGCACGCGGTTAACACCACCAGTCCACACAGTTATGCGGACAACAAACTCAGCACGCGTGGACTTAAGCAGACAGCCATGTGACTAGAAGTCTAACCGCACCAACAGCGGTCTGCCGATCTTCACGGTCTTATAATCCAGACTGAACAGTTCACGATTACCTGAAACTAACCGCGTGGTTAACGCTCCAGAAATACAGCTGGGTCAGACCGCGAGAATAACAATAGTCAGGGACCAGACTATTCGTCAAGCATATCCACGCAAGTTGTGCGGTCTCGGCGGTTTATGCGTTCTGCACCAACCTGACTGCCTAATTCCTACTTTAACAATTTCAACACTCCCCCTTGATGTGGGAAGTGAAAGTCAGCCCAAGCAATCCCCGTAATCACACAAATGGTCCATTCGACAGCGACTTTGTGAAGATGTCAACGACATTATATTGGCTCTACACATATTCCAACATCAGAGATCCTTTAAGCACCTTCTCCTGAACGAAGTGATGCTCGATATCGATGTGCTTTATTCGCGTATGACAAACTGGATTTGTAACCAGCTTTAGATCACTCCTGTTGTCACCGCATAGCATAGTAGGATCTCACACCTTTTCATGGATGTACTTCATCTCCTCATCCAGACGGCTTCCCGAGCTGCTAAGGCAGACGCCTTGTATTCCGCTTCAGTGGTGGAGACGGACACAGAATCCTGCTTCTTGCCACACCACGAGATAGCTGCTGATTCACACATGAAGACGTAACTAGACGTCAACTTCTGATCGTCAGTGTCTCCCTCATAATCAGCATCCGTGTAACCATGCAGGTTGAAGCTCGCGTTCTTCTCATAAAAGAGACCAACATTTGAGATGGACTTCACATATTTTTAGATACTCTTTGTCGCAACTAGATGAGGCTTCCGCGGCTCCTGCATATACCGACTTACTCAGCCCACAACATAAACAATGTTCGACCTCGTGAATGTCAGATATATCAGGCTCCCAACCAGAGATGGAAAACCAAGGGATTTGGAAGAACCCTTCTCTCATCATGTCGAAGTTTCAAACTGACCTCCAATGAAGTAGAGCTGCTCTTTCCCTCCCACATGTCGAATCGTTTTGCGATCCACTTCGTATACCTTTTTTGGGAAACAAGCACATCGCTCTTTTTCTTCTCCACTTCGAGACCAAGGAAATGTTGGAGCTCTGTAAGATCTTTCATCTCAAATCGGATAGCTAGCTCTGTCTCAAGCCTAGCTACCTCTTCTTTTGAGTTCCCCGTGACGATCGGATCGCCAACGTACAACAACACTAAGACCTGAAGCTCCCCCTCTTATTTACGAACAGGCTTGAATCAGAATTGGAAGCAAAGTATCCGCAGAATTGAAGGTATTCTGCTATCTTTTCATACCATACCTGAGACTCTTGCTTCAAACCATAGAGAGTCTTCTTGAGTTTACATACGTGTCCTGGATGTTCTTCTGAAACATAACCAGGTGGCTGAACCATGAAGATATCCTTGTCAATCTCACCGTAAAAATGCGTTCTTCATATTAAGCTGCCAAATCTTTCATCCTTGGTAAGTCGGCAAGGCAATCACTATCCGTACTGAAGTCATTTTGGCCACCGTACTGAAGTCATTTTGGCCACCCGACTGAACGTATCCACGTAGTCTTCTCCATGCTGCTGGGAGAACCCCAGAGCTGCAAGGCGAGCCTTGTACCTATCAATACTACCGTCAGCCTTCTTCTTGATCTTATAAACTCACTTGCATGTAACAGGAGTCATGATATTTACTTTGGGCACAAGATCTCAAGTCTCATTCTTTCTGAGGGCGGCTATCTCCACATTCATGGCATCTTTCTACTCCTTAATCCCAGTGGCGTTCTCAAAGCATGACGACACTCACTTCTACAGAGGGACTGCGAAGAAACATAGCACAAAGCTCACCATGTTTACGTCCCAGTGCTGAACTTGTGGTATAATGGTACTCTTCAACCTCCGCAAGACCTGGCCACGATCCATCACACCAGCTGCTTCTTCTATATCAGCTCTTCTCCCGAGAACACTAGGAGCATCGCTCCCCCTTCTTCCAGAACCAGAAGCACCCGTCCCAGAAGTAGATGTAGTCAGAGCTCCTGGAGACATAGTCAGCTCCACTAGAAGATCACCAACAACTTCTTCTTGCCTCCATCCACCATGTTTTCCTATAGTTCCACAAAAGAACTACCCTAGTATGACGTTAACTCGTAAAATATCACATCCCTAGAGGCGACAAATTTCTTTATCTCAGAGTCCATGCATTTTCATCCCTTCTTCCTCTCATCGTGGCCAATGAAAATAAGCTTTCTTGCCTTTACATCCAGCTTCGTCCTAAAAGCATCTGGAACATGCACGTAGTAGGTGGAACTAAACTCTTGAAGGTGTATCACGCTAGGCTTCTCCTTGAGCACGAGCTCATGTGGAGAATTCATGTTGTTGGGACTCAAGGACATCTGGTTGATAACATAAGCTCTGTAGGTCATTCCCTCCGCCAAAAGGCCCCAGGAATTCCTTTGGAGTGAAGCCAGTACTTGTAGGTCTCTGCCAGATGACAAATCTTTCTCTCTACAACACCATTTTGTTGTAGAGTATGCACACAAGAAAGCTCTCTCTGAATTTGATGTTTTTTGCATAAGTTGGGGAACTCATTTAAAGTGAACTCTCCTTCATTATCTTTTCTCAACTTCTTAATCCGCAGATTCAGTCGGTCTTCCACGAGCTACTTGAACTCCACAAACTTCTAGAAAACCTCTGACTCCTCCTTCATAAAATATACCTAAGTATATCTGGTGAAATCATCAACCAAAACCAGTATGTATCTGCTGCCTCCAAGATTGGGGGTGATAGTCAGTCCCATCAGGTCACAGTGGATGCATTCCAGTGGTGACTTGCACTTGGACAGAGACTTGTCAAATGAAAGACGATGAACTTGTCCATACAGACACCCTGCATAAACATGACCGTCACCCGGAGATGAAAGACTAGACATATCTTTCACCAGACCTTTTGTTGTTATAGCCTTTAGCTTGTCCATCCCGACATGTCCCAACCTTTCGTGACAGATAACAGGGTTGACGTTAGCTCTCATCTTCTCAGCATAAGAATTTGTCGATAGAACGAACAAGTCCTTCACCCGCCTTTCGACATGTGTCACGTCAGGAACTTCACTTTTGTCAGGCCGAACAGAACGTGATAGCTAGCGTCCACAACGTTGGTCACCAAGAATAGGTTCTTCTTCATTCCCGACACGTGATGAACACTCCCCAAAGTGAGTGGCACTTTATCACTGCCTAAATACATCGTTCCCTCCTTCTAGACTGCATGCATAATATCATCAGCAGTAATGATAACATCATTACATGTATACACCTGTAGAGAAAAAAACTTGGACTCGTCTCTATTGTGGTGATGACCATACCTTGAGTCCACGATCTAATCCTCCTGATAGATGATGGAGGCCATGACACGAGCAGTCGTTGTCGTCATATCTTCCATGAAGCAGTTGCCCCATCCATCTTCTTCCTTCCTGCATTCAGCTCCTTTGTCAGCAGCATGACCTGGCTGAAGATTGACAATGCAGTCCTTCCTGAAGTGACCAGACTTGTTGCATTTGTACCACATAGGTCCTCCCTTCTTCGCTCCATCATGCTTAGGAGTCTTGCTCCTCTCCTACTGTGATGAAGTTGAAGGACCATCTTCTACAGATGACTTTTTTCTTCCTGTCCCATTTATTCTTCTTCCCAGAGTAGAGAACCTCACTATCTCCTCTTGAGATAGAACACTCAGTCATCTATTTTGTCAAGCTCTCCTATGAAGCTAACAGATTCTCCAGCACTAGCAAAGATGGCTGATTGGCCTTGCCCTGTACAAAAGTAATAAAGGCCACATACTTCTTCCGCACGCTGCGGATAATGCGCCTTTTCAGCTTCGCCTCTGATATGGGCTCATCTGGGTCCAATGCTAAAATCTCAGCACACAAGTTTTTTATCTTTAAGAAGAAAGATGATATTGATAGGTCCCCCTGATTTGTTCGCGCCAACTCATTTTTTAAGAACTGTAGCCGAGTTACGTTCTTCTTGTTGAACAACCCATCAAGGGCAGTCCAAATCTCTGCAGACGACCTACATCCAATGATGTGGTCAAATAGCTCAGGTGATATCCCCGCTTGAGAGTGAACTCAACCTTTACATTATTCTCCTCCAAGCTCTCACCTCTTGAGCATTTCCTCCAGCAGCAATCACCTCTTGTCTCTTCTCTCCACCAACGACCTCCCAGAGGTCTCACCTCTTGTCTCTTCTCTCCTCCAAGCTCTCACCTTTTGAGCATTTCCTCCAGCAGCAATCACCTCTTGTCTCTTCTCTCCATCAACGACCTCCCAGAGGTCCTCGCCAAGAAGATAGCTCTTCATGCATGACTTCCGCTTCTTGAAGTTAGTTTGCGTTATGAGCTAAATTTCAAGGCCTCTTGTGTAACCTCCTTCCATTTTTATATATCTGCTTCACTTGAACTTCCAAAGGTACTTAGTAAACCTACGTGGCTAATCACTGCTAAAATCTTTGTCCCTCTGATATCATATAAAATTTTGTGAATCCGGGTAGGTCGCAGGAACACTCAACCAACCAAGCTCAAATAAATCAGAAGCATATAGAAGAACAAGAGCCACAATTGAATTAATAGTCTTTTTTATAAAGTGAGGCATACATTGTGAGACATGATTTCACAATTCACCCTATGGAGATCACAAAAAACAAGATCAAAAAACCAGCGGACAGAAAACTGTAACCGCCCAAGCCGACTAACAGCCAAGTCCGCCAAGTCGCGCAAACAACTCAAATCGGCAAGCCGTTGAACTGCCAGACTGCACCCTTAACCGCGTGAACTACTGTTTATTGACTGCTGAGGAAAACAACCTTGTTCGCAACTTCTGGTCGCCTGACCGCTGAAGTCCCCACGAACAGATGAACTGAAACTGAGCTACCTGCTGTCCGCAACTCCTGGTCGCCAAACCGCCAAGGTCACCTAATCATGAGTTGAGCGAGTATCTTATTCAAACTGCACCTTAGTCCGTCAAAGACGAACTGACTTATCCAGGCTAGGAAACTGCCAAGGAAGAAGACCGCTTAGTCGCCTACCGCGACCTGCTTCTAACCGCCGCTAACTGTTGTCAACTATCTGCACTTCCTTCAGAACCAGTTTTCTGGCTGCCAAGTGCTAGCTGCACAATCTGCAAACACAGTAATAATCGGTCACTAATCTTTGCTGCGCGGTTAGAAAACGTAACCGCCGAGTTTAACCCAAGCTACAATTTTTACAGTTCATGTTATTTATGACAAGATCAACACCTCTATTTATAGGCAGACAAGAGGATACCGTCACCGCCCAGAGGGATAGAGTAACCGCCAATGACGTGATAGCTAGCAACGCCAGTCCTCCCAATATGCGGACTGCCAACACCAGACCGCATGCGATTAACACCACAAGTTCGCACAGCTATATAGACGACAAATTCAGTCTGCGTCGACTTAAGCAGCAAAGCTGACAGCTACGCGACTAGAAGTCTAACCACACCAACAACGGTTTGTCGGTCTCTGCGGTCTTATAATCCAGACCGTGCAGTCCACGGTTAGCTGAAACTAACCGTGTGGTTAACGCTTCAGGGATACAGCTAAGTCAGACCGCGAGAATAACAATAGCCAAGGACAAGGCTATTCGCCAAGCCTATCCGCGCAATCCGCGCGGTCTCGGCGGTCTGTGCGGTCTGCACCATCCTGACCGCCCGCTTCCTACTTCAACAATTTCAATATATTGTTCCCTTACAAGGAAGTCCCAATAAACGACCTACATGCTCAATTCAAATTTTCGTCACCCAAATTCATTTCCACGCCATCCGTCTTGATCGAATATTGCAACACAGCCTCTTTGCAAACACAGCTAAACTGCCTAAATTCATTTCTAAAGTCACCTCTTTTGTAAACTCCTTGCACATTTAGTGCATATCACTAGCAAAAAAGCATGTGCACCTTGTTTATGGATACTAGTGGTCAGAGAACCACGACAACTAAACAACATAAATACCAGCACTTCTCTTTGGCACAGCTTTTCTTTTGTATAAAGGGTTATTTATGGGGACCTCCTCTCGAAATTGCGTAATTACAGCTTGCACCCTTCTATCTTTTTAAATTACACAAACCTCACCTCAGTTGTTAATTTGATTGGCATACATTTCAACTTATGCTGTATATAATTTATACTCTTCTTTCTTACATTCATCAATGCAGGTACTTCAACCTGCCAATATCCTTCCACAAGGTAAAACTTACATCTTCAACATCACATTTTAATCACTAATCATGCAAAAGAGATGTTTTCATTAGTTCCAACACATTTATTTCATGAACAGCGCGAGTTCATCGGTTCCAAACACGGATTCATCATTTCCGAACCCGACAACCCCAGCCGGACCATCAATTTATGGATCAAATCCTCCCAATTCGATGAACAGAGCCCTCAATTTAAGAACTGTGTCTCTCTTCTTCACATTGCTATGCTTACTGCTATCAATGGATCAATGAAATGATGTGCAACAGCAGATGTCTTGTTATGAGTAGGTCAAAGCTGAAGGTGAACAGAAAGGGATGCACAAATAGAGCCCAAGTCAAGTATTTGCATTATATGTGTAGATGTTCCCTAAAATTTCAGAATCAAAGCTTAGAAGTTAGAAGAATGATTTTTTTTTTTCCAATTTGTTCTTCCCTGTGGATGAATGAATCCTTGACTAGAAACATAAGGTAGTAAATAGAAACATAGTGTTATTTTAGTGGTTACAATGATGTAGGCATATTTGCTTCAATGTGTAACTGAAACTAAATAATACTACATGATGACGCCCTTTTATGTTCCATTTCATGCGTTCGAGATAGAGCGGACTCAAATCGCTAGCATCTGGCACGTAAGTGGGCACGAATGATCGCACCAAATAGTGCTGAAAATACAATATGGTCGAGAAGTGTGACGAAGTATCACACAAATCGTTGCTTATAATAATGTCTGTTTAGAATAGTCTCATGTTGGAAAACTAATGTAGCCACGCGGAGTTGATATAGAACTTGGGGCTCCTGTGAGGAAACCGTACAATTTTCACTGGCTAAAAATGCGTTCATTTTTTTGGTATGTATACTTAGTGTTGAGAGAGCTCAAAACTTGTATGTATTGCTTGTGTATGTAAATACAAGGAGAGAATATAAATATATAGGAAGAGGAAGAGAGAAGAAAATCCTATACAAGATGTGGGACTAAATGAGGAGAGAAGATAAAACAATACATGGGCCTAATAATGGGCCTTTTACATGAGCTATTTTAACACTCCCCCGCAAGCTGGAGCATACAAATCGTATGCGCCAAGCTTGGACAAGCACTGATAGAATAATGTCTTGGACAGAGCCTTTGTGAAGACATCTGCAACTTGTTCCGATCCTGGGACATGCTTTAAGTCAAGCTTCTTCATTTGAACCTTTTCCCGGATGAAGTGACAATCGACCTCAATATGCTTCGTCCTTTCGTGAAAGACCGGGTTCTTTGCGATGTGTATGGCGGCTTGACTATCACAAAGGAGAAGAGCAGGTGAAGGTAATTTTACACCCAGATCGGTAAGAAGACTCTCAAGCCATGTTAATTCTGATACAACCGATATCATTGCCCGATACTCTGCCTCAGCTGAAGAGCGAGCAACGACAGCTTGTTTCTTACTTCGCCAAGTTACAAGATGTCCTCCAAGGTAAGTGCAAAAACCACTCGTAGATCGCCGGTCATCGAGAGAGCCAGCGTAGTCGGCATCCGAATATGCCACCAATGTTGGAGCAGAAGAGAAGGTCCTGTAGACAAGTCCCTGACCAGGAGCGGTTTTCAGATACCTGAGAATTCTTTCCACTGCTTGAAGATGAGATTTTCGAGGAGAGTGCATGTATCTGCTGACAAGACCAACATCAAAGGAGATATCCGGTCTGGTAACCGTGAGATATATCAGTTTTCCAACAAGACGTCGATAATATTCAGGATTCTGAAAAAGGAGATCTGAGTCAGAGGCCTGGGCACACAGTTTGTGGTTCACATCCATAGGAGTATCACTGGGCTTGCAGCCAGACAGACCCGCATCATGAAGAAGGTCAAGACAATATTTTCGTTGAGAGAGAGTGAGCCCATCTGGCCTTCTGGCAATCTCAAGGCCCAAGAAATAGCGAAGGGGTCCCAAATCCTTGGTCTGGAAGATTGAGTTTAGATGGACTTTGACTGCATGTATCCCTTGAGAGTCATCTCCAGTAATGATAATATCATCGATGTAAACTAACAGAATAACCGTTCCTGTTGGGTGGTGACGAGTAAAGAGCGAGAAGTCGGCCGAGCTCCGAGTGAAGCCAATCGCACGGAGGACCTTGCTGAATTTTTCAAACCATGCCCGCGGAGATTGTTTGAGACCATATAGAGCCTTTTTAAGATGACATACCTGAGACTCCCCCGTGGTCTCAAACCCGGGCGGTTGCTGCATGTAGACAGTTTCCTGGAGGTCCCCATTCAAGAAGGCATTCTTGATATCCAGCTGAAAGAGAGGCCACCGGCGATGGACAGCAACAGAGTTGAGGACACAAACACTATTAAGCTTTGCCACCGGAGAGAACGTTTCCTCATAATCGAGCCCTTCCTGTTGAGTGAAACCGCGAGCCACAAGACGGGCCTTCAGACGGTCAATTGTCCCATCGGCAGCATGTTTGATGACAAAGACCCATTTGCACCCGACTGATTTCTGGCCCGGTGGAAGAGGAACAACAGACCAGGTCTGGTTAGACCAGAGAGCAGACATTTCTTCCTCCATGGCTGCTCGCCAGCCGGGATGTTGAAGCGCCTCCTACACAGAATTAGGAATAGCAACCGAAGAAAGAGAAGTAGCCAATGTGCGTAAATGGGGAGAGAGGCGATGAAGAGAGACGGAGTTGGCCAGCGGATGAGCAGTGGAAGGCGATACCTGATCAGTCGGATGCGGAGTATCCATGATAGAGACCGACGACAAAGGGGCAACGGAAGGGGTAGAGCGACGAGTGTAGACACGGATAACTGGTGGTTTGGAGGGAACGGTATGTGGTGGAGAGAGAATGACAGGCGGAGGAGTGGTAGGAAGGACCGGGCGGGGAATGGACGGAGGTGTAGGTGGGGAATGGTCAGGTAAGGGAGCAGAAAAGAACGGTTGATTCTCGCGGAAAGTGACATCAACAGAAACGGAGATCTTGCGGGTAGCAGGAGAATAACAGACATACCCCTTTTGGGTGCGAGAATAACCAACAAAGATATGATTGGCGGCCCGGGGATCTAACTTATCCGAGGAAGGCCCCAAACGGTGGACATAACATAGGCTACCAAACACATGAGGTGGGAGAGGAAAGGCTGTAGCGGAGGGAAAGAGGATGCTGAACGGAGTAGCGTAGTTGAGAATAGAGGAAGGGAGACGGTTGATGAGAAAGCAGGCGGTCGAGACCGCAAAATTCCAATACGGTTTAGGGACATGCATTTGAAGCATGAGGGAACGGGCAACATCAAGTAAGTGGCGATTCTTGCGTTCGGCAACACCGTTTTGTTGCGGCGTGTAAGCGCAGGAAGTTTGATGGAGAATCCCAAACTCGGAACATAAAGCAGTAAATTCGTGACTAGTGTACTAATGAGCATTGTCAGTGCGTAGGATTTTGATGGTCTTGTGGAATTGCGTACGGGTTTCGAGGACAAATGCCCGAAAGACACGAGTAAGCTCGGAGCGATCACGAAGTAAGTATAGCCAGGTAGTGCGAGAATGATCATCAATAAATGTGATAAAATACCGGAAACCGGAAATACTAGAAATTTTAAATGGTCCCCAAATATCGGAATGGACTAAATCAAAAGGAGCAACGCTCCGAGTACAATGCGAAGAAAAAGAAGAACGGGGCTGTTTGCCGAGGATGCAGGAATCACACTGAAAGGGGGTAAGAGAGACATCCGGGAGAGCGCGCCGGAGGACCGGTAGAGGAGCATGCCCAAGACGACGATGCCAATCTGTGGAGGAAATGGAGGAGAGGATGGTGGGAGAGTCGTCGAGAAGGTAGAGCCCATTCCGCAGCCGGTCTTTACCAATGATAGTCTGCGTCCGCCGATCCTGTATAACAAAAGAAGAGGAAGTAAATATAACAGAACAATCCAAATCAGTAGTAAGCCGTCCAACAGAAAGTAAATTGAACGGATAACTCGGGACGTAAAGAGCCGAGCGAAAGGAGATGGAGGAGGTGAGAGGAAGATCTGCCGAGCCGGAGACTGGAACAGTGGCGCCATTGGCCCAGTAATAGATGGTGGATAAGGGGAATTCAGGTACTGGGCAGGGCGATGTGGAGTAATGTGATGAGTAGAGCCGGAATCCACAATCCAGCCCAAGCCAGTGGAGAGACAAGTGGTACCTGTGTTGGAGACGGAGGCAACAGAGGCAGATGGGGGATGGAGCAAGCCCTGGAGATGCTGGAGCTGAAGACGGACACTCTCAAGATCAGGAGGACCAACATCGGTAGCAACAGAAGCCGTCAGGCGAGGAGGATAGCCAACTTTCTTGTAACAGGTGGCCTCGAGATGACCGTCTTTGCCACCGAAGGAACACTTCGGCCGACCCCGGCCACCACGACCACGGCCGCGAGAGCCTGAACGACCCCCCCCCCCCCCCCCCCCCCCGAGTAGAAGAAGGAGGAGGGAAGGGGAGAAGCGGAGGTGCCTGCTGAAGAAGGGCCGGAGGAGCCGTAGTATCTGGAGGAGGTGGGACTCGGAGAATCATGGAGCACACATCAGAAAAAGATGGTGTGGTAGAGGACGCCAGGACCTGAGCACGAATGCTCTGAAGGTGAGGGGGAAGACGAGCCATAAGGATGGCAGTACAGGCGGCTTCCTTCTGAGCGCGCTGAGCAAGAGCATCATTGGTAAACGGCTGATGTTGGATACAGGCTTCAGCAAGAGTCTTCGCACGAGCAACAAAGGAGGACATATCAGACGCCCCTCCCGCGTCCAGAGTAAAGTGGTCAGTGAGGATGTCGTAGAGATGCTGGAGGCTGTCCCGGCCAGAATATAAGGAGTGTAGCTCAGTCCACATATCCTTGGCAGTCTCATGATACATAGCCATTTGATAGGGTTCACCATCCAAAGAATTTAAGATCCAGGTCTGAACTCGGTCGTCATTGCGGAGCCAGTCATCGGTAGGAGGGGTGGGTGGAGCCTGAGTAAGGTGAGGGAGAAGACCCTTGGCCTGGAGAACCCGTCGAACTGAATGGACCCAAGGAATGAAGTTCTTCTTTCCAGAAAGAGAAATGGTAGTGATGCGCAACTCGTCACGAAGTTCTGTAGGGTAAGCCGCGCGGTCAGTTGGACAGGCCGGGCAGTCAGCAGGCGGGCTGGCCGTCGAGCCAGAAGAGTTACCGGAAGAGCCCATAAGGCAGACCGCGGCGAATAGAGGATAAGCCGCCGGCAAGAAAGACTAAGGAAGACCACGACCAGAGTGCGGATAGGAAGCAGTCCGCACGGTCAAGCCGGACACCAACGAGTAGTCAGGTCGCGACCAAAGGGCAGAAACAAAAAAGATACTGCCCCGGTCTAGGTGAAGCCGGCAGCGGTCAGAAAAAACAGCCCGGGCGGGTTGACAGAAACAAACCCGGAAAGAAGAGAGAGGCCGCGAGTAGGAAGCCGAGCGGATAGAGACGAGAGGCCGCGAGTAGGAACTCGAGCGGCTAGAGAGGAGAGGCCGCGAGTAGGAACTCGAGCGGCTAGAAAAGAGAAGCCGTGAGTAGGAACTCGAGCGGCTAGGAAAGAGACTGGCAAAGGATAGAAGGCAAGGCCGCAGCGGTCTGAAGGCGAGGCCGCAACGGTCTGAAGGCGAAGGCTGCAGCGGTCTGAAGACGAAGTCGCAGCGGGGCGGGCAGCGGACAGAAGTAGAGAGCCCGCAGCGGTTTGAAGAGAGGTGGGTCCCACGAAGCAGAGAGAGGATGGCTATAAGAAGCCTGAAGAGGGTGGAACCACGGAGAGGGAGAGGAGAAGCGGATGCAAAGTTGCAAACCGCAGAGTCAGGGGCGGACAGAAGACCGGAGCGGGTAGGCTACCAGGCCGCAAGAGAGAAAGCAGCGGGTAGGAGGGAATAGAGACCGGGCGGGCTTGGCGGTTAGAAAAAAACAAGCCGCAGAGGACAGTAACCTGCCTCTGATACCATGTTTAGAGAGCTCAAAACTTGTATGTATTGCTTGTGTATGTAAATACAAGGAGAGAATACAAATATATAGGAAGAGGAAGAGAGAAGAAAATCCTATACAAGATGTGGGACTAAAGGAGGAGAGAAGATAAAACAATACATTGGCCTAATAACGGGCCTTTTACATGGGCTATTTTAACACTTAGCAATTATCGTTTCATGCGCGATCAAATCCGTCTGTATAATCTGTGATTTCAACGGCTCAGTTTTTCCGTTAAAAAATACGATCGTATTGAAAAGTGATCAAATACCGTTAATTTCACGATCTTATGGCCGAATTTTCTCCCGTTTCTCTCGCAGATACGTATACATACCAAAAAATTTCTCCTAAAATGCAGAGACATAACAAGAACACAAAAATGATAAATAATCCACGCAGCTTTATTTAATGTCAATTAATACACAACCACGCAATACAATGTGTTGAAATTATTGAAGTGAAAGTGGTGGTTGATCGGGCAGACCGCGCGGCCTGATCGGACAGTCTGGTGGACTGGTGGTACGGCCTGAGTGGTCTGTATTTGCGGCCTGGTGGTTTGTCCTTGGAGGTAGCCGTGCAGATAGGTTGATTATCCGCGGCTTGTGTAGACTGGTTTGGAGTCCGCGGAGTTCGCTCTATGCGGACTACTCTTGGAGCTCGCGAGATCGGCATTGGCCTGTGCCCTTGATCTCAAATGGTGCGGTTAGGAGGTAACTGCGGAGTTCGTGGTCAGGCGAACTGGAGTAGAACAGGCGGACTGTGCGGACTGTTGTTCGTGTCCGCAGTGGACGCGCTTGATGTTCACTGGTTGCAGACTTGTTCATGATCTGTGACAAGTCCAAGTTGATCGCAGAGTCCGCAGTGTCCGTTGGTTGACCGGGCGTTTTGTGCCTTGGTCGTGGACTTGTTGTTGCGGGATGGAGTGGTGTCCGCAGGGTGTGCGGACTGAAGCTGTCCGCTGCAGCGTGCGGACTGGTGCAGTGTCCACAGGGATGCAGATTGGCTTCTATTTGGCCTTCTTTGATGACAAGCGGATAGGCAGGTGTCCGGCCTTGTCCATGCGGACTGCGCAGACTGCTTTGTGCTAGCTGCGGGCTGGGGTGGTGTTTCTATCCACTAGTGGGTGAAAATAACTCCCCCAAAATTCTGTTTGACACAGTGGTGGCGGTCATGAACATGAGGGTTAAATTGTCATTTGTTAATGCCCACCTAAGAAACTTCACCCACTTTTGTTCAAACGAATGATGTTTGTTAGGTGACCCTCAAAAAATGACGGTTTAACATATGCATTTACGACCACCATCATTATGCCAAATGGAGTTTAAGAATAACATTTTAGAGCGGTGACCGTAAGAATATGCGGGTTACAGAAAAATTTTTCTAATGGTGTCCTTTTCCTCCAAAACTGAGGTAGAACAAAAACACTCAAACAAAGAGACCCAAAATTCAAATCTGTGAGAGAGAGAAAGAAGCTTGCAACACAATCCCATTTTAGCTTAGGACGACAAACAAATAAACACATAATAACAAAAGATTGGTGTGGTTCATTCCAAGATGGGCAATGCCTATGGGGAGTGGCCGATCTAGGTCTCCTCGCCGCGGTACGTGCCGCTATTGATGTTGCATATGGCAGCTAAGCGTCCTATTCCTAATCCAGCGACTTTATTTTTCTGACAGATCGGTCGGCGACTCCAGGGGTGGCCTTCATCGACGCCATTAGGTTTTCGGGTATCGAATATCGCCACGCCGCTGCTCGCGCCTACATGGAGCTGGAGAGCAAGTTCGACCAGCTTGCGATCTGCGAACCTCATCGGCGAATATCATCCCTGGAAGTGCGGATTGCGAAGATTGAAGAGCTCCGGAGTACTCTGGAGAGCTATGAAGCCCGCTTCCACATGGTGAAGGAGAATGATCGCCAGCTGGCGATCAACAATCATCGCCTCCAGCTGGTCCTCGACGAGTTGGCTGGCATCCGCGCGAGTATGGGCTTCGTTGGACGGTTGACGATGATGGAGGAGCAACTGCGGCTTGGCGACAATGTCATGTCGCCGGTGACAGAGCACTATAGGCGAGCGCGGGAGATGGGCTGTGCTGGGCGACATTCTCATCCACCAGAGAGACCTCCAAGGCCTTAGACGTTTTCCTGTTTATTTGAAACTCACCATGTGCGATGTGTATTGAACAATTATTATTTGTAATAGGCGAGCTTGGATCTCGCATCTTATTCGTTTTTCCTGCGGCTCTTTCTGATGTTTTCCGATATCTTCTGTGATGTGCCGACTTTACTATGTAGGTTTTTATTATCGTCGCGATATGCTTCCTATGTACCGTGCGATCTATGCGACGAGATCCACTTGCTCGTTTAAAGTGCGACTTGTATCAATACTCGCTGTAATGAAGATATACCCCCCCTGCCGGCGCCTATAAATAGAGGGGGTAGGTAGGACATAAGTACGTTGTTGCTCTTTCCAACCCCTAGCTCGTGAGTATCTTTCCCAGCTCGCGTGTTTCGACCTTTCTTTCTTCCTCGTCCTTCGCTCTTCTTCATCTTGCCAATCTTCTTCAGCTTGTCATACTCGCAAAAATGGTTGGAGACAATGTCAGTGCTCGCCGCCAAGCCCATGCCGCTAACATCGCTGATGCGGCTTTCAAGAAGTCCATTACAACAGAACGAGACTTAGAGAATTTCAGGGAGAGAATTTTGCCTGAGGGATACTCGGCCAGGCTCCCTAGTCGCAGCGAGCGACTAAATACTTACATTGAGGGCGCGCTGGTCCTGCCACTCCGCCACTTCGACGTCGGCTTGCGACTTCCACTATGGCCGGAGTGTTGTGAGATCCTGCGATACTTCGTCATAGTCCCATCGCAGATTAACCGTAATGGTGTGGCGATCATCATGGGGTTCCTCTGCTACTTGTGCGAGGAGAGGGTCACCTTCGATGTTTCCGTCTTCCGCAATATCTTCGTCTTTGCTGCAACCGCCGAGGGCGTGGTGTACTTCAGCAGCCACGTCTGCACCTTGGTGGGAACGACGAATAAAGTCCACCGCTGGAGCGAGCTACTAGTCGTCGTCGAAGGCGACTTCGATGGCTTCCTGGGAAGGCCGCACCAAGCTGCCGATGTCGCCTTCCTCCCGCCAATATTGGAGGGCATCCGCGCGCAGCTGGTGGAGTCGTTCCGTTGTCGCCGGTTCGACGTGATATTCTGGCGACTAAATGTCAACACCTTGCTAGAGATTCATTCCAAGGAGGGTAAGTTCTTAGTGAGGATCATCTCTCGCATATTTACCTCGCTCTTTGTGGCTTGATTCTGATTTTTACGCGTCATTATGTAGTGCCGTGCGAGCTGTCGGAGAAGCCGCTCCCTCCGGCAAAGGAAGTCGCCACCTCACTGCATGAGACCAACCCGCCGGCTGATGTCGGCGAGAAGAAAAGGCTTGCCAAGGGCAAGGGGAAGGCCAGGTCGGCGGGCCCTGCGACCAAAAAGGCGAAGGTGTTGTCGCCGCAACCTGACGACCAAGAATCGCCGTCGCTGGATGCTCGACTTCCCCACTTCCATCCCAACTTCAATTTGGGGCGAGGGGCAGTTGACGCCTATGGTCGCCCGCTGGTGACTTGGTCGGTGGACGAACACCTGGTGACGCCGAGCATCATCCTCCCCTCCTGATCGGCGGACTGGGAGGACAAGGGGGAGGCCTTCGCCGTCCTCCATGCGCTGTATGGCGGGGCGACGCCGAGTCGATGCTGGACCTCAGCGAGGAGGAAATTGCCTAGCAGGCATCTTGCTCGCTCGTGCGAGCTGTCGAGCTGAACCACTTCGCAGCGAGGAAACTGCTGGAGACGACCAAGGACTTGAAGATCGTCAGCAAGAAGGCGATTGATCTCGGCATGGAGTTCGCCTGCTGACGAGATTATGAGGTAAGTCGCTTCCTGCGCGCGACGTTGACGTTGTCGGACTTGGATTCTTTTTGCTGATTCTCTGTTCTTTGTCGCAGGCTACCGAGATAGAAACCGCCAAGAAACTTTCTGCATACGAGGCGAAACTCGCCAAATCTCAGGTTGACCTGGAGGCAGCCCAAATCGGCGCAGCCGAGATGGAATCTCGCATAGCTATTCTAGAAGCCGGTGCGAGTTCTTCTGCTCCTCAGCCGCGGCCGGAGGACGACCCTCATTATGCAATCAAGAGATCTCGCATTCTTTGGGAGGAGAGGTCGTCAGTCCGCCGCGAGATAGCTCGTGCGGCGGGCAATGTCGTGCTCGCGAGGTTGAGGATCAGCGGAAAACTCGACGAGGGGGAGAAGCAGTTCACTGTGGACGAGCTTATCCCCGAGCTGCTCGCCGAGGAGACAACCTCGCCAGATCGCATTCCTTCATTGTCGTCGGGCTCCAGCAGTAGCGGCAGCGGTAGCAGCGGCAGTGGTGGCAGTGGCAGCGGCGAGGAAGAGAGCGAGGAGAGCAGCGAGGAAGAGGAGGATGCCGACATTGGATATGAGGAATATCGGCCTGATACTGGCGACGATGAGTCCTAGTTGCTCGTCGATATTTGTCATACTCGCACAAGGCAGTTAGCAACATTTTTTGTAATTACTACGCTGTCATTTTTTGCTTTCATGTTTGTTTGCTGATGATACTCGCTAGGCTCATAGGCTCGGGGAGAATGAGTGCTCGCGAAGCTTTACTCGCACGTCGATACCATCCATAATCGTGTTGTCATTGCTTGCGCGATCGTAGTCATTCCATCAACTCGCAACCCGATACTCGCCTATATTCTGCGCATGTACTCGTCATGTCATACTCGCACATTTGTTATGTCATGCTCGCATACTCGCTGATACTTGCTTCGCATGCTCGCCCAATTTTGCTCGCACCTGCAGGAGAGAAACTCGCCAAGGGACTTGGACTTACGTCGACACTACCACTCGACGACTTGATATATTGGAGTCGACAGCTCTCAGGAGCCTTACTCAACTAGAGTGGTGTAAGTCGACTCGGGGAGGCAAGTAGTCGGTCTGCAGGAGAGGAGCTCGTACATAGATCTTGGACTACGGCATCACTCCAACGAGGAACTCGATCTCACTCGAGGAGGTCCTTGGCCAATATGCAGGAGAGGAGCTCGTGTAGGGACTTGGACTTACGACAACCTGCCACTCGAGGACTTGATAGATTGGAGTCGACAGCTCTCAGGAGCCTTGCTCAACTAGAGTGGTGTAAGTCAACTCGGGGAGGCAAGTAGTCGGTCTGCATGAGAGGAGCTCGTATAGAGATCTCGGACTACGACATCACTCCAACGAGGAACTCAATCTCACTCGAGGAGGTCCTTGGCCAATATGCACGAGAGGAGCTCCTGTAGGGACTTGGACTTACGGCGACCTGCCACTCGAGGACTTGATAGATTGGAATCGACAGCTCTCAGGAGCCTTGCTCAACTAGAGTGGTGTAAGTCGATTCGGGGAGGCAAGTAGTCGGTCTGCAGGAGAGGAGCTCGTACAGAGATCTTGGACTACGACATCACTCCAACGAGGAACTCGATCTCACTCGAGGAGGTCCTTAGCCAATATGCACGAGAGGAGCTCGTACAGGGACTTGGACTTACGACGACCTGCCACTCGAGGACTTGATATGTTGGAGTCGACAACTCTCAGGAGCCTTGCTCAACTGGAGAGGAGCTCGTACAGAGATCTCGGACTACGACATCACTCCAACGAGGAACTCGATCTCACTCGAGTAGGTCCTTGGCCAATATGCAGGAGAGGAGCTCATGCAGGGACTTGGACTTACGACGACCTGCCACTCGAGGACTTGATATGTTATAGGAGTCATTTTTCCCTGCTGCTTTAATAGGTTGACAATGAATCACGTGCATCAGTATTTTTGACGATGAAGAAATTGAAAAGATAGCGATGATCTTGCCGAGGTCGGATTGGGAGGTTGGCGTCCAACCCTGTTCCTGACAGTTCCTCCAGTCGGAGGAGAGATGAAATTGGGGGTAGCTAGGCTGACATGCAAGGGGGGAGCTGATCTCGGCCGTCAATGCAGGGGTCCGGTCTTACAAGGGCGCTTATATCCCGAGGCATCGTCCCATCGTCCGAACTGGGCTATCTAGGAGAAACAGGTCGAAGGCATGTTTCCCAATCCAATCGTGGAAATCATTCTCAGCTCTGCCACCTGTCCACGAGCATAAACGCACGGGCGAGGGGCAATGTTCTTCCAAGGGTCCTCCAGGACGCACTCGCGACTAACATATTCCCTTGGGTCTATCCTGGCTTTCTGGCTAGTTATCCTGCCTTTGAAAAATAATTATAGGGTCGTTGCCTGAAAGGAGAGCTTGGCAAGGTTGATCCTTCCTCAAATCCAAGAGGTTGGAGTCCAAACCTGTTCCCGCTAGTTCCTCCAGTCGGAGGAGAGATGCAATCGGAGGTAGCTAGGCCGACATGCAAGGGGGGAGCTGATCTCGGCCGTCAATGCAGAGGTCCGGTCTTACAAGGACGCTTATATCCCGAGGCATCGTCCCATCGTCCGCACTGGGCTATCCAGGGAGAACAAGTTAACGACCGGCTTCTCGGATCGATCTTGGAGCAAAACCTTGAGTTCCCAGAAAACTTGAGATGAAAAAAGAATGAACAGAAGCAGAACAGTTGTCATTGTATATATGTGAAAGCATGTATAAGTACAAGTACAACATGAACTGCTAGGGATAGAACCTTTTCAGGTCATCCCCGCTCCAAGTACCTCCTAGTTTCTCTCCAACCTGATCCTGGAGATAATAGCCTCCGGTGGCCAAGGCTTCCTGGACAATGAAGGGACCTTCCTAATTTGGATGTAGCTTGTCAACTGTTGCTTCTCTTCCTGCGGCGTCCACCTTCTTCATAACCAGATCCCCCGCGAGGAAATGCTTTAGGAAGACATTTTTGTCGAAGTACTTCTCCATGCGCCGCTTGATCTCCTCTTGGCGGATGGAGACCAAGTCACGAATCTCTTATACGAAATCCAGCGAGAGTCTTTGGGCGTCTTCATTCTCCAAGCACCATTCTTCGCTGCCATCTCCAGCTACTATGACTCTCGGGCTTCGAACCTCGAACTCCACTGGGATGAGTGCCTCGGACCCGTGGGACAACTTGAAGGGAGTTTCCCCCGTAGCCGAGTTTGGAGTTGTTCTCATGGCCCAGAGGACCGAGGGGAGCTGCTCCGTCCAATTGCCTTTCAAGTTGGTGTCTTTCTTCTTCAGGAGGTTGATGATCAACTTGTTGGCGGATTCTACCTGTCCGTTGCTGCGAGGATGATATACAGAGGCGAATTGAAGATCCGTCTCTAGCTGCTTGCAGAAGTCCTCTAACTCCAAGCTGGCGAACTGCGTACCATTGTCGGTGACGATGGCGAGAGAAATCCCGAACCTGCATACAATTTCCCCCCAAATAAAGTTCTTTACAATCTGCGATGTGGTCTTGGCCAGAGCTCTTGCCTCGATCCACTTGGAGAAGTAATCGATCATGACAAGCACGAACTTCCTTTGTCCGCTGGCCTGAGGAAAAGGGCCGATCAAGTCCATCCCCCAGATGGCGAAGGGCCATGGAGCAGTGATCGAGCGAAGATGTTGTGCTGGTTATAGTTGAAGAGGTGCGAAGAGTTGGCACTGGAGAAACTTTTTGGAGAAGTCTTCTGCATCCTTTCTAATGGTGGGCCAGAAGTACCCATGCCTTAGAATTCTTTGTTCCAGAGTGCGAGTCCCTGAATGACTGTCGCACTCTCCTGAATGAATCTCCTCCAGGATACGAGGTACTTCAATCTCTGACAGGCACCGAGCCAGAGGACCTGAGACGGTCTTGCGGTAGAGCTCTCCTTCTTGAAGCATATAGTATGCGGCTTTATAACGAAACTTCCTCTGGTCTCCTTCACAAGCAGGAATCCGACCTGTTGTAAGGAAAGAAACAAACGGATCCCTCCAGGACGCCCTCTGCTCGATCTTCATCATCTCCTCTTCCTCGATGGACGGTCAAAAAAGTTCAGTCACGGTCCCCCAGCCCGGGGACCGTATTTGGCAAGATAGTCAGCTTCTGAATTCTCTTCTCGGGGTACGTGCTTGACGAAGAAAGATTGAAACCCCCCGATCAGACCTTTCACCTTGATCAAGTACCGCTGCAAAATCGAATCGTTCACCTCGAACTCGCCTCTGATCTGGGACGCGACTACCATTGAGTCGGTGAACGCTCTGATATCTCGGGTTGCTAACTCCTTGGCGAGACGCAAGTCGGCTAACATGGCTTCGTACTCCGCCTGATTGTTGGTAACTGGGAAGAGGATCTCGACTATTTGCTCCATCCTGGTTCCCTGAGGGCTTACGAGCACGACTCCGGCTCCCACGGAATATCTGCCTGAAGCCCCATCTACAAACATCTTCCAGGAGACTGTGCTAGAAGAGCCTTCCTCTCCTTCTACCTCGGCCGAGAAGTCGGCAAGGAAATCTGTCACCGCCTGCGCCTTGATTGTCACCCTTGGAGAGTAAGAAATATCGAACTCGCTAAGCTCTACCGCCCACTTTGCCAACCTGCCCGAATGCTCCACTCCATCCAAGATACTCCGTAGAGGGTGATCGGAGATGACCCTGATGGAGTGAGCTTGAAAATACGGATGAAGCCTACGAGTCGAAACCACCAATGCAAACACTAGCTTCTCCAAAATATGGTATCTCGCTTCCGCCTGCCGCAGCACTCTACTAACATAATAGACAGGGAGATGCCTTTTGCCATCCTCCCGGACCAACACTGAGCTAACTGCTTCCGCCCCGACTCCCAAATAGAGAAAGAGATCCTTGTTTCCCCGCAGGCCTTGGAGGAGAGGAGCTTGGGTTAGCTGTTGCTTGAGCTTTCCGAAAGCCTCCTCACACTCTGCCGTCCACTCGAAATTTTGATTCCCCTGAAGGGTCTTGAAGAACGGAGAGCACTTTTCCCCTACTTTGGACAAGAAACGGCTGAAGCCTGCCAGCCTTCTAGTCAGCCTTTGAACTTCCGTGGGATCCCTTGGTGACGCCATCTCCAGAATGGCCTTCACCTTGTCTGGATTAGGTTCCACCCCCTGGGAGTGAGGAGGTGACCTATAAACTTCCCTCTTCCTGCACCGAAGACGCACTTGGCCGGGTTGAGTCGTATCTTGTACTTCCTCAGAGTAGCGAAGGTCTCCACCAGATCCGTTATGTGTTCCGCGACACTTTTACTCTTGACGAGGAGGTCATCCACATAAACCTCCAAATTCCTCCCCTTCTGCTCCTTGAAGATTTGATCAATCATTCTCTGGTAAGTCGCGCCTGCATTCTTGAGCCCGAAGGGCATCATCTTATAGCTATAGCAGCCATCGCTGGTTATGAAAGAGACGTCCCGGTAGTCGGGGGATGCAACCGGATCTGGTGGTACCTTGAAAAAGCATCAAGAAAACTCATCACAAAAAACCCGACGACGGAATCAACCAGCGCGTCGATTTGAGGCAAGGGGTAGCAATCCTTCGGGAAAGCTTTATTCAACATTGAAAAATTGATACAAAGGCGTCAGCCCCCTCCGGGCTTCTTCACCATTACAACATTGGAGACCCAGCCTGGATACTGGATCTCTGAGACAAAACCCGCCTCCAGCAGCTTCTCTACCTCCTCCCTAATCGGCTCGGCCAGCATGGCGGTGCTCTTCCTCTGCTTTTGACAAACAGGAGCCACCGCGGGATCCAGGTTGAGGCGATGGCAGGCAACATCGGCATCGACCCCTGGCATCTCGGCGGCGCTCCATGCAAAGACTTCAACGTTGTCCTGCAGGCAAGCAGCCATCTCTATCTTCCCTCCTAGCGGCAGCGATCCTCCAACCTTCAGCAGTCCTGGCTCTCCTCCTCGAGAGATCACCTCTATCTCCTCCACCTCTTCAGCAGCACACAGTCCATTCTCCTTCTCCAGCATCTCCTCCAACTTCTCCGCGTCACCCATCCAGCTGATGGTGCTGACGGCATTCAGGTAGCATTACTTGGAGGCCTTGGGATCTCCCTTGATCCTGATTTGAACATCTCCGCGGCAGTACTTCAGGCATTGATGGTAAGACGACGGAACGGCCCTGAATAAGTTGATGAGGGGTCGTCCGAAGATGGCATTGTACCCGCTTGGCGTGTAACGTCCCGAATCGCTCTAGCCCCCTAGTGTGTGTGTTTTGAGTCAGGAGGGTTGACTTGAGTCCTGAGAGTGCAGGGAATTGGACTGCACATGTGGAGAAGTGGAGAATCAGTGTAAAAAGGAAGTGACACGGGTAGGGACACGGCCGTGTGCCTACCCGTGTGCGTCGAGTTGAGCTCGACGACCCGTGTCGAGATCGTCGAGCTGTGTCGACACCTAGGGACACGGGTAGGGACACGGCCGTGTGCCTACCCGTGTGCGTCGAGTTGAGCTCGACGACCCGTGTCGAGATCGTCGAGCTGTGTCGACATCTAGGGACACGGGTAGGGACACGGCCGTGTGCCTACCCGTGTGCGTCGAGTTGAGCTCGACGACCCGTGTCGAGATCGTCGAGCTGTGTCGACACCTAGGGACACGGGTAGGGACACGGCCGTGTGCCTACCCGTGTGCGTCGAGTTGAGCTCGACGACCCGTGTCGAGATCGTCGAGCTGTGTCGACACCAAGGGACACGGGTAGTGACACGGCCGTGTCCCTACCCGTGTGCGTCGAGTTGAGCTCGACGAAAAGTGTCGAGATGTAACTGAAGATGCACACGGCCAATGACACGCCCAGGCACACGGCCGTGTCATGTGAACACGGGTTGGGACACGGGCGTGTCCCTACCCGTGTCAAGCATTGAATCGACATGGAAACCGCCACGGCCGTTTCGCGGAAGCGGGACACGGGTACGGACACGGCCGTGTCCCTACCCGTGTCATATTTTATTTATATAAGGGACAGAAAACCCTAGCCGTTTTCATGCTCTTTTCATCCCCTATTTCCGGTGAGAACCCCTGTGAGAGGGAAAACTGCAGGAGCAAGTCCTACCGAAGGAGATCCGCCATCGCCGTGAAAGAGAAGATGCCGCCGAGGAGAACTACGCGATCCATGGCGAGAAATGGTGGTACCGCTGGAGCCAACGTGAGTTTCCTACCCTCTCCCTTGGTGCTAGATCTATAGTTATGCCTTAGGAGAGACATCGACTCAAGAGAGTCTTGATGGTGAGGAGAAGATTTCTAGGTTAGGCCATGCTAGGATTTGAATCCTAGATTTTAGATCTCTTCAACCCTTCCCCTTTTCGTCAATATGACGATGGGTGGATGGCCTCGTGAGGAGTTTATGGCCTTTGAGGTTGAATAAGGGAGGAGGATATTTCTGGAAAATTTAGGAACGATCGCCTTGACGAGGAAGACGAACCGATGCCGTTCATTTTCCTTTAAGATGCGCGCAGAATCTGTATTCTGCGCGCAGCGATCTTCTAGGCCCTTTTTATGTAGGATATGTGCAGATCTGGGCTTTTGGCCAAACACGAAAGTTGTAGCCCTTGGAAATACCTTTCCAACGAGTGGTTGCACGACTTCAGGTGATGTCTGTGGCCCCGGGAAAACCAAATCGAGTTTGCTGTCCGGCAATTCCTGTACACAGAAATTGTGTTCTGTGCGCAGTGAACTTTGAAGCCGATTTCGAGTAAGTTATGGTCAGATCTGGGTTGTGACCTGAATATGAAAGTTGTAGATCATGAAAAGATCTTTCCAACGAGGGGTTACACGACTTCACCGGATTCCTGTAGCCTCGGGAATCTCCGGTCGAAATTGCTGTCCAGATTAGTGATACACTTAGAATTCTGGTTTTATATAAAGTGCATTTAGAGTCGGTGGAATTCTGTCAAGATTAAATAATTGATGCTAATCACCGAAGAACTTTGAATGATGGTTTTTATTATTTAGGATGCATACAACTGATTTATTATTGCAAGTTGTCTTGAGACTTGGATGGTTCCCTTTATGTTTAATCGAATCGAAGTGATAAGATGTTGATAGATTATAACATATGCGCATCATATAAGTCTTATGTAGAGTTCATATGGAATGACATATAGAAGATTAAACTATGGCCATGATATGTTGATTTGGTGAAATGAAATTTATTAGTCCAATACTTAGAGCGTCGTCTCCCTACGGGTAGTATTGTGGAAGAATGAAAGTGCGGTGTTGACCGTCACTTGTTTTGTTGTGTTGAGATAGGTGTGGATGGATGGTTGGGCTGTGTCCTCGTGTTTACTTCCGAGACCCCTTCCATGATATGTTGATGTGGTGTTTGCATGTGGTGTGAGTCGACACGCGGTGTCGTAATCCCGGGTTAAGGATAGTGTGGCAGGTCTACGGGCTCGCCAGTCGTCACACCGACGGGAGTTGGCAGTTAGACTTGGTCGGTTTGGGCTGTGTCCTCGGTGTTCACGTCCCGAGGCCCCTCCGACCATGTGGACGGTTGGGCTGTGTCCTCGTGCTTTCTTCCGAGGCCCCTTCCGGGTCACGCAAGGTCAGTTCGGGCTGTGTTCTTGGTGCACATCTACCCAAGACCCCGCTGGGCCATAGTACGCATGGGCTCCGCTGTTGTGTTCTTAGCGTTGAGGCGTACGGAGGCCTAGGTGAAGTAGTGTGATACCCGCCTAGTAGTAGAAGTGCCCGTTCTACTGTCACCGCCTGGCCACGGCGGCTGATGCCTGAGAGGTTAGCTACCTGCTCGAAAAGTGGGAACTACAGTCTGTGTCGACATAGCAATTGCATGGGTGTGCATGAGTGAGTCATTGCATAGCATTCATAGCATTTCATATCATTGCACAACAAGATCCTCATCGTATAAGTTTGTATGGGCACTCTTATACGATGAGTTACTTTATGTAACCCGATCCTTAACTTATAAGTTTGTATGGGCATTCTTATAAGTTAAGTTACTTTCCTGCTGTAGTTTTCTTACACTTGTTATTATACCTTGATAGCTTTTGTAGAACTGCTAGTTATACATTGATACTCATGTACCTTGTCACCTGATTGTACTTTTATACTTACTGATATATATTATACCCTTGTTTCTCTTTCTCCGCCCGGTGCCGAGGAGTCGCCGGGGGAGCGGATGTGAAACCACTTAGTCGTTTCGACTAACGGTTGCTACGTCTTCCTTTTTAGGAGGTCACGCCACAGGTAGAGCAGCCGCAGACTACGCAGCAGGACAGCCAGGCCAGGACGACAGGGCCTGATGTGACGGTGCCGTCGATACCGTCTGTTACTGATGTTAGTTTTGATTACTCTGATGTAGCCCGTTTGGGCAATGATTAGCTGTACTCTGATATATAGTAGAAGCATGTTTTAGCTTCTCTTTATTGATGTATTTGGACTTTATATAACTTAATGTGGATTTGACTTCTGTTTGGTTTACTTATTTGGTTGGGTTGGCATGTACATTGATATGGTTGTAGCCGGCGGGATAGGCGTCTTGTGGTACAGGTTAGCCCGTGTGCTAATGCTACCGCAAGGCGGCTGTTCCGGGCATAAGACTCCCCCTTCGTGCCGTGTTTTGGGATCCGGGAGGGGGGGGGTCTTACATGGCGCGTCGACGATGATGAAGCGGCATCTGATAGACATCCCGTCGAGTGTAACTAGTAGCTCCACTGCTCCCTCCACCTCTTTCTTCTCTCCTGAGAATCCAAAGAGTGGCCCATCAGCAGCCTGAACCCGGGACGCTTCCATCTGAAGCCCGACGAAAGTTCTCTTGAAGATGACATTCACCGAGTTACCGTTGTCCGCGAGAATTCGGTCGACGGTGAAGTCTTCGATGGCGGCTTGAATGACCAAGGCATCATGGAAAGGATTCTCGTTCCCTAGCATGTCCTCCTCTGAGAATGTGATCTCCTCCAATGGCGGTGGAGTCTGTGACGTCGAGGCGACGTTATTTCGATAGATCTGGTGGAGACTCCCCTTGCGGGAAGATCCAAGCACGACCCCTCCATTGATCACGCCTACATGCCCACCTCCTGGGCCATGTATCACTTCCCTGCGACCTCCCAGGTCGACTCGGTCCTCATTCCTCCTCCTCGCTGGGGCTTGGAATGTCACCTGCCCTACCGGGGCCTCCTGCCTCTACTGCTCTCTTTCTGCCGCTCCCGCCTCCAGCCTCCTCCTTGCTTCCCAGAACTCGGGGCAAGCCAAGGTCCCATGCCCCTCTACCCGATGAATATCGCAGTATAGGGGAATCTCCGCCTCCTGGCGCATCGCTCGCTGCTCCCTTCAACGCCGTTTGTTGTCTTGACGAGCGATGGCCATCGTCTCCCTTCTTCCTCCTCTCCGGCCTCCCTCTTACCGGCTGTCGTTCCTCCTCTCCTCCTGGTAGTGTTGCCTTGTTGGTGGTTTCCACTGGGGGCGATTCTCCGGATACCGAAATCGCCTTTCCCCCCTTCCTCCTTCTCGGGCCTCCGCTGGCCTCCTCTCCTCCTGTCTTCAAGACCTCTCCTGCCTCCTCTCTTCAACCCTTCTGGGTTCCTCTCTCTTTCTCCTCTCCTCTCTCCTTGTCTCTTCCTTCCTCTCCTCCCGCCTTTCCGGCGTCCTCCTTATCTTCGACCCCGAAGGTCCTGCTCTACCCCTCTTCGTCGCAACTTCCCCATCCGGCCTTGCCAGGAAGTCTTTGTTCTTCTCCTCCCCCCGAACAAAAGTGTTCGCCTTCTCTATCATATCTTCGAAAGATCTCGGGGGATTGGATCCCATCTCCAGACTGAACAGTCCTTGCTTCAACCCGATCTTCAGGGCCACCATCAGGGTAAAGCTGTCCACCTCTTCCACCTCCAAAATCTCCTCCTGGAAGCGATCGATGTAGTGACCCAAACTCTCGTGCTGCTCTTGGACGATTTTGAAGAGGGTCGTCACTTCCTTCTTCCTCTTCTTCGATGTCGTGAACCTCGTCATGAAGCCCCGACGCAGATCTGATAAGTAGTACACAGACCCTGCCAGTAGTTGATGGAAGCAATCCCTAGCGTTCCCCTTGTGGGTGATGGAGAAGAACCTGCACTTGAAGGCGTCGGACATGTTGCGGATGGAGACGACGTCTTCAAACCACTGAAGGTGTCTGCAGGATCGTCTCTGCCGGAGTAGTAAGTGAGAACAGGATCCCTGAACCCTTCTGGAACTGGGGCAGCGAGGATCTCGTCACATAAGGGGCTCCTCCCTCCCTGGAGGTGGCGAGTTTCATCCTCACTGGAGACGTCATACTCGCTGTAGTGCCGAGTATCTCTGCATCTCGCCGGCGACATTGGATCCCGAAAGCGGACTCCTTGGCTGCTCGCCGAGTAATGTCACGACTGCATTGGTCGCTCTTCCCTACCCCAAGCGGGCTCCTTTCCAGTTCGCCTTGGCGGCGCTTCCTCTTCCAGCGGTGTCAGGCGACGGGGAAAAGTCGTCGTGACCTCGGGGCGCTGAGCGAACCCGACGAGGATGGTTTGCTCGATCCTCTTCGCGAACTCTTCAAATGCGGCCACTGTCACAAACTCGCCACCTCTCGCGGCATCTCCTCCCACCGCCGAGTTGCCGACCAACTCTCCTTGCTTGCCACCAATGACAATCTCACTCAACCTCCAAACTTTCCTCTTTAGCTGCGATACACGCTCACCGCACAAAGTTTTGAAGCCAGGAAAAAATCCTAACCTCAGAATTCAGACCAAAGCCGCCTAAGGTTACTGGCTCAGAAGCTAGATCAGACGGCTAGGGTGACTAGGATGAAGAGAAAGGTCAAACAGGACCCCAGATGTTGCGGCAGGAAGGTCCCACCACGTACCCGGATGCTCGAAAGGAGCAACCTCTTCTCAATCAAAGATGGCCGAACTGGGTACGAGGGAAGCTAGCTGACAAAGTCGCAAGATCGCGAGTTGCTCTCTAAGGAAAAGGAATCCAAAGACTTAGCTAGTATCTCGAAAATGAAGCGCGCGAGTATCCTGTCGAGGATTTCAAGGTGCCTCACCTCGTACCTCTGGGGTCCTATTTATAGGCAAATCCAAGGAGGGGGGGTCATATTTATACCCATCCTCCTGGCGACTAGGCGACTTCCAGAGGAACTCGCACGGGCTGGGCGAGTAGCTTGCCTAGTCGTCTACCTGGCGAGTATGCGAGGGGAGCTCGTCTATACTCGCCCAGGCCTTTTGCGATCTTGTATGCTGCCTTTGACTCCTGTCTTAACTTGTTGACCTTGACTTCTGCTGGCCCGGTTGTGGTAGGACCCCTCCTCGACAAATACGGGTTATACAATAACTAGGAAGGATCACTACTCATTACCATTCATAGATCAGATTTTAGATAATTTAGCCGAAAATGAGTTTTAGTGTTTTCTAGGTGGATATTCCGGCAACAATCAGATAACGGTTGATCCGAACGATCAGGAAACGACATCGTTTACGTGTCCCTTCAGTATATTCGCATTTAGGAGGATGTCATTTGGGATATGCAATGCACCGACCACGTTCCAACATTGCATAATTGCAATAGTGGCGGATCTTATAGAACAAGACATGTATCATATGGACTATGACATAGAGGTCTTCATGGATGATTTTTCCATCTTTGGAAAAACATTCAATGTTTGCTTTGTGTGTTTGGAGAAAGTGTTTGCCCGTTGTGTGGAGAGCAACCTAGTGTTGAATTGGGAAAATGTCATTTTATGGTGCAAGAAGACATTGTCCTTGGACACCGTGTATCTAGAGACGGGTTGGAAGTGGATAGGGCAAAGGTTGAGGTGATTGAAAAATTACCCCCTTCCAAAAATGTAAAAACGTTAAGAAGTTTCTTAGGTCATGCGGGATTCTACCGAAGATTCGTTAAAGACTACGCCAAAATCGTCAAGCTTTTAAGCGAGTTATTAGGAAATGACGTGAAGTTTGACTTTAATGATGAGCGTTTGAAGGCGTTCAATCAATTAAAAACACGACTGATTACGACATCGGTTATAGTGGCCCCCGATTGGAAAAAACCCTTTTGTATTGATGTGTGATGCAAGTGACTACGCCGTTGGGGCTATTTTCGGGTAAATGCGGGAGGTCTTTCATACTATGGCCTACGCTAGTAAAACTTTAATAAAGGCACAAATAAACTATATCACGACCGAAAAGGAGCTACTATCTATAGTGTTTGCCTTTGAGAAGCTTAGGTCTTATCTTCTTTGCACCAAAGTGATAACATTCACAGACCATGCAGCTATCCGCTATCTTATGGAGAAGAAGGATGCTAAGCCTCGATTGATTCGATGGGTGTTGTTGCTGCAGGAGGTTGATTTAAAAATTAAAGATCGGAAGGGAATAGATAATCCGGTGGCGGATCATCTTTCTAGGATTGAATGTTCTAATCCGTTGTTGCGATCAGAAATTAATGAAAGATTTGCTGACGAATGGGTATTGGCCGTGTCCGAACAATGCATACCTTGGTATGCGGATTACGTGAATTATATTGTTATTAGAGTCTTCCCACCCGATTTATCATATCAACAAAATAAGAATTTTTTACATCAAGTACGCTCGTATTTATGGGATGAACCCTATTTGTTCAAAACGGGGGCGGACGGGTTGGTAAGACGATGCATACCGAAAGAAGAGATGAGAGCGGTGTTAGACAAATGTCACAACTCCCCTTATGGAGGTCATTTTAAATGGGATAGAACGACAATGAAGGTCATAGAAGCAGGATTCTATTGGTCGACTTTATTCCGAGATTGTAAATAATTTGTAAACCAATGTGACCGGTGTCAGCGAGATGAAAACATTAAGAAGAACGACTCCATGCCACTGAACATAATTTTAGAAGTGGAGTTTTTTATGTTTAGAGTATAGATTTCATGGGAACATTTGTGAACTCAAATGATAATTTATTCATTTTGCTTGTCATGGATTCTTCTGGGTTGGTAAGTGAGAGTGAGAAGCCACATTCATCACATACCGACATTCGTTCCACTACTGACGCATCCACTGCAGTTCCTCCCATTTCTACTGACAGCTTTCAGGTTGAGCATGAGATATCAGATGAGTCTACTATACCAGTTCCCAGAGCTGCTGATCGACTTACACGACAGATCTTGGTTCCCGAGCAGATATTGGATGACGAGAAAGTGACCACTACTGATGCTGGTTTTCAGAGATATTTGGTTTGTTGGCATGGCAGACCAGTGACCGAGACCAGCTAGGTCTTGGCCAAGGAGTTAGAGCGCATGGATGTTGATCTTCTACAGCATTACTGGTCGGAGCACTCACCAGAGATGAGTGATTTCGAGAGGGGGAGAGTTGATGGAGACCAGCCCCGATCAGGCCGACGCAAAGGTGTCCGACGTCGCACCTGATCGGACCTCTACAAGAATAAAAGGACTTGAGCTCAAGTTTTTTTAAGCATAAAAAGACTTGAGCTGGTTCTCCCATAATATATGTCGGAATTAAGCAAATAATATATGTATTTTGTAGCCAAGAACGAGATCTAAAACTTTCATGTTGAACATTCTTTCAAAATTTGCACGGTTTGACCGGAATCTCACCTGAAAGGTTGCTGGCTCGAAATGAATATAATAATAATACATTTCAAAATTCGAGCCAACAAACTTTCGGGCCAGATTCCGGCTAAACCCTGCAAATTTTGGAAAAATGTTCAACATGCAAGTTGTAGATCTCGTTCTTTGCTACAAAATGCATATATTGTTTGCCTAATTTTAACATGTATTATGAGAGAACCAACTGAAACTTTTTTAGACAAAGCCGCAGGAAGCCCAGAAATGGCGGAAGCTCCCGCACGACCACGACGCCTCCTCCAAATCTCAAACTGCTGACCACGATCCCCGCAACTGCCGGCCAATACGCATCCTTAGTCCAAGCCCGCCATGGCCGATCGTTGTTTTTTTAGTTTTTCGTAACCCTATAAAAGGGAAATAGATATGTTATGTTGAGGAAGAGATCGAGAAGAAATGGATGAAAATTTGTTGTTTTGTTTGCCAAACTGCTGCTGTTTGGACTTCCCGTTAAGAGGAAATTAATGATTGTTGTGTTTGATGATTCCTTTGTGAAATTGCATGTAATTCGATTCCCGTTATTGTGGACGAAGGTTATTCAGCAAATTGCGTTTTTCCACTTGAGCGTTAAGAGGTAGTGTATGCTTGCTGTTGTCGGTGAAAGGCAAGAGGTGTTGAACAGTAAATTTAATTCTACTGTGTTGTTCGGGTGTTAGGGTAATTTTTAGATGAGATTGTTGCTTTAGGTTTCCCGATTGAGAGTTCAATTTGTTGATGCTAGTGAGATTTAGTCTTACTTTCTCTAAGAATAGAGGAGTCCCGGTTCTGTTGAATTGTTAGAGATTTTGTGGATCCACCGTGAGTGATTGAGATTTCGTGTAGCCTTTTGTGTGAGAGTCAGTGAACTTAGGTTGATTGGTTAGTGACTCCTTGCATTGTTGAGTGATTCCGTGAAACCACCTCGTGTGAGTGATCGTTTTAATTCCTTGGTGTCGTGTGCGATAGCGGTTGACCTCGGAGCGGAAGATCGAAGGTGATGAGGAGTTCCTCGCGTGATCGTCATCGACTTCGGATATGGAAAGACGTCTCTTTTCGTGGGTAACTTGTTCCTATCTTTTCCTTTGTGAGTGTATATTTTCTCGTAGGTTAACTAGACTCATTGCTGGATTTTCGCCCGAGTATTGTCAGCGAACGCTACGCCGAAAATTCCAAACGAAAACGTATTTGGAGTTTACGATTTCGGCTTTGCTGCGACAAAAGGGGACAATACGAAAGTTGCGAATTTCGTCCCCCGGATTAAGAATCGAACCATTATTTAAAGAAAATCTTTTTTAAACAAAATTAGTTTTGTTTGTGATTTATAATAAAATGTTGCTTAAATTCATAAGTCAGCGCAACACCCGCTCAAATTGTTTGCAAAATTCATATTTCATGACATACATTTAGGGTTTCCTAGAAAAGCCGACAGGCGCGCAAACCCTACACGATGTCCTGCATCACTGACTATCTGCTACACTCGTCCGCGCTAATCACAAACAGTCTCCGCGGTCTGTGCGATCAGCACCATCCTGACCGCTCACTTCATACTTCAACAATTTCAATAGTCATATGAATTGTACAAATGGAAAGATTGGCGATTAGAGAGTTGTAGGTTGTAGTGGAGACAGAATGGTGAAGGAGAGATGTGTGGATTGAGGGTTTAGGGGAAACAAATCTGGCTGGTTTTGGAATAGGTTGGGGGAGGTCACTTTGAATAAGCTCCAAGAAGGA
Source organism: Platanthera guangdongensis (assembly GCA_039583875.1). NCBI lineage: Eukaryota > Viridiplantae > Streptophyta > Magnoliopsida > Asparagales > Orchidaceae > Platanthera > Platanthera guangdongensis. Next base: position 125,981,051 of record CM077154.1, on the reverse strand, counting down.
TCTAAGATCACAATGTGTTGCAATGATGAAGGGAGATCGCATCTTGAGTGGGTCGTGGCAAGAGCTAGGAAGAGGAGCCAATTGCTTGTGCGGAATATCTCGTGGCCGACGTCTATTGCAACTGAGTTAGAGACATCGACCTTAGCAAGGATTGCGACACTGGAACGCTGCTGCTGCTGGCTTATGGGATAACAAGATAGAAATTATGTCCCTTCTCCATATTTAGTTTCTCCGAGCAAATACACACTCTGTATCTTGTAATATCGTGACTATGCAGTAAAAATCAATCTACTCATTGAATAATCACTCTTTTATTGTTGTGTTCCCTTTTCAGTTTTAACTACTACAGTAATTCGATAAACATATATTTACAGCAAAATTCAATGGTGAAGGATGGATGATTCCCAAAACAGGTTTGCCCGTCTCCTTCCATTGAGAGATTCTTGGCTCCGGGCCACGGCCAACCGGAGTCTATCAAGAGGGTAAAGGAAGAGTACAGTGCAGGGGTGCACTATATGGTAAAATTCAGCCATCCAACAGCCCGCGTGGATGCCAACACATATCTCAAAGCAGATACATCTCAATGTACTTTAAGATTATGCGGAGATCCACGCGGACTATTGTATGCCCACACTTTACGGTAAAATACATCACCAACACTTTACCTTCATTCCGAAGAAATTTTACATTAACAAATGGCTGTAAGTGAATCCTAATGACTAAAAATTATAATGTTTTTCCCTCAGCAAACCATAATATAACAGCATATTAAACAACTTTTAATTTTGTTTCAACTCAAATGGTCCAGAAATAAAAATTTTAGGTGCAGCTAGCTGGGCAAAACCTAAAAATTTCTCCAAAGCAGCACCTGCCCTGTCAGAATAATTCAGCCTTTTTTAGCAGCTATCCCCCATAGCCTCCTCAGTTCTAACAATTATAGTATATATAACATGGGGGGTCTACCCAACTGATCATAGCCCTAGAAGGCTAGAACTGATGATGCTAGAACAGGAAAAAGTCCTAAAGTGAATAAAGCATTCTACCAAATGGGAAGAAAGGGATAACGCTAAAACAAACAAAAGAATAATGACAATGTCAGAGATCAGCCATTAATGCACAAAAAATGACTAATAGTCATCATCTTTCTCATGGAAATACAGGCATTAAGTAAAAAAGTTGAAATGAAATTGAATAAAATGAGCATTAAAAAGCTGAATCCCCCATGGATGACCTGCTCCAAAATCAATTTCAACTGTCAGTGATGACAACAAACCCCAAATCCACAAATTTCATCAAGAAATCCAATAAAAATAATCTCTGGATCCCCCTCTATCAAGATTTGAAAATTAAATTTTGTTACCAATCTCAGTCATGTCGGTGTCTCCGGTGCTTCAAGCAGAGGTCGGAGAATCTGTCACGGAAATCTCCAGGTTCGTGGGGGTTTGGATCCGGCGAGTTTTCCGGTCCTGCAGAAACAAAATGTGCATGTCAACACTTTTTCCAGAAGCAAGTAGATCTCCGGAGGCATGGGAGCGATTAGTATTACCTCTCGGAGCGGATAGTCTTCCGCTTCAAGCAGCCTCACAACCTGACTCATCTTGGGTCTCTTGGTGGAGTCGGGATCAACACATTTCAACGCGGCCAGAAGGGCCAGCTTGAGAGACTTCGATGAAGGTTTGATCTCCAGACTGGGATCAACAACTTCCTCAGATCTCCTGCTTCCAACCATGAATTTGATCCACTCTACAAGATTCACCTAAACATTCAGAATCAGCACGAGTTTCTAAGCAAATTATTCGAGCTATAGACAGTTTTCTCAGGTAAAAGATCACAAAATGGGGCAATGAAAGATTAAACCGAAGAACATAATTAGAAGTTTAGGGATTATTTGATCCCATTGTTGTTGTCTTCAAAATGATTTTTTGATAAATTCTGTTAGAAAGCAAGTGGAAGGTATAATTGCATGAGTTATTTGATTGCACATGCAGTGCACATGGTGTACTAAAGCAAATGATATTTCATGTTTGCTAAAATCTACTATGAAGATGCTTTATCATTACAAAAGATGAAAATATTCTTAATAATAGAATAACTACTTATGTGCGCCTGATCGCTTTAAAAAATGGTTGAAAATACAATTAAATTCAGGGTTTGTAAAGAGAAAAAAATCAACTTGGAGTCATTTACATGCACTATTTTTGTCTGATTGTCAATTTTTCAACTCATTCAAAATCTGCGGTCAAGGAAAAGATGTCCATCAATGAATACAAATGACTCCAATTGAAATTCGCTTAACAACACCAAAATATAATTGTATTATCAACCAATATATATATAAATAAATTGAACTCAAATGTATCAAAATTGACGAAATCGAGCACACATTTGAAACCCGGGTCTTGCTGCATGCAAATATTTACGCACACGTTGGCACCGTAAAATGAACTTTTTCCTGGTCCACGGGAAGTTAATCAAGTGTATTTTCACCTATTTACAAGCTTCTTTTAAAAAACGACAGCTACAAAGTAACGTATTGTGTAATTTTTTTTTTATGGATAAATTATCATCTAGAAGGATCAAAAGCTATAGAAAAGCCAAACCAAACATGAACTCAGGAGCAAATATTTCAGCTAGAAGCTAAGAAAAAACGATATGCCATGCATCGAGGAGACAATACCTCACTCGCAGGCCGCCCATAATCTACGGGGTCTCTTCCTGTCACAGCTTCCAAAAGCAACACTCCAAAACTATACACATCACTCTTCTCATTCAGCATCCCAGTATTTGCATATTCAGGAGCCACATACCTGATATTATAAAAACATCAAAAATAATTGACTGAAAAACTATCAACTACAAATACATAATTGAAAAAATAAATAACAAAAAAATGACTTGCCCAAAAGTCCCCATCACCCTAGTTGTAAGATAGCTTTTTCCAGATCCCAGGAGCTTGGCCAGCCCAAAATCAGAAACTTTGCAATTGAATTCATTATCAAGTAAGATATTGCTTGATTTAATATCTCGATGTACGACTTTTGGCTCTATGCCTTCGTGTAAATAAGCAAGCCTATAGGATAGTTAATTGCTTAATTTGGACAAGTTTAAGTCAAAAGCAAAAGTCAAACCGTGACGAAAAGAAAGAAGTGAAAACTCACGCCTTCGTAGTTCCGAGGATAACCTTCATCCGGGAATCCCAACTGAGAACTCCGTGTTGGCGCATGGCGCCGTGAAGCCATTGCTCTAAGTTGCCATTATTCACATACTCATACACAAGCATCCTACAAGACATAATAATCCTTCTAAAAAACATATATAAACTAGAAGAAGAAAAAATTAGTAAAGGGAAGAATAGTGGTTGCCATTTGTAGTATGAAGGATCTCAAATATTTGGGCATACACCCAACTAGATGTTGAATATCAATCGTTGTCACCACCCACATAAGATCAAAATTTTATGAAAAGAAAAATCCATTATCTGTCCATCAGAAATGGTTTGTGCAAGTAAAATTAAATGGTAAAGGAAAAATAATTGATAGATCGCCAAACATGGTCTTAGGCTCTGTTTGGGAGAACAGTGAGCTAGTGGTGGCGGTTGTGAACATAGTTTAAAAAAATGCGTGTAAAGTTTTGATAGATGTGGTCGCGAACGCTACTTTTCAAAATGACATTTTAGGAAAAACACTACCACTACTGTGCATGTGTGTGTGGTCAAGCATTAGAGGTCACGAACACCCGACCCTAGAAAGTTGATTTTGGGCCAAAAAACATTACCACGAAAGTTCTAAAGACAGGTAAACTACCACCAGTGTGTTTACACCGGACCCTATAAAGTGGATTTTGCATCAACCATTTGATGGTTTGTAAATTTTAAAAACATCCAAGAGCTGATAAAAAATTACTGACACCACCACCAATGAGAAAAAGAATACATTTAGTGCCTGGATTTTGAATCAAAATTTAAAATAGCTATGAACTAGGTAATCAGCAATCGCATAATCACAAAATATTGTAATTTTACGAACACGGAAGGGGGAGAGGGACGAGGACACGGCACATGTCGACCCGGGTCCAAGACGACTTGGGCACGGATCCCAACACGACAACATGCATTCTCCAGCAGTGCACATGAGCATAGTCTACCCGTCAACTTTACATTTTATTATCGTACATGTATTTTTTGCCGTGGGTTATTTACTGATTTCCCTTGCATGTTTCGGAACTAGGCACTATATAAACCTATACGTGTATTCCATTTGTATTATCTTGAAGTAAGATCACTTTTGAAGGAGCCCTAGGGGCCGAACACTTCTCTTCTTCTTCCTCCTCTTCCCCACCCACTCCTCCTCTTCTTCAACCCTAGCACCTAACATGTAATAACTAATCCATTAACTTAAAGAAAAAAAACTTTTTTCTAAGATATAAAGTGCATCAGATAATTTGAAGATTCATCCAGATTTATACCAATTTTAAGCTTCATTTTTGTTTTTTTTCCTGATTTCAGAAGATTGTATAGGGTTCTAGCAGTGATAATCACTTGTATCAAGGAGGGTGACTAGTAGTTCACAATATGCACACAAAGAAGAAGTTTTGCAATTAAAATTTTCAAGAACATACAAATGCTCCTCTTCCAGTGTATATAAATTGAAACATACTTCTTGATATGGATCATCAGTTGCTTGTTGAAGTTAAATCTACCGTCCAAGAGATTCAGGATGTGAGGAAACACTTAATTTTTAAATAGGTTCTTCTCTAAACATAACCGACATTTGGACTGCATGGTTTAGGCTTATCTCAATCCAACATAAGAATAGATTCACAGTATAAAGCATAACTTTGCTACAATTATTGCATAATCACGAGTGAAATGTACTTCAGCATACTTTAGACAAACAAGAATTATAAATAGAGTTCATGTTAAAAATATGGTATAAATTTTGTAGTAATTTATTTCTCGAGCATTATTCGCTTCCTGATTTGACATTTTTATACTCATCAACTGATTGAATCTGTTCTAAATACTTAGACTTAACAGCTTTCCATAAAATTTGGACACTACAATAAGTGATTTGCATTGGCAAATAATATGAAGCAGAAAGAATCATTCTTTCATGGTAACCATCACAAGATAAACAAACATTTCAACCATGGAATTATTCAAAAACATCCTAGATTTCCATGATGTCTATACTGAGCAAATTGATTACTTTAATCTCACCTGTGAATTCCTTCGACACAATATCCCAATAGCCGCACCAGATTCTTATGCCGGACATGTCCAATAGCCTCCACCTCTACTCTAAACTCCTTCTCTGCTTGCCCCCTGCAGGATAATCAAAAGACATGAGAGCTCAAAAGGGGCAAATATTTAGTGCAGTTTACGCATTTTGAGGGTAGGAAGAGAAGTCCTCACATATTGTTAAGAAGTTTTTTAACAGCAATCTCAGTCCCATTTATCAAACGTCCCCGATAAACCACGCCATACCCACCCTCCCCAATGACATTCTCTCTAGAAAATCGACTTGTGGCATATTCAAGATCCCTTAGCGTAAACCAATGCCCCCAGCCAAGATGTGAGAACTCCGGCAGTCCGACTAAAGGAGAAGCGGACACAAGTCCTGCATAAGGAGAATGAGGCCTTTGTGTTGCTCCCGAACTACCTTCATCGCCGGAATATGAGCTCCCGGCTTTTTCATGGTAAACTGAACTGCATTGACTTAGGTTATCAGCATCACTTGATTTGCTCACCAAGTTCCCCAATGTTGTTATATAGTCTTTTTCATTACATTTATCATGGTTTGAAACCGATAATCCTTCACGCTCTTGTAAATGATGCGCCAAATTGTTTCCTGCAATTCGGTCGACCGTAATTTCCTTGGAAATGTCGGGAATTTTCGAATGCGAAATGCTTCTATGGGTCATCCCAATCTTCCTCCGCGACATAAGCCATATTGAGAAGATAATGAGAATCACCATTATAAAAGCAAAGACGCTGATGCCGATGACAACCCATACCCTCAGCCCGAGGAAGGCCTTCTGATTTAACTGAGAATTCATAGCATCATTGGATGCCATTCAAATTTCTGCATCGACAAAATAAGTTGCATCATTGTGCAAAAATAGCATTAAGAACACATTTAATAAGCAACAAAGCATGAAATTCGCAACCATCTATTCAAAATTAGAAATTTTCTTGGTAGATTGTTAGAAGTAACTCATTCATGGCTCGACACACAAGATATGGTTGACAATATGATGATCTTTGACTCATGAACTTATATAGCAAATTGTTAGGAGTACCTATCATAAAGTTAACTATTCAAATTAGGACCATAAAATTTCTATTAGGATTGAACTCTAGGGCTCTGTTTGGGTGCACTGTGGGATCCCTTTCCGATCGCTCCTAGCGGGAAAGGGAGATGCCCAAGCAGTTCTAAGAGGGGCAGTTGCACTGCGCCTCCGGCGGGAAAGGTCAAAAACAGCTGCGGGGCTCCTTTTCCCACCCAAGTAGACTGCCCACGCAAACAACTTAGGTCTCCAAAAACTTTGATCTCAATTCAATTTTCTAAGCACATGTTTAAATAACTTCTCTAGTTCATAGCACCAAGTCAAACAAAGACATTGAGATTTTCTTGACATCTTATGTGCGCAGATCACATGCAGTTGAGTTATGCTGAAATTATGGTTGGAAGTCAATATAAAATAAACATGCTTTCCGATCTATTCACATGTTGTGAATGCTTTAAGTCAACAGGTAACTGTTCTAAAGAGTTGACAGTTGAGATTTCCACTTTGTAAACACCAACACATGGAAAATCAAACCAAGAGAAACAAAAGGCATTTCAAATCATCAAAGCAGACTAAAAACCAGTAACAACAAGTAAACAAATACAAATTTACAGACAATTTACCTCTTTTGGAGAAATAGCAGCTCACCTATGGAATAAATGCACCAGCCTTCTTCCCAAAAGGACTTTTAATGCGTGATCCCTAAAATACAGGGCAACATAGAAACCAGGGTGCAGAAACAAAGCCTCGAAGCTCCAATTCACCCGCTTGTGCGCTAAAAATCATGTAGAACTGAAGAAAGTGAAACTGAACAAAAGCAAATGGAAGATGCTGACTCTTCGCCAAGAGATTGAATAATGAAGAACCCAAAACAACCTCCTCTTTATGTCCAAGGAGAGAGTTTCAGCGCATAGAAAGGGATGGTTTGTTGAGATGGCCGGTTGGTGGGTATTTTAACCCTTGGATGCTGAGAAGAGAGAAGCGTGGGGAAGACGAGCAAGAGAAGAAGCATTGATTTCAATGGAGGAAATCCTGGGGCAGACAGATTTACAAAGACACTAGATGGACAGGATGAGAGAGAGGGAGAGAGAGAGGGGAGAGAGAGAGAGAGTATGGGCGAAGCAATAGGAGAGAGGCGCACGGGGGACAGGAACGAAGGAGTAGGGCTGGATGGGATCTCAAGCTAATCTAACGCTGTTTTGGTTCGAAATGGTATGAAGTTTCGTGGTAAAAAGTCTGCCCGCAGTAGTGAGAGACTGCAGCCTGCAAGTAAAATAAAGAAAGTTAATGAAAATATATGTTGTAAAATTTTCTTCTTCGTAACGTGTGACCGTTAAAAAAATTTGAACAGGGGGTTTCTTTTAAAAAAAATAATAATAATATGGGCGTTAAAATTACAATTTATTTGAAAGAAAGACATTTGGTCATTAAAATTTCAATTTACTTAGAAACACAATATTTTGAACGTTAAAATTTTATAATATTAATTGGTGAAAAAGGAGAAAAACTTCTTAAATTATTTTTTCTAATGGGTCTCATTTTGGGGCATGAAAATTAAAATTGATGGGGTTCCTCCAAATAGGTTCGCTTAAAAGGGAAATTTTTGGTCATGACTTCAACCGGCACGCCGATACAATTCTAACGGACCAATTATCGCGCAATTCCAAGTTTGTTTGGACTTCCAAACAAATGTCGGAACGCACGTACGCCCATGCCCCACGGCCCCAGGGCCAGGCGTGCGGTTCCGAGTGTGCGCCTGCATGGCCCTATTTGAATGGGTTAAGCCCATTAAAACTAGCCTTAGGGTCTTGAATTTCAAATTGAGGTTTTATATGACCTATGTTGACTTTAGGTTTAACTTTGGTCAAATTGATGATGTGTCGTGCCCCACTTAGTGGTCATGAGTTCCATGACACTACGATGTGACTTGGGTTATGGCGGGGTCAATTTGACCAATGTAGGACCAATTGGGTCCAATATGGGTAAATGGTTTAATTTTGACCAATAGTTGACTATGGATAAAATTGATGATGTGGCTAGCTCAATCATTTTGATGATGACCATATTGATTCCTTATGTTGTTTAATGGGTCTTAATGTGTTCAATTTGGTTAATTGAAGTCTAATATGGCCTTATTAGGCAAGGTTGACCTATTAAATCTAATTTTGTGTTGACTAATTAAGTCGACTAGGGCTCAAGCGACTCTCCATGATCACCTTAGGCTCCTAGGACTACTTCCTAGTAAGTTAACATAAAGTGACACATGTCAGTAAATGGGGGGTCTAGTTAATTCTGGGATGTTACAAGGTATTTCTTAACGAAGGTTTCAGGCTTAATTGAACCATGGTTAATTTGGGTTAACCATGGTTGACCGAAGTCAACATTTTGATGGGTTATCTAGCTTTAGTTAGGAGGCATATTTTGGCTAGCTCAATTGGTCATGAATGCGATTATTTGGGATTGATAAGGTTATTTAGGTCAAGATGCACATTTCACCATTTAAGGGTTCCACCTTATCTCCAAAGTGAGATGTGCACCAATTGGGTGTCCATGGACTTCGAGGGTCCGATTTAGAATTGAGATGCTACACAAATCTTCTAAAATGCTTCAAAAACTTGTGTGATTTGAAGTTTTCAGGGGATGTTGTACCTTGAGATTATTTATCGCAATTAACCTGCACATGAGGAAAATAATATTAATCTTAGGGCAGCGCAATATTTCGCTTGCCTCCTCCCATTAGGCATTTTTAGGTTATTCTATAAAATTTACTATACAAAAAAAGTCTAAAAAAAAATTTTGTCATTATATTTTGTAGGAATATAAATATATTTTCTGTTGCGGCCTAACTCGATGCCCCGGTCGGATCGGATTCAATTTGACCGTCTTAGCTTCCGGAGCGGTCGAGTGCGTACACAGTCAGAGAGAAAGAAAGGTTGACTCAGGACGTGATGACGTGGAAAAATCCCTTAATTGGGTAAAAAACCACGCGACCGCCGACCGGATATGTGTCGGTCTAAATCCACTAGCTGCTCGTTATTACAATGCGTTCTGAGAACATGGGCGACAGGCCGCTCCCGTTACAACTTGGGGTGAGAGAGATGGTCTACGACTCCCAGCAGGCAACAGGTTGCGCCGCGGGAGCGATTTGTACACTGGAATGCGTGAGATGGCTCTGGCGCTCTGAAGCTTGGAGCGCGGGTTCGTCGTGTGCCTGCTTGCAGGGGTCGCCTTCCTCCTCCTACTCGCCCCGCGACTTAGGCGCTTTGCTGCTGGTGGTGCGCCAGTGGCTCGTGGTGGCTCGTGGTGGCTGGAGGATGATCCGAGGGAGGAGTCCGGCAGAGCTATCGCTTGAGGAAGAAGATGATTGAGAGCCAAAAAATGAAGAATGAGGAGGCTCTGGGGCTCCTTTTATAGCCTCTAGGAGAGGTTCATGGCGCGCCACACCACCAATGTAGTGGGTTAGTGGGTGGTTACCCACCAAATCCGACGGCGAGGAAACCCCCCCCCCCCCCATGATCGGACGGCGGGCAGGCTGTCCATGGTGATGGGGCGGCCAGGTGGTGGAGGCGGTCGGTCGGCGGCCCGGCGGCGGCCTGGTTGGCGGCCTAGCCGGCGGTAAGGCCGGCGGCCCGGCGATTTGGCCGCGGCCTGCGGCGGCAAGGCCGGCCTGGCCGCGAGCCCGGCTAGCGGCCAGGCCACCGGCGGCCTGGCAGCTTGGCCGCGACCTGCAGCGGCAAGGCCGGCCTGGCGGCCTGGCTGTAGCCTGCGGCGGCAAGACAGGCGGCGGCCGGCGTCTAGTCCGGCGGCGGCGGCGATTTCCCCCTAAAGGGGGCGGTTTTGGAGGAGAGAGAGGGAGTGAGCCTCCCCCCCCTATGATTTCCTCATCATGGAGAGTTCATGGGAGGTGGAGTTGACCTAGTCAACCCCATGATCTCCCATTTTGGAGGGAGATCACGGGGAGCTTTTCCTATAGATGATGGTATAACCCATCATTTTCCATACAACAATCTAGGATTAATATTTTCTTCGTTATTTTACTTTATTTAATGCCATAATTCATCAGCAATTCCCCGAATCAAGTTCTATTAAATCTGGGAATTAAATGACTAATGATTTTAAAACATGGCAACTTCAACTTGAACATTGGTTTACTATCCTAAGTTTAATTACTACAATTAAGAAAAATCTTATTCCTACTTTAGGTCTGCCACCATCAAACGATACTGTCGCTAGCTAGAACAACTGGAGAAAGAATCGTAGTTGTTGCGGGTCAACTCGTTGATCTGGTATATCGATCGAAAATCGAACAGTCTTAACTCGGGAGCAGTCGACCGTGCAAAATAGTCAAAATAGAGTGAGACGGGCTGACAAGAGAAGTTTTTAACGTGAAAACTCTCAGAAAGGGATACAAAATCACATGATCGGGTCTGTGCCGGCAAAACTTCAATTATATTTGCGTGTTGTTACAAACATGGGTTGAGAACTCGAGCACAATAAGTCGTCTCTCGTTACAATTGTATATCGAGAGAGATTTGTTAAGATAATTTTTCTTCTAAGTATGAAAGAGGATTAGTCATCTTTGACCTGGAATTCAACATGTGCTCTTAAAGGAAGCTTCTAGGAAATTGTCCAAAGGAAGCTTCATGTCAAATGACATGTGTTTTTGACCGAGGGAAGCTTCATGGAAGGTTCATCCACATGTCATCTACTACACCTACCTCCTTGATTTTGGACCTATAAATAGAGATGAAGGAGGAGAGGTAAGGCATCCACTTCTCTCCAAACTCAAGCATTGAAAGATCCAGAGAGGCTTTTACGGCAATCGTCTTAGTTTGGGAGAGCTTTCGGACGTCGTTGTACGACGTTGACAAAGAGTACTTCGCCTACACGGATTGGATCTAGAGCAGATATTGGCAAGGATTCGAAGAGGCATCTTGGAGAGGATCTGTGTAATCTGTCTCATCCGCCGCTGTCGGTAACTTGCAGTTTTTCTGTTGTTATTTATTGTATTGTGTAGTGTGAAGCTGGTGGAGATCCTTTGTGGATCGGTGGAGGGAAAGCATGTAATCCGTGCGTGTGTTTATCACACACTTTTAGTGAAGGCTTTCCGGGTTGGACTCCGATCGTCCCGTGGTTTTTCGCCCAAGTTGGGTTTTCCACGTAAAAATTCTCTGTGTGCTTTTCTGTGCTTTTTGTTCCTTTTTATTTTCGTATTGTATTGTTGTTTCCGCTTGCATACCGCTGAACGCGGTCGCACAGGTTGCTCGCTCAAAAATTAAAACAGGTGCTCTGGTCGGGATTAGTTGCTCGCATTCCCAACAAGTGGTATCAAAGCGAGGTTTAGTGACAGAGCAGGTACCGGGCTGACCTTTGGGATTTCAGGACGAGTCGATCGGGATCTCGGGTGTGCAATTGGGAGTGATAGTTTACGACCATTGGCCCGCTGGCTATCCTCTCCAGCTGCATACTTTGAGATAGTTGACTCAAAGATCAGTGGTCGGTCCGGCCAGTTGGCAGAGCATAATGGAGTCATCATCAGGTTCGGAGCAGATGATAAAGTTGAATGGTGTCAATTATCACCAGTGGCATCTACTGATGGAGGATCTGATATATGTGAAGGGCTGGCATGCTCCTATCTTTGAGGAGATGCCAAAGGACACGGATCCAGCAAAATGGAAGGTGGAACATCGGAAGCTATGTGGGTTTATCAGACGATTCGTGGAGCCGAACATCTACAACCATGCGGCTAGCATCAATGATGCAAAGGATCTGTGGAAGACTCTCGAGACCTTGTATGCCAAGAGCACGGGCATCAACAAGTTATATTTGCTGAAGAAGCTTGGAGAGTTCAGATACCGAGAGGGCTCTCCTATTTTGGATCATGTCAACGAGTTCCAGGGCATTATTGATCGTCTCACGGCTATGAAGGTGACATTCGAAGACGAGGTGAATGCATTGTGGCTTCTCAAGTCACTTCCAGAATCTTGGGAGATGGTCAGAGTTTCTCTGATCAATTCTTCCCCCCAGGGGATTGTTTCCATGGAGATCGCCAAGAGTGGGATCTTGAATGAGGAGGTGAGACGAAAGTCTCAGGGGACTTCAGGCTCTTCTTCACGAGCTGATGTTCTCTTTACTGAGTCTAGGTGGAGAGGAAGGAGTAAGAGCCGAGGAAGGAAGGAGGACAGGAGTCAGAGTAGGGACAAGTCGAAGTCACGTTATCAGAACGTGGAATGCCACTACTGTCATAAGAAGGGTCACATCAAGAAATTCTGCTACTCGTTGAAGAACGATCAGAAGAAGGGGATTACCACTGAGGGCAAAGATGAGGGTCATACGACAGCCACCATTTCGACTGAGGAGGACGACGTCATTATTATTGGCGACGACGTCACGGCTGCACTCTCGTGTGACGACCGATGCTGGATCGTTGACTCTGGAACCTCTGCACATGTCTCCCACAATAAGGAGCTATTTGCCACTTACACCACTCATGACTGTGGGGTGTTGAGGATGGGCAATGGGGATACGTCTAAGGTACTTGGGCGTGGAGACATGCATTTGAAGACAAGCACTGGAGCCCTACTAGTTCTGAGGGATGTACGACATGTGCCAGACATCCGTTTCAATCTGATATCTGTTGGCAGACTTGGAGATGAAGGACACCTGAGTGTCTTTGGAGGAGACTTCTGGAAGCTGATCAGGGGATCACTTGTGATGGCCAGGGGCTATAGAGATTCTGGACTGTACTACATGGACGGGAGGCCTGAAGCTGCTCAGGCCAACTCCGTCAGGGATGAGGCATCCACTTCCTTATGGCACGGGAGGCTGGCACACATTAGCCAGAAGGGTTTGGGATGTCTGGCGAAGAAAAAGCTCATTAGTGATATTTCTGGTGATCATTTGGAGAGGTGTGACCATTGCATGGCTGGGAAGCAGAACAGGATTTCATTCCAGAGCCACACGTCCACCAGGAGATCGGAGCCTTTGGAGCTGGTTCATACAGATGTTTGCGGACCCCTGAAGGTCCACACTAGAGGAGGAGCTTTGTACTTCGTTACCTTCATCGACGATCATTCGAGGAAGATTTGGGTCTATGCTATCAAGACCAAAGATCAGGTCCTCGATACTTTCAAGAGATTCCACGCTGAGATAGAGAGACAGTCTGGGAAGAGGCTGAGATGCATCAGGTCCGACAACGGGGGAGAGTACATTGGTCCGTTTGACGAGTACTGCAGGGACCACGACATCCGACATGAGAAGACCCCGCCAAAGACGCCGCAGCTGAATGGCGTAGCTGAGAGGATGAATCGGACACTATTGGAGAGGATTCGGTGCATGCTATCTGAGTCAAAGCTCCCAGGGATGTTTTGGGGCGAGGCTCTTCTTACTGCAGCGCATGTCATCAACCTCTCGCCGAGCTCAGCGTTGCGGGAGGATGTCCCAGATAGGGTCTGGTATGGGAAAGACCCCTCTTACAGTCACTTGCGGGTATTTGGCTACAAAGCCTTTGTACACGTCCCCAGGGACGAGAGATCAAAGTTGGATTCGAAGACCCGGCAGTGCATTTTCTTGGGGTACGGCTATAGTGGAGAGTTCGGGTACAGGTTCTTTGATCCAGTTGAGAAGAAGCTTGTACGTAGCCGTGATGCTGTTTTCTGTGAGGATCAGACTATTGGTGATCCTGAGGGGACTGTTGAGTTTGAGGTTGACTCTCGTACTGCTGCAGAGTCACCTATGTTTGGAGATGACGACACTGAGGAGGCCGCTGAGCCTGAGCCAACACAGGGTACTGATACCCTTCCGGATCATGATATCACCACTGATGGTGAACCAGAAGTCACTGAGGACATTATTGATGATGTGCCTGCACCGGCCCCTGAGCCTGCCCTGCGGAGGTCTGATCGAGCCAGGCACCCGTCTGCTAGATATTCTGCATCAGAGTTCATACTGCTGACTGATGCGGGGGAGCCTGAGAGTTTTGACGAGGCTGTGGAGAGCACCGAGAAGCGTCAGTGGATGGTTGCTATGCAGGAGGAGATGCAGTCGCTGTAGAAGAATCACACGTATGACCTGGTGAGATTGCCTAAGGGGAAGAAGGCCTTGAAGAATCGATGGATCTTCAGGGTGAAGCAGGGAGACTCCTCCACACCTCCCAGATACAAAGCCAGGCTGGTGGTGAAAGGTTTTGGACAGCGGCAGGGTGTCGACTTCGATGAGATCTTCTCGCCTGTGGTGAAGATGTCATCTATTCGTGTTATACTCGGCCTCGCTGCGAGGCTAGACTTGGAGATAGAGCAGATGGATATCAAGACCGCCTTTCTGCATGGCGATCTTGAGGAGGAGCTATACATGGAGCAGCCTGAGGGTTTCAGTGTCAGAGGGAAGGAAGGTCTGGTGTGCCGCTTGCAGAAGAGTTTATATGGCCTGAAGCAGGCCCCGCGGCAATGGTATAGGAAGTTTGATTCCTTTATGGGGGAGATCGACTTCAGGAGGACCACGCTTGACCACTGTGTGTTCATCAAGCAGTATGCTTCAGAGGACTTCGTCATTCTGCTGTTGTACGTAGACGATATGTTGATCGTAGGGAGGAACACTGCTCGCATTGCTGAGTTGAAGCGGCAGTTGAGTTCCACTTTTGAGATGAAGGATCTGGGTGCTGCGAAGACCATTTTAGGGATGCACATTCGCAGAGACAGGGGAGCCAGACTTCTTTGGTTATCACAGGAGCGGTACATCCGCAAAGTGCTGCAGAGGTTTGATATGGATCAGGCAAAGAAGGTGAGCGTGCCTCTTGCAGCTCACTTCAGGCTTACCGCTGATCAGTGCCCCAGCACACCCGAGGGGATCGAGGATATGCAGAACGTTCCGTTTGCATCTGCAGTTGGAAGCCTTATGTATGCGATGGTGTGTACGCGGCCAGATATTGCGCATGCCATTGGGACAGTCAGTAGATTTCTCTCCAATCCTGGGAGAGAGCATTGAAGCGCAGTAAAGTGGATACTGAGATACCTGCAAGGGACTTCAGACTTGACGTTGAGATTTGGAGACAGTGAGCCAGAGTTGTTGGGCTACACTGATGCGGACATGGCTAGAGATGTGGATTCCAGGAGGTCGACGTCAGGGTACTTGATTCTATTTGCAGGGGGAGTTGTCTCGTGGGCGTCGAGGCTGTAGAAGTGCGTTGCACTGTCCACCACGGAGGCTGAGTTCATTGCGGTCACTGAGGCTGGGAAGGAGTTACTCTGGATGAAGAGGTTCATCAAAGAACTTGGATTCACTCAGGACCGATACACACTCCTGTGTGACAGTCAGAGCGCTATTCACCTGGGGAAGAACCCCACGTTCCACTCGAGGTCGAAGCACATCGACACTCGGTATCATTGGATACGAGATGTCTTGGAGCAGAAGGAGCTTGATCTTCAGAAGGTGCACATGGATGACAACGGGGCAGACATGCTGACAAAAACTGTGTCAAGGGGGAAGTTCGAGCATTGCGTTAGAATCGCCGGGATGGCGGTTTCTTCCGCCTCGATGTGAAGGAGGAGATTTGTTGGGTACAGTTCCCGTCCTTTGTGGAAAAAACTGTTGGTTCGAGTCTCATTAACTCGAATTTGGTGTTGCTGATCAAATGTGGAGACATATTGATGGAGGACCTGGCGGGAGGCAAATTAAAGACTCTGGGGAAGATTATCAGATAACATACTTTCTTCACTTAGTTGAAAAGGGGGAAATTTGTTAAGATAATTTTTCTTCTAAGTATGAAAGAGGATTAGTCATCTTTGACCTGGAATTCAACATGTGTTCTTAAAGGAAGCTTCTAGGAAATTGTCCAAAGGAAGCTTCATGTCAAATGACATGTGTTTTTGACCGAGGGAAGCTTCATGGAAGGTTCATCCACATGTCATCTACTACACCTACCTCCTTGATTTTGGACCTATAAATAGAGATGAAGGAGGAGAGGTAAGGCATCCACTTCTCTCCAAACTCAAGCATTGAAAGATCCAGAGAGGCTTTTACGGCAATCGTCTTAGTTTGGGAGAGCTTTCGGACGTCGTTGTACGACGTTGACAAAGAGTACTTCGCCTACACGGATTGGATCTAGAGCAGATATTGGCAAGTATTCGAAGAGACATCTTGGAGAAGATCTGTGTAATCTGTCTCATCCGCCGCTGTCGGTAACTTGCAGTTTTTCTGTTGTTATTTATTGTATTGTGTAGTGTGAAGCTGGTGGAGATCCTTTGTGGATCGGTGGAGGGAAAGCATGTAATCCGTGCGTGTGTTTATCACACACTTTTAGTGAAGGCTTTCCGGGTTGGACTCCGATCGTCCCGTGGTTTTTCGCCCAAGTTGGGTTTTCCACGTAAAAATTCTCTGTGTGCTTTTCTGTGCTTTTTGTTCCTTTTTATTTTCGTATTGTATTGTTGTTTCCGCTTGCATACCGCTGAACGCGGTCGCACAGGTTGCTCGCTCAAAAATTAAAACAGGTGCTCTGGTCGGGATTGGTTGCTCGCATTCCCAACAAGATTCTGAGGGTGATAGGTCACCGCTCGTGGAGGTAAGTATTTTCTACTTGTACAGTGGGGAGCAATCCGCTTGTTGTGCTATGGGGTCTTTTGTTGATGCTCGGAAGCTGGAACAGCGTGCTCGGCATGATTTGGAATTTGCGGTTTGTCTCTGGTTGTTAGTGGAGGAGTCTGGCACGATGTGCTCGTTGTAGTGAGCAGGGGCAATGCGCGCGATTAAATGTGCGGGAGTAAAATGTGTGGGGGCCAAATGTGACCGGATTAAAATATCTTAATTTCCTTAATATTAATATATAATAAGAGATATCAAACCTATACCTTTTTGGGTGTTTGTAGTGATTGCAACTCATACGATTGCTTGAAGGAACTTATACCATCAATTTGTGTTTAAATTATTGATTTTAACTTGATTTGCTTTGATATATTGAAATTGTTTTGTATTGGTTAAATAAATTATTTTTCAACCATAGAGATTTTCATAACTTTGTTTTATTTAAATTTTTGTACACATCTCATCTGCAAATAATAAAAGAAAATTGTTTCACACAAAGCAAAATCATATATCCGCATATTTTTACTATCTGCAGCTCTACAGAAAAAAATTTGCTATTCGCAGATCGCTGCAGAAAATTAAAAAGAAAATAAGAACAGAAGATATTCATTACCACAACTGCAAGAAATATATCTTAGCAAAAATAATAGTGAATTTTCTTAATCCAATTAGTGAGTATATATATTTTCTTAGAAATTTTCAACATAAAACCAACTATTATATGCACACATAAATCTTAAAACAAATAGAATGATTTCAATAAGAATATTTTGTAAGTTTGTGATAAACTGCGGTAAGACAAAATTACAACAAAAAAAAGAAATTGAAACAAAAGGCATTCATTGCTGTAAGGTTGTAACGTACAAGCACTATTTATTATATCTTAAAAAATAATATTGGATTCTCTTAATCAAAATATTAAGTCCATACATTTACTGAGAAATCTTTAGCATAAAAAACTAATTATTATTATACGCATACATAAGATCTTAAAATAAATAAAGTGATTTCAATAAGAAATTTTCGTAAGTTTGTGAGAATCTATAGTAAGACAAAATTAAAATAGAAAAAGAAAATGAAAGCTTGCATAACTTTTTATTCCTTCAATTATTGGTTAAAAATTTGGTTTGTTGATTAAAGATTTTTAATTCAAATAAATGATTAGATATTTTGTTCAAAGATAGAGAATGCTAATTTGCGTATAATAATTCCCTAATAAAAATATTTGTAAGTTGTGACGGAACTAGGAGTTAGTATAAATTCTCAATGGATATTTGAAGGCTTCTAAGAGATTTTTCAAGAAATTATTGAAGGCCTTTGAAGATCTTTGAGGATTCCTCCAAGCACACAAGGAGATCTTCAAAGGATTCTTCTGGAGATCTCTCATGCGTAGGAGGCAAGATTGGCGTACTCTTCAAAGAGGTTCTCACTAGGTATGTGAGCCCTTGAATTCTTCATTGTCATTAGTCATGAGTACTTCTACTCAACAAGCACTATCTTCAAGAGCCTTTGAATGAATCTGGGAACACCTTACTACAAACAACGTCGAACTGTTGCAGGTCAACTAGATTGCTCCTGAGCTAAGATGATTCGATTTAGGACTAATCTACTGGAGCATCAAGTTGACCAGCACAGTAGTAATGCCTTCCACACCACCCAGATCAAAAACTATACCTATACAAATTCCTTCTTTCAAGAAAATTGATTTTCATTGTAAACTTATAATTTTGAGTGATTTAGATGATCCTCAATATCATGCTTTGCTCCACCATACCACTGCTAAGAGTTTGTGGAGTGCTCATAAGGGTGTGTACGAAATACCGTAAACAATCCAAACCGCTCAAACCGAATCAAAAATTGAACTGAACCGCTCGGTTCGGTGTAGGGATGGTTTTTCATTTTGGATAATCGCCCCCTTTTCGGTTTAGTGCGGTTTTCAATTTCGATAAACCGAGAAAATTGAACCGAATCGAAAAGTCTCGTTATTACTATTCGATTAGAAACAATCAAAGTTAGGTCTATCAAAATATGCACTAGCTGTGATAAAAATCAATGAATTAAGCATATTAAAATACAAAATCTGTATGCACGAGTATGTAATAGTTATGCATATTAATTTTAAAATCAGCATATTGAAATATTCTTGAATATCACATTTTAGTACTTCATTGTTATACACTTTTATTGACAGCATCACTTCATCACTCAATAGTCAATACTCAATTGTCATAAGAGCATCTTCAATCAGACTGCAATTCCGATCTTTCTCCGTTTTTGCCTGGCAAAAATCCTCCAATCAATTTCTAAATGGGTCGCTAAAAATGTTGATCCTCTCTCTTCTCCTCTAAATTTAGAGGAGGGAAAGAGGAAATGCACGCAGCGGCAAATGTTTTTTTTATTACTTAATTTGTGTATTTACAAAATTTTTATATTAGGTTATAATCATTCTACCCACTAATATATTTTTCCAACTATGACATATAATATATAAATAAAATAATTTTTTCGAGAATAATATCGAATAATTTCTATCTATTATTTATCATACAAAAAAAGAAAATAAGACATTTTACAAATTAAATTTGCACATACATCAAAATACGTTCAAATTAATATGCATAAAATTTTCGAAATTAAATTACTTCATTGTCTTGTCGTGTGTACAAATGTTCAATCAGTGTATCTCGAAGTGCAAAATGTGCACCTACATTTTTGATCATTTTATGTTGATTTAGGAACTGACGAAATCTTTTGGTTTCGCTTGTGTCCATCTCTTCAACATTTTGATTGGATGGTGGCGTAGAAATCGCGACATATTTATTTCCATATTGCTCGTTTTCGACAATCATATTATGCATTATAATGCAAGCAGTCATGATAAAATGTAACATATGCCTATACCAAAAACGGCAGAGCCCCTTAATAATATCAAACTGTGATTGAAGAACTCCAAATGCTCGTTTTATATCTTTTTGGCATGTTTCTTGCATAATTGCGAATATTATTTTTTTTATCTTGTGATTGAGAAATGGTTTGAACTAGTTTTGATCATTTCAGATATATTTCGTCGGCTGAATAATAACCAACATCATAATTTTTTCTCAGCTAAAAATTGTATAATGAGAAGGAGGCGTAATAACTTGTGCTAAGTTTGTAAATAAATTGGACGACTACAGGTCATTGATATCATTATTAAAGTATGGTAAGCCAAAATATGTGTGTCATATCCATAAGTCATACGACGATACTGCCTCAAGTATGATTGTTGGTCCACCATGACGTCCTAAATATTGTCATGCTCATGTGTTGCGCAATTCTTACATTGTCAATGCATACAATCTAGACTTCTCAGCATTCCTGGAAACCCTCATTCTTCACCTTTCTGTAATAATCTTGTTATATTATTCTAGTGTTATCTTTAATCATCCCCCGATTGATTACCATGTGGCTAGGTATTGAACCTCTCTGTCGCGGACGTGTATCATCTTGAAGTTGTGCTACAATTATGGCACTTTTTGAGGCATACATATAAGCTAAAATTTCATCTTCTTTCTCTCATTCATCTGTATCTTCTTCCCACTAGAGAAGTTATTGAGAAAATAATTTATCATCTGAAGATGATGAAGATCACAAATGAGATGACCCTGCTCCACAGTTATTTTTTTGTACGAGGAAGTATATGTGGTTGGACGAAAGTAATGTTTATATAGATTATTTTGAAAGTCTATGTGGTTGCCCGGAAGTGGTGTTTATATAGATTTTTTCCTCCCCTCACAATCTCTTTCAACTCATCAATCATATCAAGCATCAATTTCAGAGTCTTGTTTTTTCCTAGCATTGAATTCTTATTCCCCTCACATATCTCTTTCAACTCATCAGTCATGTCAAGAATCAATTAAGGAGCCTTATTTTTTCCCACCATTGAATTCTTTCTCCATTCACACATCTCATTCAACTCATAAATCATGTCAAGTATTAATTTCGGAGCCTTGTTTTTTCTCAGCATTGGATTCTTTCTCCTTTCGCATATCTCTTTCAACTCATCAATCATGTCAAGCATCAAATTTGAATCCTTATTTTTCCCAACATTTTATTTTTTTTCTCCACTCACACATCTCTTTCAACTCATCAATCATGTCAAACATTAATTCCAGAGCTTTGTTTTTTCTCAGCATTGGATTATTTCTCCCCTCACATATCTCTTCCAACTCATCAATTATGTCAAGCATCAATTCTGGAACCTCGTTTTTTCCTAGCATTGGATTCTTTCACCACTCACACATTTTTTCAACTCATCAATCGTGTCATGCATTAATTTCGGAGCCTTGTTTTATCCCAACTGTACAACCCTGTGTCCGGCGAGCGGGTCCCACCAGGGAGGTCGAACAGGCCTGCCCCGCGACTCGCACCCAAGCGGCAGGACGGGCTGAACGACTAAAGGGCTGGCCCGCTCCTGCCCATCTCAGGCGAGCGAGCTGGCGACCCGCCGCAAGCGAGTCGGACCCGCGACTGGCGACCCGCAGCAAGCAGGCCGGACCCGAGCTGGCGACCCGTAGCCGCGAGCCGGGCGGGCTGGCAACCCGCGGCGAGCGAGCTGGACCCTAGAATGGCGACCCGCCGGCTGACCCCCCGCATGCGACCTTTCCACCGGTCCGCCCGGCAAAAGGCCGGCAGCTCGCCCATATCGGCTCGCACTCGCCCAGTGATGGTAGGCGAGCCCCAGAGCCGGGTCGCGCCCGCCTCCCACGGATGGAATCGGAGGCGAGCTGACTCCCCATGGGTGCGAATAGCTACTCAGGGCAGCGGAGCCTCGCTGTTGGCAGACCAGGTAGGACTGCGCATAGCTATTCAGAACAGCGGAGGTTGGCTGTTGGCAGACCCAACCAGGGGCTTTTTGGTATTTCCAGGTCAGTTCTTTTGGTTATTGGCAGTTCAGATTCTGAAAATCTATAAATAAGACCCAAGGGGTACCTCAGAGGACACGCTTTCAGTGCCTCCTTACTCTCATTCTCAAGTGTTCTCTGAGAGTACCTTAGCTCGGCTCTTGGCTAAGGAGGGGAAGCGCTCAGAGATCTTCCGGGTTTGTGGTGGGACCTCCCAGCCGAGCCCTTGGGTCTGTCTTTCCTTGCCTCTCTCGTTGTTTTTCTTGCAGGTGCGAAGTAGGCGCGAGACCACCCCTTCCCCAAGGGTCGAACTCCACAAGAGGCCGGATTCCGGTTTCAACATCTTGGTGCGGTGAGCGTGGAGAGTGGTCAGTGCAGAAAAGCTTCGGCGAGCTCAATGACGGGAGGTCAAGGATCTGACAGGCAGAACTCGCCGCCCAACCCAGCTCTCGCGACAGTGGGGATGTTTGAAGACTTCAGGAACGAGGTGCTGGATCTCGTCAAGATCGCGCTCGGCGTGCGGACCGAGTGTTCGACTCCGGCAGCCCAGATCGCGGCCGCCCCCTCTCTGGGCGAGGACGCTCCGGGCAGGCGAGCCGGGAAGGAAGTGGCCGAGGAAGGTCGGGGGAGCGAGCTCTCGGGGCGCGAGCTCTTCCCCGGCTCGGCAGGCCGAGGCCGATTCGGCGAGCTGGGTCCGCGTGACTCGCCGGCCCGCCAGGTGGGGGGAGGCAGCCCCTTCAGCGAGCTGGTCTCCTCAGCTCCAGTACCAGACGGGTTCAGAGAGCCCGAGATGACCTACTACACCGGGAAGGGAGACCCGGTTCAGCACGTCCAGTGGTTCGAGGACGTGGTCTCCATCCGTCAGATGTCGGACGGATTCAAGTGTCGTCTCTTCGCCATCACCCTCCGGGATAAGGCGAGGGAATGGTTCCACCAGCTGCCGGCCAGTTCCATCTATTGCTTCGAGGACCTGCGCCGAGGGTTCATGTTGAGGTTCACCACCGCAAAGAAGAGGAAGAAGGAGTCCGAGTCCCTGTTCCACATAAAGCAGGGGGTGAACGAGACGTTGGGAAGCTACGTCGATCGGTTCCAGGAGGAGGTCACTCAGGTCCAGGAGATGCCGGGCCACAGTCTGATGATGGCCTTCACCCTGGGCCTGCAGCAGGGTTTCTTCCGCATGGAGCTGAAGAGGATTCCCCCTCTCTCCTACGAGGAGCTGATGGAGAGGGCGGCGAGAGAGGTCGACGGGGAGGCGTCGAACCCAGAATTTGCGAGGAAGTTGGCCAGGTGGGCGACTGAGGAGGAGAAGGAGTCGAAGGGAGGAAGAAGACAGGAAGAGAGGAGGGAGGAGCCCAGGCCGAGGGAGCAGAGGCAGCTCCAAGGACAGCAGCCGGGATGGGGGCGCCAGGAGCCCGACCGTAGGCTGGGCTGGAGACCAGAGTGGCAGGGGCAGGGGCCACAGAGGGGATATTACGGGAGAGGTCATTATCAGGGGAGGCAGGACCAGTTCCACCCCCCAGGCTGGAGGCAGGGTCAGAGGCCGCGGCTCCCCGATCAGGAGGAGGCCATGGCCATAGCTCTGGGAGCAAGGAGAGGGGTCATAAGGAGGAGGAGAAGGGAGTTCAGGGTGGAGCTGCCCTACTGCGACTTCCATCAGGAAGAGGGGCACGCAACGGCCACGTGCCCGGAATTCTTGGAGATGAGAGAGAACAGGGGGCGGCAGCAGCAGCAGGAGGAGGTGCGGCAGGAAGTGAGGATCGAGGAGGTCCTGCCTCGGACGGAGGAGGATCGCTGTGAAGACCGGGTGGATGTGGGGACCCGAGGAACGATCGGAGTGATCCACGGGGGTGTGGGGATCGAGGCTTCCCGCAAGGCAAGTCTCCACACCATGTATCGGCGGAGCGTCGCCTCCACGTCCCAAACCCCGCCGCCAGAGGAGAGGATCACCTTCTCCAGAAGTGATATGCCGGACCACGAGGATCCGTTCTGTGATGCGCTGGTCATCAAGGCCGCCATCGAGAACTTCACGGTCACTCGGATCCTAGTGGACAATGGGAGTTCCGTGAACGTCGTCTTCAAGAAGGCGTTTGACGTGATGCAGGTAGAAGCTAAGAGGGTGCTAGCCTCAGACGGGCCCCTGTTCGGGTTCTCGGGAGAAAGGAAGGAGGTAGAGGGAGGAGTCGGCCTCCATGTCACCCTGGGGGGGCAGTCCCGAAACTGCAAGTTCGTCATTGTGGACGCCCCCAGCAGCTACAGCGCAATCTTCGGGAGGCCCCTGATCAGCGCCTTCCGCTGCGTCCCCTCATCTTTCCATCAGTGCTTGAAGTTCAACGCTGAGGGGGCGCAGGTCAGGGTCAGGGGAGACCCCAAGGTGGCACGGGAATGCTACGTCACCGCGGTGAACACCATCTCTTGGCAGGAAGGGGCCGAGGAGATGGGGCGGAGGATGGAGGCAAGCGAGCAGGGAGCCGGAGAGGTGGAGCTGGAGGTGAAGGGCTGCGCAGAAAAGGCGGGAGGAGGTTTGGAGGAAGTGGTCGAAGTAAGGGTCGTGGCAGGGGGAATGGAGGTAGAGGTCCCCGTTCAGGAGGAAGGGGATGCCGAGGGATGGGGGGAGCAGTCCAGACTGGAGGCCGCAGAGGAGGTGGTGGAGCTAGAGGTGCTCACCCGCGGAGGTAGGGTGGAGAAGATCCGCGTCAGCGGGGGGCTGACCCCGGAGGACCAGGGCAGGATGCTGGAGTGCATCCAGAAGAACGTGGACATCTTTGCCTGGAGCGCCGCGGAGATGCCGGGGGTTGACGCGGATGTGGCTTGCCACCGCCTCAACCTGGACCCGGGAACACGCCCCGTCCAGCAGAAGAAGAGATCCACGGCGGACAAGCTAGCGGAGCCCATCAGGGAGGAGGTGGCAAAACTTCTCAAAGCGGGCTTCGTGTCCGAAATCCAATACCCCGGCTGGGTCTCGAACGTTGTGATGGTCAAAAAGGGAGACGGCCGCTGGCGCCTGTGTATCGATTTTTCCCTTCTTAATAAAGCTTGTCCTAAGGATTGTTACCCCTTGCCTCGGATCGACGCGCTGGTTGACTCAGCCGTCGGTTTTTCTGTAATGAGTTTTTTAGATGCATTTTCAGGTTACCATCAGATCAGGATGCACCCCCCGGACATAAAGGATGTCTCATTCATCACAGGGGACGGCTGCTACTGCTACAAGATGATGCCATTTGGGCTGAAGAACGCCGGGGCCACCTACCAGAAAATGATGGACAGGGTCTTCAAGGAGCAAAGGGGGAGAAACTTGGAGGTCTACGTGGACGACCTCATGATCAAGAGCCGAGACGTGGACTCCCACCTCCGGGACCTGGAGGAGACGTTCGCCACCCTGCGCCGATACAAGATGCGGCTGAACCCCCTTAAGTGTGTTTTCGGGGCTAGCCGGGGGAAGTTCTTGGGGCATCTCCTCACCCCCGCGGGAGTCGAGCCGAATCCCGACAAGGTCAAGGCTATCCTGGAGCTGGGATCCCCACGGAATGCAAAGGAGGTCCAACGGTTGACAGGGAAGCTAGCAGGACTGAGCCGCTTCCTCTCTCGGGCAGGGGAGAAGTGCTCCCCCTTCTTCAAAACACTGAGGGGGGGCCAGAGGTTCGAGTGGACTAAGGAATGCGAGGAGGCGTTCCAGGCCCTCAAGGCGCAGCTAGCACAGGCTCCGCTGCTCCAGGGGCCGAAAGAGGGTGAAGATTTGTTCTTATACCTCGGGGTCGGGGCAGAGGCCCTGAGCTCCGTCTTGGTGCGAGAAGAGGGGAAGAGGCAGCTCCCTATTTATTATGTCAGCCGAGTCCTGAGGAAGGCCGAGCTCCGATACCCAATCTTGGAGAAGCTTGCGTTCGCACTGATCATCTCGGCCCGGAGGCTACGGCCTTACTTCCAGGCGCACTCGATCCGAGTGGTGACAGACCATCCTCTCCGCAATATCTTCGAGGGGGTGGAGCACTCGGGCCGGCTGGCCAAGTGGTCGGTGGAGCTAAGCGAGTTCGATGTCTCCTTCGTGCCACGGCTCTCGATTAAGGCTCAGGCGATGGCCGACTTCTTGGCCGACTACGTAGTGGAAGTAGCGGAGGAGGAGCTCACTTGCCCGGCTCCTTGGAAGGTGAGGGTGGACGGAGCCTCAGGAAGGCATTCTCTCGGAATAGGAGTGGTCCTGGAGAGCCCCCAAGGGACTCGGATTGAGCAGACGGTGGTGGTACATTTCCCCATTACCAACAACCAGGCCGAGTACGAAGCGGTGATAGCGGGGCTGCGCCTGGCCAGGGAGCTGGGGGTGCTGGATGTGGAAGTTCTGACCGACTCCATGGTGGTGGCTTCCCAGATCAACGGGGAGTTCGAAGCGAGGGAGCCCGCTTTGAAGTTATACTTGGCCAAAGTGAAGGGGGTCATAGGGACCTTCCAGACCTTCTCCATCCGACACGTGCCAAGGGGGAGAATGAACAGGCCGACCAACTGGCGAAGCATGGCCCCCGGATGGGGGGCACCATCACCGACCTTTTCCGCCCCTCCATTGAAGAGGGGGAGCTCATGGAGATCGATCAGCAGCCCTCGTGGATGGACCCGGTAATAGTTTTCCTCTCCACGGGAGAGTATCCGGAGGGAGTAGACAAGAAGAAGCTGAGACACAAGTCCGCCTACTACCTCCTCAAAGACGGGCAACTATACAGAAAGACCCTTTCCGGGATGCTGGCTCGCTGCGTGACCGAGGGCGAGACGCAGAGGATCTTGGAAGAAGTCCACTCCGGGGAGTGCGGGAGTCATTCCGGGAGTCGGACCTTGGAGGGGAGGATAGTCCGGCAGGGGTATTTCTGGCCCACCCTGGGACGGGACGCCGCGGAGTTCGCAAAAAGATGTCACAAGTGCCAGCTATTTGCCCCCCTCCAGCTACAGCCGGCCCAGCAACTCAAGAGCATTACGGCCCCCTGGCCCTTTGCAATCTGGGGGATGGATTTGGTTGGGCCGTTTCCCCAGGCTAGCGGCCAGAGAAGGTTCCTCCTGGTGATGATCGACTACTTCTCAAAGTGGATGGAGGTGAAGGCGTTGGCAAAGGTGACCTCCCAGGTAATCAGGAACTTCGTCTGGGGGGAGATCATCTGTCGCCATGGGCTGCCCCAGGCCATCGTCACAGACAACGGGCCTCAGTTCGCCAGCGCCGAGTTCACCAGCTTTTGCGAGCAGCTTGGGATCGACCTCAGATTCGCCTCGGTCCACCACCCCAGGAGCAACGGGCAGGTGGAGGCGGCGAACAAAATCATTGTCAATCTCCTCAAAAAGAAGGTGGAAAACTTGAGGGGGAGTTGGGTGGAGCAGCTCCCCGCCGTCCTTTGGGCCCTTAGAACCACTCCCAACACGGCCACGGGGGAGACCCCCTTCAAGCTCTCCCATGGGTGCGAGGCGGTGCTCCCCATAGAATTTGAAGTTCAAACGCCGCGGGTCGGGACGGCCAGGGAAGGCCGGGAGGAATGGCAAGCCGAGAATGGGGAGGAACTGAGGCTCTCCCTCGACATGGTGGAGGAGTTGAGAGACCTTTCGGCCATCCGGCAGGAAGAGGTCAAAAGGAGGATGGCAAAATACTTCGACAAGCATGTCAGGGTCAAGCAGTTCGCTGAAGGGGACCTGATACTGAAGAAGGTGGACGCGGCAGGGCGGTCAGCGTCCGTGGGGAAACTCAACCCCAGTTGGGAGGGGCCGTTCATTGTGAAGGAAGCTTTGAAGTCGGGGGGCTATCGACTCCAAAATGTGGAGGGCGAGGCCCTGAGTCTCACCTGGAGTGGAGACGACTTGAAGAGATTTTTTCCCTAATCTCCTGTAAGCAACACGATTTATTATAATAAAGCTTTTCTTTTTCCTCCCCCCCAGGATTGTCATACCTAGGCTTGGTCGGAGAGTTGGAATGAGTTTGGACCCCGAGAAGATCCCGCTGCCAGGCTCTCACCTAGCTGGCAGGGCCGGAAGTCACTCGGTGTCATCCCTAGCCTCGAGAAGATCCCGCTGCCAGGCTCTCACCTAGCTGGCAGGGCCGGAAGTCACTCGATGGAGAATGAGTTTGGACCCCGAGAAGATCCCGCTGCCAGGCTCTCACCTAGCTGGCAGGGCCGGAAGTCACTCGGTGTCATCCCTAGCCTCGAGAAGATCCCGCTGCCAGGCTCTCACCTAGCTGGCAGGGCCGGAAGTCACTCGATGGAGAATGAGTTTGGACCCCGAGAAGATCCCGCTGCCAGGCTCTCACCTAGCTGGCAGGGCCGGAAGTCACTCGGTGTCATCCCTAGCCTCGAGAAGATCCCGCTGCCAGGCTCTCACCTAGCTGGCAGGGCCGGAAGTCACTCGATGGAGAATGAGTTTGGACCCCGAGAAGATCCCGCTGCCAGGCTCTCACCTAGCTGGCAGGGCCGGAAGTCACTCGGTGTCATCCCTAGCCTCGAGAAGATCCCGCTGCCAGGCTCTCACCTAGCTGGCAGGGCCGGAAGTCACTCGATGGAGAATGAGTTTGGACCCCGAGAAGATCCCGCTGCCAGGCTCTCACCTAGCTGGCAGGGCCGGAAGTCACTCGGTGTCATCCCTAGCCTCGAGAAGATCCCGCTGCCAGGCTCTCACCTAGCTGGCAGGGCCGGAAGTCACTCGATGGAGAATGAGTTTGGGCCCCGAGAAGATCCCGCTGCCAGGCTCTCACCTAGCTGGCAGGGCCGGATGACACTCGATGGAATGACTCAGAAAGCGATGGCCTGCGACCTAGAGCGAATCGCGTTGTCAGACTCCCACCTAGCCGGCAAGGCCGGGAACTACCCGGAAAGCGTGCGCAGAAGGACGGAATCGCAAGAGTTAGCTAGAAAAGAAGGAGAGGGTCTAGCATAGCCCCACCCTCAAGCCCCGGGAGAGGTGGTCGAGTAAAGGCAAAGGCCTGGGCGAGAGTCCCCCGAAAACTAAGCGTGCGGCCGAGGAGCGAGCCGGCTCGCCTCGCTCGGCGGATGAACCAGCTCGCCTCGCCCGGCGGACGAACCAGCTCGTCTCGCTCGATGGACGAGCCAGCTCGCCTTGTCAGAGCCGGGCCGCTGGGACGGGTCGCGCCATCCGGCAGTGACATCATTAGAAAAACAAAACAGGCGAGAAATGTAAAAAGAACAGTGTAAAAGGAACAATAGACGGAAATATAGAGTATAAGCGCAACTCGCGCATACAACTCAGACCAGATTTTTTACACTGTTCATCTACAGGGCAAATTACAAAAAACGCAAGATATGGAAACCCTAAAGCGGCTGGAAGCTTCTGTCGCCGGGCTCCGGCACGGGGAGGAACAGCGCCGGCACCACGTCTTTTGCCGAGAGTCCCGCTGCCTCGCTCGTGAGCAGATCCGCGCGCCTCAGCGTCTGCATCGTGTATCTCGCTGCGCTGGCCGCGTTCTTCTGCATTAGCACCTCTAGGTCATAGTCGGACAGGTGCTCGCGCGGGCAGACCCCGCTGCCTGGTGGAGGGACAGCGGCAGCGGCCTCCAGCTCGCGTACCCGGGCCTCCAGCGCCGCCTTCTCCTGGCGAAGGGTGGCAATCTCGGCGCCCATCTGGCTCGCAGTCGCCGCGTCCTGAAAAACGGAATAGGAATTATCATGAGCTGCGTTCGCAAGAAGAAGAGACTAGCTCCGGTTGAGAGCGTACCACCCCGCCCAGATATTGCGCGAGGGTCTCCTCGGCGGCGGCGGCTCGCCCTCTCTGAAGATCCGCGTCCTCCCGAGCGAGCTTCCGGGCCTCTTCCTTCTCCTCCGCCATCTTTTGGATGGACGCGGCGTTCCGCTCCACCTGGGTGCAGCGCCGCCCCACCATATGAGCCAGCTCCAGGCCGCGCAGCTGGGCCCGCGAGCTCTCGTGGATCAGCACCCGCGTCTCCTCCTTGTCGTATATGGCGGCGTCTTCGCGCGAGTACAGCCCAAAGGAGAAGCTGTACGCCTCCCCGCCGATTGTATCCTGCTCCATCCAGCTCGGCAGCAGGGTCGAGATCGTTGCGCGATTCGACTCCTTGTCCCAAGCCAGGAGCGGGGCGCCGAGCTCGTCCAAGTACCTCTCGCCGTAGCCGAAGTTCCGATGCCCTCTCGGGACCGGCTCCGCAGCGGCTCCAGACCCGCCCGGCGGCGCGGAGGTGCCCGCCGCCCCGACCGGAGAATCGCTGGTCGAGACAACCAGCGGGGGCGAGGGGGGGTCAGTCGACAAGACCGCGGGGGCCTTACCCTTTCTTTGGCCCGCGGATGGTTGTTGATCCGCGGTCTTCGCCGACTTCGGCGGAGGCGCTGACTGCCCGCCGCCCGGTCGCTTCTTGGCCGGGACCGATGAGATGTCGCGCTGAGCGGCATCCGCGGCCTGGGCGCGGGCGAGAACCCCGGGGGGGATCCGGGCGCTTTCGTAAGGAGGATGAAGGGGAATGTCGCGTTCGCCTGCGAAGAAGGGAAGGTGAGATGAAAGTAGAGTGGGAAAGTAAGGACTAATGGAGACGAGTAGCAAACCTCCCCCCGGCGCGACAACCGCGAGATCGTCAAGGTGGCGGCGCAGGAACGCGACCTCGAAGTTCTTCCCGACGAAGAACGCGAACAGGTCGGCTTCATGGCCGCCTAGGTTGGGTGGCCGGTAGCTCGCCTCGCTGAGCTGCACCGGCGAGAAGGGCACGTTGCCAAAGTCCCCCTTGACGAACATGAACTTCTTCAGCCAGTTGTGGCTCTTGTTGACGGTCTCCCGCACCTTGAGGTGGGCGCTGGAGAAGTAGGCCGTCCCGTCTCGGTTCGCCCTGAAGGAGAACAGCTTCCGGAATACCGCGAGGCTGAACTCCACCCGCTCCCCTCGCAAGAAGCAGGCGAACCCCACCATGACGGCGATGGAGTTCGGGGTCATCTGGCCCAGGACGACCCCGAAGTATTTGAGCACCTGGCGCACCTCGGGCCACAGGGGAAGTCGCAGGCCCACCTCGAAGTGAGCGAGAGGGATGGCGAGCTCATCCCCAAATAGGTCGTTGATCTTCTCCCTCTCATCAGGTCGCCTCGCAGAAAACCCGGCCGGGATGTGGTCGCCTAGAGCTTCCAAGTATTCGCGCTCTGTGATGACGGCGCGAGGGAAATCGTGCTCGGAGAAGGTCCAAGCGCATTTGCTTCGGCCGTCCGCGTCGCCGCCGCCTCCGCCCATCCCCGTTGATTCGCCGCCGA
This sequence comes from Platanthera guangdongensis, assembly GCA_039583875.1. NCBI lineage: Eukaryota > Viridiplantae > Streptophyta > Magnoliopsida > Asparagales > Orchidaceae > Platanthera > Platanthera guangdongensis. The sequence continues at coordinate 125,950,090 of CM077154.1, read as the reverse complement.
ACGCGAGACAAAAAACCGGGAGGCGAGCTAGAATCGCTCTTCGCGAGAAAAGGGGAAGCGAGAAAACGTTTTGGATTCGGTGGAGAAATAAGGGCCGGCAGGACCTATTTATAGGAAAAGAGAAGGGGCGGGAAACTTCCCGCCAAAAGATGGGGTGCGGATAGCAAAACTTAATCCGACGGTTCGACTTCCCGCGCGCGAGCACACCTCGAAGGTCGAGCCGGCACGGTTCTCGCCCGGCTGCAACCGCGGGAGACCGGCGCGGGCGAACCAACCCCAACCCGCACCCGCACGGCGTGCCGCGCGAGATGGGAGATTCCCCGTCTAGCGAGCTCCTCGGCTCGCCCCCGCCCCGATCAGCGCGAAGAGAAGAATGGACCTTTCCCCCTAACCCGCGCACAGAAAACCAAAGAAAAGCAGCGCAATAATTTCAATACATCTCAGCAACAAAATATTTAGGCCCATAGGCGGGCTGAAAGAGTCGCAAGCAATTACAAATACAAATACAAGATAAATGCGAGATGACGGTAACCCCGCGGTATCACACGAGCGAGGGGCAAACAACTGGGTCAGTACTCGACCCACTTCCACCTGTGTCGCCTCTTCGTTCCCGCCCGAGGCGGCACGCGGGGATCGTGGTAATCGCGAACCGCCACCAGCTCCCGCTGAGCCCGGCCGACCTGCTCCACGGCGCTCTTAAGATGCCCCTCGGCTCGCGTTATATGCACGCCCGGCGAGGTGACGTCGTCGTCTTCCGCTTCATGCCGAGGGCCCTCCAAGGCCGCGAGCCGGGCATCGGTCTCGGCCTTGTCGCCTTCGATCCTCCTTATGGCCTCCTGCAGCAGCATTGTGTGTTTCTGGAATAGCCGCGTCACCTGCCTCTTCATTCCCGCCGCATCGTTCGGGTCGCCCAGATAGTCAGATACACTGTCCACGTCAGGCGGAGGCGAGTACCCTTCGCTCATCTCGGTCTCAGGCGAGGCCCTGCGGAAGCCTGCGAGCAGGGAGGGGTCAGAATGAGCGAGCAAGAGGCAAAGTCAACGATAAAAACCAGCTCACCAGGGGTGGGCACATCGCCCGCACCGACAGATGGGCGGGAAGAGCCCGGCCGATCCTGAAAGTCCCCTCCCTCGAGGATCTCAAGAGATTTCCCCAGCCCATGGGAGACCGCCGGACGGGGAGTTTCCGGAGGTGGGCGATCCGGACCTGGGGAACTCGCGATCTTCTCAGGCGATGGAGGCGGAGGACGATCCTCTCCCCGGTTCTCCACCTCCTCACAGGGAATTACCTGCAAAACAGGGAGTCAGACGAATAGCGATAATCGGCGGAAGGCCACGCACCCCGGGGACGACCTCAGCACCCGCCGCCGAGCTGGAGGCCGGGCAGTCACCCGCCAGAGAACGCTTAACGATCTTCCCCTTCGCCGGCCTGAAGAGGGGGCCGGAGGATCCGCGAGCTAGCCATGGGGCGGCCTCGAGGGCCTCCTCCTGAGTCTGCAGGACTGCTGCCGCCAGGCGAGCTCGCACTTCTTCGCTAACCGGCATCGAGGAACAAGAGACTGCTCAGAGAAAACAAAGGGATGTGGGGAGCCCCCTACAGGGGTCAGCGGTATGTATTTATAGCAGAACAGTGGGCCCCCACCAGAAGATTCCCTGCCAGCTCAGCACAGGGGCCCGCCGAACACACGGGTTGGATGGTTCTTTCCGAGCTTGGTTCAAGCTCAAAAAGAGCGGGGATTGTGTACAACCCTGTGTCCGGCGAGCGGGTCCCACCAGGGAGGTCGAACAGGCCTGCCCCGCGACTCGCACCCAAGCGGCAGGACGGGCTGAACGACTAAAGGGCTGGCCCGCTCCTGCCCATCTCAGGCGAGCGAGCTGGCGACCCGCCGCAAGCGAGTCGGACCCGCGACTGGCGACCCGCAGCAAGCAGGCCGGACCCGAGCTGGCGACCCGTAGCCGCGAGCCGGGCGGGCTGGCAACCCGCGGCGAGCGAGCTGGACCCTAGAATGGCGACCCGCCGGCTGACCCCCCGCATGCGACCTTTCCACCGGTCCGCCCGGCAAAAGGCCGGCAACTCGCCCATATCGGCTCGCACTCGCCCAGTGATGGTAGGCGAGCCCCAGAGCCGGGTCGCGCCCGCCTCCCACGGATGGAATCGGAGGCGAGCTGACTCCCCATGGGTGCGAATAGCTACTCAGGGCAGCGGAGCCTCGCTGTTGGCAGACCAGGTAGGACTGCGCATAGCTATTCAGAACAGCGGAGGTTGGCTGTTGGCAGACCCAACCAGGGGCTTTTTGGTATTTCCAGGTCAGTTCTTTTGGTTATTGGCAGTTCAGATTCTGAAAATCTATAAATAAGACCCAAGGGGTACCTCAGAGGACACGCTTTCAGTGCCTCCTTACTCTCATTCTCAAGTGTTCTCTGAGAGTACCTTAGCTCGGCTCTTGGCTAAGGAGGGGAAGCGCTCAGAGATCTTCCGGGTTTGTGGTGGGACCTCCCAGCCGAGCCCTTGGGTCTGTCTTTCCTTGCCTCTCTCGTTGTTTTTCTTGCAGGTGCGAAGTAGGCGCGAGACCACCCCTTCCCCAAGGGTCGAACTCCACAAGAGGCCGGATTCCGGTTTCAACACCAACATTAGATTTTTTTTCTCCACACACCTCACTTTCTCCCCATCTCAAGACTTCAATAAGTACCAGTCACTTTTTCTCGAAAATCAAGCACTCTCTCTTTCTTTTAATTTTCAGCATGGCTTCCAACCGTGGACTAGCATTCTCTCCTAAAGAAGATCAAGCACTATATTATGCTTGGCTTGAGGTCTCAGAAGACCTAGTTATGCGGAGTAATCAAAAAGAGCAGAAGATGTGGAAAAGAATTTTGGTCATATTTCACAACACAAGACCTCAAACTTGCTTAGCACAGAGAACCCCAAAATCTCTATCATGTCGTTTGTCATTATTAGCAAGTAAGACTGGCAAATTTGAGGATGTATTCGACAGATTGAGAAACGAAACCCCATCGGTGCATCTAACTCGATATTATAAGTATTTTTAAAAAATTTAAAAATTAAATCTATTAATTAATAGTTTTTTTAAAAAAAAAATTTTTGTAGCTCAATCAAGCAAAAAATTTTATATGCCGACGATCCAAAACAGAAGAAAGATTTCTTGTTTGATCATGTCTGGTCTATCTTTAAAAATTTAGAAAAGTGGATAGATACGTCTGGGTCTACAAAAGGTATAAACTCTTAGAGTATTTACATGTCACAAACTTTAAATTACAACTCTCTCAATTAACGGAGAAGTATAGACTTAAATACAGACATTAATAAAATGAATCATGCTAGTACTGCTGATGAAGAATCTTTGATCTCAAATTTCATTAATCGACCTACTGGAAAAAAATAATCAAAAAAGAGGAGAAGAAAATTGAGTGATAAGAGTTATGATATTGAGGCTCACACTAAAAAATAAAAATATCTTATATGTTTTAATGAGAGGGCAAGAACACTGAGAAAATGATATGTCTTCTATCCAAGAGCTCATGAAGTTAAAAGTCAAAATTGAACAAAAAAACATTAGAGATTCAGAGCGCTAAACAAGATCACAATATCATGATGATAGATTTGGATAGCATCAAAAGAACTCTAGAGCGACAGTAATTTTGAAAAAAAAACTATCCATTATGAACAGAAACATTATAAAACTACTATTTGGAGGATCTTCATCACTCAAAGGAACTTAATATGAAGGAGGCATATATAGTGATAGTGATTACGGAGGAAGCCAATATGAAAGACAAAAATGGAAGAAGTCAGTACCGAGAAAGCCAATACCAAGAAGTTACGACCGAGAAAGGCAGTATGACGGAAGCCAATTTGGAGGACCTCAGTTCGACGGAGACCAACATGGAGGATTCCAGTATGGAGGAAACGACTTTAACATACCAGGGTATGGAGGAGAACAACAACGGGAAAGCGTGCGTTGAAGTCATAGTGAACTCAGTGATGACCTCCCAAAATTTTAGTTTTAATTCCAAATGTAATATTTTTATTTTGAATTACGTAATGCTTATTATATTTTAGTTATGTAATCAAATTTTAAAAAAAAAAACTTTTTTTAAAAAATAAAATATAATACAAAAATAATAATAATTTATAAATATAAATATTACATATATATATATATATATTTATACATATAAATATATAAATATAATTTACATATAAATATATATATACATATACGTATATACATATATCATGTTCTCCAAATATGGAGAACATGATTGGAGTTGCTCTAACCATGTTCTTCATATTTGAAGAACATGGAACAATGTGAATCTCAAAATATACAAATCCTCATTGAAGATGCTCTAACTCATAACTAGTCTTTTCTTTTCTTGCAGGACAGCAAGAGGCCAGGAGTCGTGGACCAAATTGAGAAGCAAGAAAAAACTTCAATGTCCGCCGAGAAGGAAAACCTCATGAGGCGAGAAGGCGAAGTGCACCACTATCATGACTCAAAACTATTTTGTTGCGAGCGGTGGGACTATCTTGGTTGCTGGATGGATCACAGTAAATTCATTAACTTGTACTTTTTTGTGGACTCATCATGATTCATGATAAGCTTTTAAATCAGGTTAATGATGTTTCCTTTTTTACACTTACCATTGATCTGAGAAAGGTTTTCTAAGACATCAATCGTCCTTGAACTTTGATTCTGTTGGCAGAGTAGTTTTCGCCTCGAGGACAGGACCAACTAGATGCAGTCATGCAAGCATAATTTCTTAGCTGCTTTCAGGCTGAACCAATAGAATTAGCAGAGCTCACAAAAGTCGTACTTGCTGCTTGGTGAATTGGGAGAAATGTCGTTATTATTTATTTTTTGTATTTTGTTTTCACTGTTTTTGAGAATCAATGTTGAGTAAAGTAATTATTTTTTTGGGATTGGCAAGAATATCATCGTGTCAGGTATTATCACGGTTGTACAAAAAACTTATATGAAAGATATGGACACCATCAATCTTTTTTACACTTTTTATTCTTATTATTTTGTTGTTTTCTATTTTATTATATATTAGATAATTAAAGGAAAACGTTTTTAAAATAACTATAATAAATAATGATATCAACTTGTCCTATAAATTATTATAATAAAATCGAAAACCGTCCCTAAAAACTGCCCCAAACCACACAAATTAGTGAACCGAATCGGTTTAGGTTAGGTTTAATTTGGAGAAAAAAATAACCGATCCAAACCGAACCCCTTTGAACCCCTAAGTCTACTCAACATTACAAAAACGATAACAAAAAAAGATCAACATAAAAATAATCAACTTCACAAATTAAAAGATTGAGTAAAGTTGTTAGTTCGGGCAATATATTTTCTTAACAATTTCAAGTCATTGCACTGATTGATGTCTTGCTTCTATCTTGGAAAGGGTTTGCAAATCACCTTACCATGAATCAATCTTACTTGTCATTAGTCGAAGTGATGCACACTACAGGTATAGAAGAAAATTGTAGGAGTGCTAAGTGTTGTGGGCTAACTCGATGCTCCGGTCGGACCGGATTCAATTAGATCGTCTTAGCTTGCGGAGCAGTCGAGTGCGCACACAGTCAGAGAAAATGAAAGGTTAACTAAAGATGTGATGACATGGAAAAACCCCTCAACTGGGTAAAAAACCACGTGACCGAGTCTGTGCCGGTCAAAGTCCACACCGGGGGCGACAGGCCGCTCCCCGTTACAGCTTTGGGGGAGGGAGAGAGACTTCAGCTCCCAGCGGGCAACAGGCTACTCCGCGGGAGCGACTTGGACACTGGAATCTGAGGTGTGGCTTTGGTGCTTTAAAGTTTGGAGCGCGGCCTCGGTGCACGACTGCTTGCAGGGGTCGTCTTCCTCCTTCCGCTCGCTCCGGGACTTAGGTGTTTTCCTACTGGTGGTGCGCTGGTGGCTCGAGGTGGCTAGAGGATGATCCGAGGGAGGAGTCCGGCAGAGCTCTCGCCTGAGAAAGAAGATGACCGGGAGCCAAAAAGTGAATTATGAGGAGGCCCTGAGGCTCTTTTTATAGCCTTCTGGAGAGGATTATGGCAGGACACACCACTAACTTAGTGGGTTAGTGGGTGGTTACCCACTGGATCGGACAGCGAGAAGAGCCCACCACGATCGGACGGCGAGAAAGCCGTCGATTGTCGTAGGGCGGCCGGGCGGTGGCCGGTCAGTGGCCAGGCGGCGAACTGGCCGGCGGCCAGGCCTGCCGCGGCCTGGCGGGCTGCAGCCTAGGCGCCGGCGGCTTGGTCGGTAGCCGCGGCTTGGCAGGTCGCGGCCTGGGCGCCGGCGGCCTTGGCCGATAGCCGCGGCCTGGTGGCCGCGGCCTGGCCGGCGGCGGGCTGCGGCCTGGCTGGCGGTTTCCCCCGAAAGGGGTGGTTTTCCCACATGAGGGGAGGGAGTGGTCCCCACCCCCATGTTTCCCTCATTATGGGGAGTTCATGGGAGGTGGGGTTGACTAGTCAACCCCATGATCTCCATTTTGGGGGGAGATTATGGGGGAATTCTTCCTATAAATGGTGGTGCAACTCATCAATTGCCCCCCAAATCCTTATTGTTGGAGAGCGAAGCGAGCGAGAGAAGAAAGATTTTCCTGATATTATCCTCTTTCCTACTGCCATGACAACTTCCGACAAGAGGGTGGAGGCGGCGAAGGGCGGTGTTTTGAAGGTACCCAGAGCTAGTTTGCCGAAGGAGAGCCGGCAGGCGAAGACGCCGAATGCGGCCACGCGCTCTCAGGCCGCGCGCGCGCGACAGGTCGCGCGGGCCCCGACAGCGCAGGCCCCGGTCACGCGCGCCCCGGGCCGTGCGCGCGTGCGGCAGGCGTCGCCCGCGGCAGGCCGCGCACGCCCCAGTCGTGGGTGTGCGCAGCAGGCCGCGCGCGCCTAGGTCGTGCGCACGCGCGGCAGGCAGCGCGCGCCCAGGTCGCGCGCGTGCAGCAGGCCGCGCGAGCCTAGGCCGCGCGGGCGCGGGGCAAGCCGCATGCGCACATGCCGTGCGCGCACCGGGTCGTACGCATGCTGGTGCGTGCGGGCGGTCCCTCCCTTTGACTGTGTGCGTTCCTGCATGCGGGTGCGTGCCCGTTTTTGCACGTGGCTTAGGCCGCATGTGCTTGGATGCGTGATTCCAAGCCTTCACTTTTTAGGCAAACCCGATACTTTTGTTCTTGTGTTGTGCAGTTCCCGAAGCGTTCTTCTGGTCTGATGCGCCTGCGCTCCTCTTTAACTGACGACGGTGTGAAGATTTGGAGGAAGAAATATGGGCTTCTTGCTGATTTGGAGGTGAGGATCCCACGCTCCGAGGAGCGAGTCTAGAATCCTCCTCATGGCTGGTTGACGATTTGCGAAGTTTCCCTGAGGTCCGGCTTCCGCTTTCCCCATGTGAGGAGGTGATCAAGATCTTGAAGTTATGCGGGGTGCCAATTTCCCAGTTTATCCCAGTTGGAATGGCCCGAATTATGGGCTTAGTTGCCTTTTTTCGCGAGCATGGAGGACGGCTTTCCTTGGACCAATTTCGAGATTGGTGCGATGTTCGCTCCGATGGTGGCGAGCGGGTGGAGGTCCGTAGCAACAAAAGTTAGTTGGGGTTCGAGTCTCGAAAAGATCGTCGTCATGGAAACACTCTGTTTGGGTATGTCAGGAATTTATGGGGCCTTCCCGAGGCGTGGGACACGCTGCCCGACCGCTATCGCCGCATGAGGGGGAAGGAATGAGAATTTTCTTCGGTGCTTGGGTTTTCAGAGCCCCGTGAACTAGCCAACCGTCTCTTCAATATCTTCGTCTACGTTGAGGAGAAGCGCCTGTTGTGGTGTGGTATCTCTTCGGATGCAGTCCAGATTGTTGGGACTTCTCAGGGAGGGGGCCAAAAGAGGAAAGCTGTGGCGGCTCCTTTTGGCGACCTTAATACGGCGGTGGCGGCGGCTCCTTTTGATGCCTGTCCTGAGTTGACCCCCGAGGTGCAGATTATCGCGTCCCCAGTTCCTCAAGCGCCTTCGGAGGCAGCGGCCCCGCGGATGTCCTCTTCCTTGAGGGCAATGAAAGATGCGGTGAGTGCCTTGACTCGTTGTGAAGAATCGTTTCCTCATTTTTTTTCATTATTTGGTGCTAACCTTGGCCTTTTTTCTTGTGCAGATAGAGACCCGGGCTCAGATTGCGGTAACCTGGAATGACCATTATGTGAGTTTTAAAGATTGGTATCTTGCTATTCAGGAGAAGCTCCAGTTGACGTCGAGCTCGCTTGCCTCCTTGAAGGAGGAATATGATCGGGACATTGCGCGGTTCCGTCGGACCGGGTCGGCGCTGAAATCCGAGCTAGAGGATGCACGTGCAGTGCAGCCTTGGAGGTGGAGAAAACCCCAGTGGAGAGGACCACCCAGATGTTGCGGCACTCAAAGGAGGAGACTTCGGGCTTGGAGACCCAATTGCAGGCGGCACGGGAGGAAGCCACCAGACTTGAGACTCAGCTACGGGCGGCAAAGGCCCACGTGGAGATGATGTATTCTGATAGCCATGTGTCGGAGTTGAAGGCTGCGAGACTTGCAGAATACTTGGAATCATTGGACTACATGCGAGACCGTAGTTTGATTGCAGAGGAGGTTCGTGATGAGATCTGGTCCAAGGAGGTGGAGCCCCAGATGGACGATGTTCGTGAGCTAGCGCTCTGGCATGGTGTCTCGAAGGCCCTCCGCCTGGTTAACAAGAGCTTGGGATGTGACACATTCGGCCTTTGCTTTGCAGATGTTTCAGAAGACGAGCGTTTCGGCTCGGATGATGAGTAGTAGTCTCATTAGTCGTATTGTATTTTGTTTTTTGTTCAGTATTTGTTATTGTTGTCCTTAGGCTCTGATCACTCTTTTTGTATCATTCCAGCTACTTTGTATGATATTATTTTTACGTCATCTTAGCTGTTTCATTTGCACGTCTCTGGTCCGTGGCTTTGTGTTCGCGGCTCTAGTCCACAGTTCTGTTTGTGCGGCCCAGGTCCACGGCTTTGTTTGCACGGCTCAGGTCTGTGGCTTAATTTGCACGAGTCAGGCTCGCGACTTAGGTTGCACGGCTCAGGTCCACGACTTTGTCGCAAAAGGGGGGGCAGGCCCTTACGAGGTTGCACGAGTCAGGCTCACGACTTAGTTTGCAGGAGGGCTGTTCGCAGCTTAGTTTGCACGAGGGCTGCTCGCGGCTTCTTCGTGAGGGGGGCAGGCCCCCACGGGGTTGCACGAGTCAGGCTCGCGGCTTAGTTTGCACGTGGGCTGCTGGCGGCTTCTTCGTGAGGGGTCAGGCCCCCACGGGGTTGCACGAGTCAGGATCGCGGCTTAGTTTGCACGAGGGCTGCTCGTGGCTTCTTCTTGAGGGGGGCAGGCCACCACGGGGTTGCACGAGTCAGGCTCACAGCTTAGTTTGCACAAGGGCTGCTCGCGGCTTCTTCGTGAGGGGGTCAGGCCCTTGCGAGGTTGCGCGAGTCAGGCTCGCGACTTAGTTTGTATGAGGGCTGCTCGCAACTTCTTTGTGAGGGGGGCAGGCTTCCACGGGGTTTAAGAGTGTCACCCTTCCTGTTTGAATATACAAGATTTGCAGCAACATAGTGTAATACTTGAATAAAGATAACTTGCACGAGACCAGGCCCGCGATTCACACACATCATAAAGTCTTTTGTTACAAAATACGCTACACAATCAGAAAAACATAAAGTAGGAAATCATTGATAAAATCGGCGCAAGTTTTGTGCATTCCAAGTGCGGGGGAGAGTCTTTCCTTCAGCGCTGCGTAGCCTGTATGTTCCTGGTTTAACCATAGCCGTGACGACGAAGGGGCCTTCCCAGGTTGGAGATAGCTTATCGCCATGCGTTCCTTTCCCAGCCGCTTCCAGAGTGCGGAGGACCAAGTCTCCCACGTTGACTGTCGGGGCTTCACCCTGTGGTTGTAATAGCGGGTTGTGCGCTGCTGGTAGGCTGCAGTATGGAGAGCGGCTTCTTCACGGATCTCAGAAATCAAATCTAGATTGTCTCGGAGAGCATCGTTGTTCGTCAGGCGGTTTAAGTTGGAGACCTGGGGGCTTGGAACGCTGATGTTGACCGGGATGATAGCTTCAGTACCGTAACAGAGATTGTACGACGTTTCTCCTATGGGGATCCTCTTCGTTTTCTGTTATGCCCATAGCACGTTGGGGGAGCGCGTCGACCCACTGCCCCCCCAGCGTCTTCAAGTCGTGCCTTTAGTCCCTTCGGAATGGTTCGGTTGGTCACCTCGACCTACCCATTTGATTGAGAGTACGATACAGTTGTATGCCGCAACTAGATCTTTAAGTCGTCGCACAGCTTGGTAAAAGATTTTCCCGTAAACTGAGTGTCATTATCGGTGATGATAAATGTTGGTATGCGAAAGCGGCAGACGATGTTCTTCCAAACAAATTGCTTTGCGTTCTCCTCGGTAATCTTGGCGAGAGGCTCCGCTTCTACCCACTTGGTGAAGTAGTCGATGGTCATGATGATGAATTTCCTCTGTCCTAAGGCTTGTGGTAAATGGCCGAGGAGGTCTATCCCCGACTGAGTGAATGACCAAGCTCCTTGCAACGTGTGAAGGGCAACGAGAGGTTGTCGGGGGATGTTGGCGTGTAGCTGGAAACTTTTGCACTTCTGCACAAAGTCTGTTGCTTCCTTTTTCATGGTTGGCCAGTAAAAACCTTGGCGTAGGATTTTTCGAGCCAAGGCCTTTCCTCCCAAATGCTCTCCGCAGACTCCTCCATGAATCTCGCGGAGGGTATACTCAGCGTCAGTTTCTGTCAAACACTTCAGGTAGGGCCCCGCGAAGGACCGTTTATACAGTTCTCCACCGATCAGTGTGAAGGTGGCCGCCCTCATCCTGAGGCGTCGGGCCTCCTTTTGGTCCTCTGACAGCTGCTGGCTCTCTAAGTAGTCTACCAATAGAGTGATCCATGACTCCTTGGATTCTTCGATCTCCACCACTTCCCATGATCCCTGGATGCTGGGAAAGGAAATTTCTTCAACCCGGCGTCTTATTGACTGATAGCGAGAGGGAGATGGGGACATCTTTGACAGGGCGTCTGCTCGGTTGTTCTGCTCTCTGGGGATGTGGAGAATTTGGGTTGCGGTATCCGAATCAAGAGAGATTTCGCAAATTGGAGGTACTGGACAAGCTGCTTACTCTTTACCTCAAAATCTCCTTCCACTTGGGAGGCAACGAGCTGGGAGTCGGAGTAGATTGTTAACTTCTTGACGCGACAATCGATGACGAGCCTGAGTCCTGCAATTAAGGCTTCATATTCTGTTATGTTATTAGTGGCAGGAAACTTCAACCGAAGTCCGTACTCTAAAGTGACGAGCTCTGGGCTTATGAGAAGCAGCCCGGCTCCGGCGCCTTCTATTCTGAAAGCTCCGTCAACGTACATAGTCCACCCTTGTGCTGGCTCTGTATGTGCGACTCCTGGCTCCATTGGCAAGGTATTTTAAATGATGAAGTCTGCTAAGACCTAAGATTTAATGACGGGGCGTGGCAGGAAGTGGATATCAAACTCGCCTAGCTCAACCGCCCACTTAACCAGCCGGCCAGAAGCCTCAGGCTTTTTGAAGAATAGCGTGGAGAGGTAGTTCGGTAATACTTTGATGGTGTGGGACTGTAAGTAGGGACGAAGTTTCCTTGCTGAGAAAACGAGCTCCAAAGTTGTCTTATCCGCGACCGGAGGCCGGGTTTCAGCGTCCGAAAGGATCTTACTAAGGTAGTAGATGGGGCATTGAATCCCTCCTTCGTCCTTTACCAACACGGATCTTAGCGCGGTCGGTGTGATAGCGAGGTACAAAAAAAGAATCTCCACGGGGGCCGGCTTTGATAGAAGCGGAGGGGAGGCCAGGTACTGTTTCAGTGACTCAAAAGCCGATTGACATTCGTCTGTCCACTGGAAACTTGTGATTCTGGCTCCCTGAAGAATCTTGAAGAAGGGAAGGTATTTATCCTCGGTCTGTGCCAAGAATCGAGAGAGTGATGTGGTTCTCCCATTCAATCGTTTCACTTCTTTAAGGGATCGAGGCGGTGACATGTCTTCCAGGGCTTTAATATTCTCTGGGTTGGCCTCTATCCCCCGCTGGGTTACCATGAACACTTTTCGAGATCTTTCAAGTGACCTTCCTGATGGATGCTCTTAACCAGCATATCGTCCATATATACCTTCATCGTCTTGCCAATAAGGTCTTTAAACGCCTTGTTCATGAGCCGTTGATAGGTAGCTCCTGCGTTCTTGAGGCCAAAGGGCATTACTCTGTAACAGTAAACCCCTTTGTCAGTTCGGAAGGAGGTATGTTCCTCGTCCGCAGGATTCATTCGAATCTGGTTGTACATGAAGTATGTATCCATGAAGCTGAGGAGTTGGTGACCAGCGGTCGAATCAACTAACTGATCAATTCTAGGGAGCGGGAAGCTGTCTTTGGGGCAAGCTTGATTGAGGTTGGTGTAATCCACACACATCCTCCACTTTCATGGAGACTTCTTTACTATGACATCAGTAGCTACCCAGGTAGGGTATTTCACTTCTCGGATGAACTGGGCACTGAGGAGCTTCCCTACTTCTTCTTCAATTGCCTGGAGATGTTCTGGAGCAAAGTTTCTCTTTTTCTGGATGACAGGTGTTGGGTACATTGGTTAAATGTACCTGATTTGAAGAAGCATCACCCTACTCAATGATATACATCAAAATGTATTTGATGTATTTTGAGTTACTTGTGCAGGTTAAGTATTTGCAGGAATGAAGCAAAAAGTTTCTAAGTTCATGTGTCGACACCCAGAGGGAAAGTGTCAGACACTTAAGAAAGTTTGTGTCGACACCCAGACAAGCAGTGTCGACACTTGGAGTCATTGTGTCGACACCTAGGATGCAGAGTCGACACCAGACAGAAAGTGTCGACACTTGGAGTTGTGTCGACACTCAATGAAGAAAAGTGCAGAGAAGCAGTGTCGACACAAGGAGATGTGTCGACACCCAGTGAAGCTGTGTCTACATCAGAAAGTGTCGACACTTGGAGCTGTGTCGACACTCAGCAAAAGTCAGCAGAGACTAAGTATAAGTGTCGACACTCAGAACAATGTGTCGACACACAACAGAAGAATCAACATTTGAAGTAAGTGTCGACACCCAGAACAAAGTGTCGACACACAACAGAAGAGTCAACACTTGAAGAAAGTGTCAACACAAGAAAGAATGTGTCGACACTCAGCTGAAGACTCAACACTTGAAGAAAGTGTCGACACATGGAGCTGTGTCGACACTTAGCAAAGAACAGCAAGATCAACAAAATATTCTAAGTACAAGTGTCGACACTAAGGGGATGTGTCGACACTCAGCTGAAGTCTCAACAGAAGAAGAATGTGTCGACACAAGGAGCTGTGTCGACACTCAGCAAGTATCAACACTGAAGACATGTGTCGACACCAAGAATCAGTGTCGACACTCAACAGATTCAACACATGAAGATGTGTCGACACAAAGGAGATGTGTCGACACTTAGAAGAATTCAGCAAAATACAGAAGAACAATTACTTGTGTCGACACTCAATTTCAGTGTCGACACCTGAAGAAGAAGCAGTGTCGAGAGATAGAATCTACAACACAAGGAGTTGTGTTGACACCTTGTAGACTTGTGTCGACACTTGGTCTATAAGTGTCGACACTTAAAGACAGAAAGTCTCGACACTTTCAGACAGTTAGAGAATTTTCAAAAACTGACTGGATGACTTGACAGCTGCCGTTCCAGCCGGTCTACAGTACCTGTCAGAGTTGTCAGAATTCAGTTATGAACCGGACCAGCCGGTTACCATGAAGAAGGCCTATAAATAGGCTCATACTGTCTACAGAAGATGATTGATTGATTGAACACAAGTCCAAGTAATCATTAACAAGAAGAAGATCTAGCTTTCAAGTGAAGATCTAAGATGTTGGAGAGAGAGAGCTTCATCCAAGAAATCAGCCGTTGGAACTAGGCTGAGAAGAAGGGTTCAGATTTATTCTGGATCTTAAGTAGCAGAGATCAAGGATCAACTGCAGAAGGAGTCAATCTTATTGAGTTCTATTTTCAAGAAGCTTTGAAGAAAGCTAAGTCAGATTGATTTCAGCTAAGTTCTTCCAAGAACTCATCAAGAAACTCACAACTCCCCACTCTTGTCTCTGGGTTGCTGAGTTAACAATTGTATATTCATTTTATCTTGTAGGATCCTTTGGATCTGAGTCTTGTAAGCCTGTAATTATAAAGGCTGAGTGTAGGGCTTGAGAGCCTGAGTGTAGGAGATTGAAATCTCTGAGTGTAGGCCTTGGTGGCTGAGTGTAGGCCTTGGTGGCTGAGTGTAGGACTTTGTGGCTGAGTGTAGGCTTTGTGAAGAAGCTGAGTTGTAGGGCTTGGGCCTGAGGTGTAGGAACCAGTTTGGGTTCTGAGATAGTGGGAGAAGTTTGGTCGAATCTAGTACACTGCTAGATAGGCGAAGGGGAAAGTGGATGTACCCAAACCTTGGGGAACCACTATAAAACTGTGTGTCTTCTGTGTGCTGTGATTTGCTGTGAATGCTGTGTGAGTGCTGTGCAATAGTAGATTAAATTCTATGTTATAAACTGATTGTTGCCATAAAAAGTCAAAAAGAATTTGGTCACTTATTCACCCCCCCCCCCCTCTAGGTGTTTAGGTACTATATCTTTCAACAGGTTTGCATGCCGGGTTGATGTTGAGAGAGTGTTGAATGATGCGAGGATCTATGCCAGACATATCTTCCGGAGCCCAGGCAAATATATCCTTGTTCTTCTGGAGATAGGATGTCAATTCCTCTTTCTCTCGCTGTGGCAAGAGCGACCCGAGCTGGACGGTGCGAGTCGGGTCTGTTGGAGAAAGGGGGACTTCAATTAGCCCCTCCATAGGCATCCCCCGCTGCAATATCGCCTCGTCACGCATATCGAAGTCGTCGATGTTTAATGTGGTGGCCTTGGTTGGTTGTGCCTGCTTGGAATAACAATTCTTGGCAGCCTCCTGATTACCGCGCACGACTCTGACTCCTCCCGGAGTGGGGAACTTCATGGCTAGGTGAGAAATCGAGGGGATAGCCTTGAAGATGGACTGAACGGGCCTCCCGAAAATGGTGTTGTAGGCAGAGCTTGAATCTACTACGACGAACTGGACTTCGTGTGTCACTTGCCTTGTAAATTCCCGCATGGTAACTGGGAGGGTAATCATGCCCAGTACCTAGACTGGATGGTTGTCGAAGCCGGACACCGGCCCGTCCGTCGGCGTCAGATGTTTCCTGGAGAGCTTCATGCTCTGAAGGGTAGAGTAGAATAGCACGTCGACTGAGCTTCTATTGTCAACGAGTATTCGCTTGACATTATAGTCGGGATCCCCGACCCCGGCGCTGATCACGAGAGGATCTTGGTGAGGTGTTCGGAGTCCGGCGAGGTCCTCATCTCCGAAGGTTAGGGTGGTGTCTTGTCTGCACTTCTTGTCTTCATGGAAGCCTCCTTGCACGCCTATTGAGAGGATTTGAGCCGAAAGGATGGGTGATCCGGCAATGGTTTCGATATTTCCGACCATCTGCCTACCACCCGCCCCTCCCGGCGGGACGTTCTGCTGATCTTTGGGTGGCCCGGGCGGGATTTGCTGGTCCTGTATGCGTCCCTGCAAAAACCTTCCGAGAAGTCCTAGACGGACAAGGCGCTCGATTTCTTCCTTCAGGCGGGTACAGTCCTCGGTGGTGTGTCCTGTAGTTCGATGGAACTCACAATACTTGGACTGATCGATTCTGGGGTTATGGGTTGGTTGCCTGGGTCGATGTAGTGCTGGCTCCTTTTGGATGGCATAGAGCACATTGGTGCGCGTGGTGTTGAGGGGAGTATAATCCCTGGGTAGTTGATCTCTTTGATGGTCTCGTCGGCTCTGCCCGCTCTGACGCCCTTCTTGGAATCTTCCGTCTTGGCGCTGAGGGGCCAGCTCCTTCTCTCTCCTCCGCTTTTAGGCCCCTCGACTGCTAGTGATGACTTCTATAGCTTTGTTAGCGGCAATCTGGGCCTCTACTCGATGCATGAGGTCAGGATAACTGGGGATTGTCACCCTTATCAGTGCTGAGTAGAATTCGCTAGGCCGGAGGCCTCCAAGGAACACCCCCCGCAACAACTCAGGGTCAACTCCCGGAATTTGTCAGGCTTTTGCAGGAAAACGGCGGAAGAAGTCCTTCATGGTTTCTCCTTCGTTTTGGCGGATCCCGGACAAGTGGGAGGGGTCACGGACGTTCCTGCGATTGGCGATGAACTGGTCGACAAACTGCCTTGTCAGCTCTGTAAAATTGGGAATGGTTCCGGCCCTTAATGAATGGAACCATGTTCGGGCCTGGCCTTTGAGAGTGGCTGGGAACACTTGGCAAAGCAACTGATCTGGTGCATTATAGATTCTCATAATGGTGGTGAAGTGGTTAACATGTTCTAGCGGATCGTTCGTCCCGTCGAACGTCTCAATGTTCGGGAGCTTGAATCCGTATGAGATTGGATGGTCGAGAATTGGTGGTGCCAAAGGGGAGCCTTGGCAGAGCGGTCGGCGGGCGTGAACATCTCTTCTTCCCTCCTGGCGATACTCTTCATCGATGACCTCTTGAATCTCCTCCCGAGTAAATCTTTCAAGCGGAGGAAGGCGGGCGTCATTGACGGGGTTGTGATGAAGGTGGTCCGCCATCACCCCTCTCTGGGCCGGGTGAGCGGAACTGGAGGCCTCAGAATATTCTTCGGATCCTTCCTACCTTGAAGGAACTTCCCGGGCCCTGCGCTGATTCGACTGTGGCGGTGGGTTAGCTGGTTCCGGTGGCAGCGGGGGAGCGGGAGGTGCTTCCAGATTTCGGAGCAAGGTGAGCATTTTAGTTTGTTGCTCCTTCAACTGGCAAACGCGCCCCTCCAAGGCTGTGACGGGGGCGAAAGCGGCTTCAGCCGTCAGTGGCACGTTCACTAACGAGTGGGAGCGTGCAGGGTCGACGTGTCCGCCAAGGGCGGACCCTTTAGTGGTGCGAGCGCTTCTTTTTTCCATTGAAGCAGGACTTGGAAGTGGCAAGGCTCGTGATCTTGTTCTTTTGAAGGATGCTGGGAATCATTTTCTCCCAGACGGCGCCAAACTGTTGCGGGCTAACTCGATGCTCCGGTCGGACCGGATTCAATTGGACCATCTTAGCTTTTGGAGCGGTCGAGTGCGCACGCAGTCAGAGAAAATGAAAGGTTGACTCAAGATGTGATGACGTGGAAAAATCCCTCAACTGGGTAAAAAACAATGTGACTGAATCTGTGTCGGTCAAAGCCCACTAGTTGCGCGTGATTACAATATGTTCGAAGAATCGGGGGCGATAGGCCGCTCCCCGTTATAACTTGGGGGGAGAGAGAGAGAGACTTCAGCTCCCAGCGGGCAACAGGCTGCTCCGCGGGAGCGACTAGGACACTGGAATCCGAGATGTGGCTCTGGTGCTTTGAAGTTTGGAGCGCGGCCTCGGCGCACGTCTGCTTGCAGGGGTCGTCTTCCTCCTTCAGTTCGCTCCGGGACTTAGGCGTTTTCCTGCTGGTGGTGCGCTGGTGGCTCAAGGTGGCTGGAGGATTATCCGAGGGAGGAGTCCGACAGAGCTCTCACCTGAGGAAGAAGATGACCGGGAGCCAAAAAGTGAATTATGAGGAGGCCCTGAGACTCCTTTTATAGCCTTCTGGAGAGGATTATGGCGGGCCCCACCACTAACTTAGTGGGTTAGTGGGTGGTTACCCACCGGATCGGACGACGAGGAGAGCCCACCACGATCGGACGGTGGGCAAGCCGTCGATTGTGGTGGGGCTGCCGGACGGCAGCGGCAGCCGGCTAGTGGCCAGGCGGCGGCTTGGCCGGCGGCCAGGCCGGGGCGCGGCCTGACGGACTGCGGCCAGGGCAACCGACGGCCTGGCGGGCGGTGGTAGCGGCGGCCTGGGCGCCGACGGCCTTGGCCGGTAGCCGCGGCCTGGCGGCCCAGCCGGCGGCCGCGGTTAGGCCGGTGGCCTGCCCGACAGCGGGCTGCGGCCTGGCTAGCGGTTTCCCCCCAAAGGGGTGGTTTTCCCAAGTGAGAGGAAGGAGTGAGCCCCACCCCCCATGTTTCCCTCATTATGGGGAGTTCATGAGAGATGGGGTTGACTGGTCAATTCTATGATCTCCATTTTGGGAGGAGATTATGGGGAACTTCTTCTTATAAATGGTGGTGCAACCATTTATAAAAGTCATGAGTCATTGACTAAAGATAAATTCTGTTGTGTGTGGATTCGTGGATGAACCAATCACATTTCCACCATTTTTTTTGAAGACCGAGCCAACTAGTCAACTATAGCTCGACGGTTGCACGGTCGGAGCAGCCGCACGACCGGAGTGGCCGTCCGGTCGGGCACGGTTGGAGTGCGTGCGATCTCGACACGGCAATTGGTGGGCAGAGTGGTGTCGTGGTAGGGGGAGGTTCCCACTTCCCCCTCACGGCACGACCGGCCTCCCTGTTCAGCTACGTCCCCGCGCCATGCGACCGGCCTCCCCGACCGGCCGCCCCGCGCAGTGCAGCCGCCCCGCACTATGAGGCCTCCCCGGACCCCGCGTCATGCATCATGTAGCCAAACATCATAATTATAATTCATCGCAATTTCAATTCCTGCGGGTTTTGAAATTGACAAAGTGCACCATCGAAATATCGGCTTTTGGCAAAATGCACCACGAAAGTTTAAAATTAGCAAAATTCACCCCCCCCCCCCCCCCAAATGGTTTTTTTTTTGCAAAGTGCACCCTCAGTAGGCAAAAAATAAAATGACAAAAATGTACACTTTAGGGTGCACATTGCCAAAAAAATCATTTTGAGGGATGCATTTTGTCAATTTTAAATTTTTGGGATGCATTTTGTCAAAAGTCTATATTTTTAGGGTGTACTTTGCCAAAAAACCATTCTAAATCCTGAATTCCAAAACCCGCAATACGAACGAACTCTTAGGGCTTCTTTCTTTGGGGAAAGTGGGGCTTCCAAATCTAAATTGGACGTCCAATTCCAATGAAAATAAGCCTCCACTTTTAATTCAAATGCACCAATTCTGCCGAAGCAAGCGGATTCTTAACGTTCTTCCAATATTTAATTTGACAAATGAAAACTTCAATCCTTCCCATGCTACACACCGAGTCCAAAGACTACTTTACATAGAGCTCATTCCAAATTTCCATCATATCAACCTTGAAGGCACTCCCATGGCTTTTTCAAATGAAACATTATATAGAGTTCATTATGCGGCTTAAGGCTATGTTTGGGGGGACTTATTTTCACCGGTCAAGCGGTTACGACCGCATGAATCAGACCATAATTAAGGTCCGCTTCATGCGGTCGTAACCGCTTGACCGATGAAAATAAATCCTCCCAAACGGAGCCTAAATTAGAAAAAAAAATGCTTTATTAAATCATGAAATTTATTAAGGATCTATTTGGGGAGGTGATGGCTGTGGAAAAAGCAATGATGACATTAGGGTTGTACAAAAAAACTATTTGAAAAGATTGTAGACTATTTGAAAATCTCCATAAGTGCTTTTCAAAAAGTTGTTTTACGTTTTTCTATTTGAAAGAATAACTTTTTAATAATTATTATTTAACTTTTTAATAATAAAAATATGTTTTATGTTAATCAGATGAAACCTTATTTCAGATGCAACATCATCTCATCTTGACCAAAAGTCATTACATTTTAATAAACAATTCTCATAACCAAGAAAGAAATCAGTATGAAAAAACAAAAAAATGTTACTGAAATGAAGACTTAACTGCATATTGTACAAAATTGAAAAAAATAGAATCAATAAAAAAAATTAATTACATATAAAGTTAGCAAAATCTGTAGCTTCACACTAAAAAAACAACATACTTTTGATATATATATATATATATATATATAATATATATATATATATATATATATATATATATATATATATATTGTTAGACCCAAAAATATCTCGACTCCAAAAATTCGAATCTAAGTGCAGTCCAAGGTTACTGGTCCCGCGATTCGGCCGACCGGCTTTGAAGACGAATGAAGAAGAGAGAGAAACTGCTAAAGAACCTTCGGCGCTGCAGCATTGAGGTCTCACCACGTATCCGGAAGTTCTAGGAGAAAACTTCTCCACAATCAAAAATGGCTTAGTTGGGTACGAGGAGGGCACCACTTAGAGAGTTGGAGTCTACGAATGGGGGGGGGTCAAAATTTCAAGGTGTCATTGTTGGTACCCCTGCGATCCTATTATAAACAAATCCTAGGGGGAGGGGGGATATACTGGCGAGAATACCCACCCCCTACGAGGTTATCTCTGGATCTGACGATCTTGTGACTTACGGTCGAACGACTATTGGGCGACTATTGGAGGATCTCGCACATGCTTGGCAAGAGGTAGTTGGATAGTCGCTAACTGGACGAATAACTCTTGTACTTACCCACATTACTGATAGTCGCCTGCTTGCCGAGTATCCTGGATACTCGCACCTAGCCATAAATGCTCCTTTGTCAAGTTTGATGGCGTTGACTTGTCTTTGACTTTGACCCGAGCTTACGTGGCACAACTGGGCCTACTTTTGATGAATATGGGTTATACATATATATACACACACATATATACGAACAGTGTGAGAGGAACCTTCTTCTCCTGGAAATGGAATTACAGATGAAAATCAAACATGCTGATTTGATGAAGATGGAGGCGCCAGCCGTGTTCATCTTCTTTGGAAGTTGAGGGATTTAATGGAGACCCGAATAGGAAGGCAAAGAGCGCTGCCAAGCCAACGACTGCTACAGCAACCAATTCCAAGAAGTCATGCTTAAATCCAAAGTAACTCCTCACAAATTCAGACACCTCTCCATTCTTGAGCCTATGGTGCAAAGTGCCAATAAATTCATTATAGGGGGTGCTTAAGACCAAAAATACCTCTGAAATTTAAGCCTAAAGTGCAAAGTGCCCCCTTAAGAGCAACTGGAGGTGCAAAGTGCCAAATTTAAGCATTTGAGGTGCAAAGAGCCAAAAAAAAATGGAGATGCAAAGTACCAATTACCCAAACTGAAATCACTATTTTCAGAGCATGTTGTCTATCTATAAAAAAACAAAAGAGTACTTTGAACTGTTAAAAAGTAGTTAGCCAAACACTTACCAATCACTATCGAGAAACCGCACAATCAAACAGCTGCATAGGACATAATATTTTTTACATTAAAGATCCATCCAGATTGACTCCAGCATATTCCAAAAGAATTAAACTGTTCCGGCAGCAGTTTTAATTTTGAGAAGATGATCCATTTTGAGAGAGTTGATCTTTGCAGCAAGGATGAAGTCATTTTCAGTCAAACCTCCTGCATCATAGATTGTGATATAAGATGTGTCATATAAAAATCATAACTCCGTGTCTGCATTATGTGGGGAGTTCAATAGAAGAGAGTTGCTACTTGCTAGAATATGTAATTAAGTTTAACTTCCTTTAATTAAGTTCATATATAAGAGTTTCAAATTGCCGACAAAGCTAGACTTCAATACTATTAATAACTTCCATAAAAGGCCCCAATACACATAAATGCACCCATAACATAACTTCCTCGAGCAAACCGCACACAAAACCTTTGAGAAGGATTGGGACTCGAATGACAGGAAGCAGACAAATAAGTTACTTCGTTTAAAAATGTGAAATTTGTTAAATCCATAGTTTGGTCGGATGAAATTAGATCATAACATCAAAATTTGTCAAATATGATTTCTAACGACGAAATTTGTGGAAATATGATTTCTATCTGCAAGCAACCAAATGAGCTCTGAAATGAAACAAAGATCATTGATCAAAAGAATATTTGGTAATCTATGAAATTTGAAAAAAAAAGGGTTAAAAGTGAGGATGAATAAAATTAGATTGAGTATAACTAAAATAATTTTCGAGCAAAAGAAGAAAGTAAAAGAACTTGAGGAAAAAGTCAATGAGAAACTTATTACCAACAGTATGAGTCCATATCTCAATTTTCACATTATTCCAGCCAAACAGATGTAGGTCAGGATGATGACCTGAGAGAATTTGGCAATCATAAATGAATGTAGAGAATAGTTCAAGATGTTATTAACAAAGTCAAGAGACATTTAATTATTTATACAGAGAAAATAATGAAAACACATAAATAAATTCTATCAAGTGGAAAATAAAGAGTAGAAAAAAAAAATAAACTCTACAATGAACTGACTGAGAAAGCATTACAACTATGCATACCAGAATAAGTAATTAATAAATTGAAATCATAACATAATTCTCACTTTGAGTTAAAAAAAACAAAGGTATATAGTCATGGTATAAACATGACTCACAACACTACAACCTTATTGACGTAGGACCAGAGTTGTCAAGGCACGCGCCTATGCGCGCCTGAGGAGCCGGGCGCAGCCCGCCGCGCCTCAGCACAGCTGAGGCGGGTGATGTGCCCCAGGCGCGCCTCAGGCGCGCGTAGGCGCGCGCCTTACAGGCTCTCAGGCGCGCCCGGGCCTTTCAAGGTATTTTAAAAAGAAAAAATTTTTGATATGGGCAAAAACATGATCTTAGGCGCACCCGAGGCACCCCCCAAGCGAATTGGGCGTCCAATTTGCTGAAATTGAGCGAATTGGGCGCCCCGTTCGCTGAAATTGAGGGAATTGGACGCCCAGTTCGCTGAAATTGAGCGAATTGGGCGTCAGTTCGCTGAAATTGAGCGAATTGGGCGCCCAGTTCGCTGAAATTGAGCGAATTGGGCGCCCAGTTCGCTGAAATTGAGCGAATTGGGCGCCCAGTTCGCTGAAATTGAGCGAATTGGGGCCCAGTTCGCTGAAATTGAGCGAATTGGGCGCCCAGTTCGCTGAAAATCAGCGAATTGGGCGTCCAGTTCGCTGAAAATCAGCGAATTGGGCGTCCAGTTCGCTGAAATTCCGCGAATTTGCTCAATTTCAGCGAATTGGGCGCCCAATTCGCACAATTTCAGCGAATTGAGCGCCCAATTCGCACAATTTCAGCGAATTGGGCGCCCAATTCGCTCAATTTCCTTTTTCTCTCATTTTTGCGCCTCACGTGTCTCAGGCGCGCGCCTGCGCCTTGCGCCTAGGCTCTAGGGCCCTTTGCGCCTTTGATAACGTAGCGTAGGATGGTCCTATGGAGGCTAATAAATGACTTCTATTTGTAGATACAAATCCTACAATTACTTGCAATAATAAGTTTTTATAAAAATTGATGCTATATAAATCACAGCAATAACGCTTTAATTTACAAAGGAAAACAAGAGAAGCAATATAAATAAAAAAGGCGTGTAATTAAATTACACAAATAAGAACATGTGATGCTTCAAAAGCTTGGTAACAAAGATTACAAATGGATATACCTCCGGTAGAGAACTAATGCAAAATTCAACAAAAAAATAAATGACAACCAACTTAAAGACTTACACAATTATGGCGTAGAAGGCTTGGAGAGTATCCAAGAAGTCTCCGGTGGTGAGAATGAGGGAATGAGGTTAGATCTGGGTCCTCAGGAAACCAAACTGCTGGGTTGGGCTGCTGCAGGGCTGGATGAGGGAAAAGCAGACTCTGGGAAGGGCTGGAGGTGCTGTTTGTGTGTGTGTGTGTGTGGGTGGGTGGGGGGTGGGGGGGGGGGGGGGGGGTGGGCTGGAAGTAGGCTACAGTGTCGAGGGGAGGCTGTGGTGGAGTGGAAAGAAGACCCGGAGGTGTTAGCAGCAAACACAGATAGCAAGGGGGATGGCCGATGAGGAGGAGAGGCGGAAATTCCAGTCCAGGTTCAATCCTAGACAGCAATCTTGCATTAAGGGAGGGAGGCCCAATGGGGTAGTTCTGGTCGGGTGCAAGGAGTTCCCAGGAAGCGGGCAGCAGTTTTCTTCCTCTGGACAGAGCTGAAAATAGGGAAGATAGGCTTGGAGGAGTGGGGACGCATGGACTAGTTGTGGGAGTGAGAGGGTATGTTCGGTTTAGAGAGAAATTGGGGTGTTGGCGCTGGAAATGGGGGAGGGATTTGTGGGTAGAATGAAGGCATAAAAGGAATTTTAGGAGTGGCCTAAAATTTAGGGAATGGTTGTAGTGGGGTAGTGGGGAGTTAGCTTGGGAGTGGGGTTGATGGTGGGGCGGGTGGTGGCCAACAAGAGGTGGCTGGAGGGGATTGCCGGAGGTGGTTTTGTGACCGGAAGTGGTTTCCGGCGATTGCAGGAAAACAGAAATTGAAGGGAATTTAATTGGTGATGGTAGTGGAGTTTAAGGAAGGAGTGGCAGCTTGAGGGAGGTAGCAGGTGGCGAGAAATGGAAGGAAGAAGAGGGAATGTATTTGGCCGGCTGGATGGAGGTGTGAGGAGGGGAAATGAGGCTGTGTTGGAGGCCGGCTAGTCGGAGGAATGAGAGGGGGAATAGGTTGTGTCGGAGGCCGGCTAGAAGGAGAGATGAGAGGGGGAATGGGGATGGAATGGCCGGCTGTGTGGAGGGATAGGAGTCTGAGAGGTGGTCGGCTAATGAAAGGGGAAAAGAAAACTATAACTACCAAGCTTTGTACTCTATTTTTCGGCTTCAACACTGGGTGATCAAAAAGGGGAATTTGCACTCAAATTTTCAATATTTTCTAAATAATCCATCTATCTCTATTTATAGACTAAGGAGATATGAAGCACAGATACTTCCCCGAAGGCAGCGTACCCGTACCGGATATGTATCTGATAACAGTACGTACCTGATACTCGACGGATACACCTATGTGGACACATTTGGACTTAGCACATCATTTTGCATATTATGATAAGAGTCTGTTATTCTTGAGTA
Source organism: Platanthera guangdongensis (assembly GCA_039583875.1). Classification (NCBI taxonomy): domain Eukaryota; kingdom Viridiplantae; phylum Streptophyta; class Magnoliopsida; order Asparagales; family Orchidaceae; genus Platanthera; species Platanthera guangdongensis. Next base: position 125,925,206 of record CM077154.1, on the reverse strand, counting down.
AACACAATTGGCTCTATGCTAAGAAGCGTTGACACGTTCAATTAAGTTGTGTATATGTATCGAGTATGTTTCTGGTACATTTCTGTTACAAGTACATGTATTGAACGTGTTGATGCAACGAAAGTTATTAACAAAATGGCTTACTTGTCTCTAGACTAATCAGAAATTGAAGATGTTGATCTCCAACAATAAAGTTGACCTCCAACAATAAAGAAGAAGAAGAAAAAAAAAAAATCAATGAGTAAACTTAAGTTTAATTTTCTCTTTTGGCTAAACATATAATATGTTAGATTTTGTAATATTTATGAAAGTTTAATGTTTGAAAACTTTATGTTATGATGCATTGATTTGTGTACTTGTACTTCAAGTTATGATTTATGTTTGATGTTTCGATGTTTGGAGAACTATTTATTGCACTCGTGATATATATATGTATATATATATTATATTTATTAAACGTATCATGACGTACTCGCATCCTTGGTTTTTAAATTTGTCCGTACCGCCGTATCGGGTATGCATCGTACCCGATACCCGTATCCGTACCGGTGCTTCCTAGCTAAGGAGACATCATAAACGATTATAATCATCCAATCATCACGGACCTTAAAATACATGAAAATAAAAATCAGAAAAATACAAAAATATAACTAAAAAACTGATACGATCCAACTGGGCCACTGGGCTGCTCGCAGGGCCATCTAACCCAGGATCCATAGCCAGCCCCAGCCGATCGCACCGAGCCCGCGGGCCATACACCCCAACCCGTCTCCAATGAGGGACCCAGGCTGCTCACTTTTGACGGATCCATAGCTGGGCGCCACGTTGCGGGTTGTTGAGGCGAGGGCTTGATCCCCCAACCTCCTAGATAAGACTCGCTTCTGCAAAGTCTGCTCGCCAATTGAGCCGCGGCATTGTTTGGAAATCATGGAGTCTGCTTTCTTCCTGTTTCTGATCAGAAAGATGAACAGTAACATTAAAGTTGCCCTTATTCAATTTCCGATCGCATTTACAGTGAATAAACAGTAAATCGATTTCACTATGCATAGTTAGTTAAGTGTGAAATTTATTTTCGTGAGTAGTTAGAAATTTGAATCACTTGTGGTATATGAGGTAGGAATGTTGCGCTAAGAGATTTCGTGGAACCTCTTTCTGGAATAGCGAGTGAATTTGAATTCTTGTGTTAAGATTTCGCGGAGCCACCTGTGTGAGGGCCAGTGAAGTTAGATTGTTAGGTTTGTGGCTTCTCTAGTGAGGAGTGAGTGATTTTGTGGAACCACTTTTGTGAGAGTGAGCAAAGTTTCTCCATGGTGCCCGTGTGCAATAGCGTCCGACCTCGGAGCGGGAGATCGAAGGTGACGAGCAGTTTCTCGCGTGATCGTCATCGACTTCGAATACGGAAGACGCCTCTTCCGGGGATAATTGTTTCTATCTTTTCCTGTGTGTGTGCCTCTATATTTTCTCGTAGGATAAAAGACTCTTTGTTGGGTTTCGCCCGAGTTTTGTCAGCGAACGCCACGTCGAAAACTTCAAACGGAAACGTATTTAGAGCTCACGATTTCCGTTTTGCTACAACAAGTGAAACAGAACGAAAGTTGTGAATCTTCTTGCCCCGGGTTTTAATTTGAACCACTTTCAAGTGATTTAACTTCTGAAATAAAAATAGTAATTTGTGATTTTCAAAAATCTAAGTTGCGTAATTTCTTAAGTGTTGCGCCCACTCTAAATATCTTATTTTAAAAAAATCAATTTAATCATCGCATGGATTTAGGGTTCCTGAAAAGTCGACAGACGCGTAAACCCTACGGGCCGTCCTGCATCAATTTGGTATCAGAGGGAGGTTCCGAAATTTTTCTAAGTTTTGAGATCCGTCTTGCGTAGAATAGGAACTCGTATATCATTTAAAAAAAAATTCTTTCAAAAAAAAGAGAATATTTATTTTAAGCATCATCATTGCATTTGATTTATGTGTTCGCATGCATCGGGGAGTGATAGGATGCGTCGCATTGAACGTGGCCAATCGACCCAAGGGAACGAAGGGGAAGAACCACCCCAGTGGTTTATACCTTTCGCCCAGCAAATGACGACATTAACTGAGAGTACCTACCTGATGCGAGAAACATTAGAAAATCTTAGGGATAGGGTGTGTAGATTAGAAGTACCCCCTTGAGCGTCAATGTCGCCTCAAATTCGAGATGAGCATTTGGTTCGTGCACATTACGATGTTCCTTATCATTACGTTGAAAAGTCTACCTTTAGGAGAAATCCTTTATTTGAGGATCACGATTTTACTTATACACATTCACATAGTACCTCATCTTAGAGATCTGTGCGATACTTCGATGATTATCATCGATCATAGTACATCACTGCTAGAGAACGTATTGACCCACCAATACGATCTCATTATGCTAGAGATGATCAGTATGAAGACTATCGTCGTTTTTATCCTCATACTCAAGTGGATCTTATTGGTCCTTCGACACCGTATTATGAGGATATAGTTCAGTATCACTCTAGTTACCAATACTACACGTCTCTTTTATATGAGGAATCTGAGTCGGTATATGCGCGACCACCACCGCACGTTCATAGGACTCATGCCTACCCACGAGCACGTCATGAATATGTTATGGACGCTCATCATGATTACCCTCAAAATATCTGTAGAGATCACTATCATCAAGAGTACATCACACCTAGCGATCCTCCTAGTGTTCTGAAGGCGAACATGACGATAGCCATTAAGGGTCAGCAAGAGCCTTCCACTGCCCAAAGAAGGGAGACCTCACCCACTCTGTCTGATATCCTGATACAGGATGTGTGGAGTCAACCCCCATATGAGTCTGCTCCACTTAGTGAACCCTCCCATGATGATATATCTATTAACTCTCTTTTGAGTGTAGATTCCTTGCACACTTCACTTGGTGGTGCACCGAGTCACATCACCGCACCCGATGGCGCATCGAGTCACATCACCGCACCTGATGGCGTACCGAGTCACATCCCGTTTGGGAGCCGAGAGCTTAGTAGTGATCTCGAGGTAGTCACCCCTACTCTATCTGGGAGTATGACCCCTTCTGATGATTCATTTCTGGAGGACCATCACTCGACTGATGGGTCATTTGACAACCCTCCTATTGAGCCTCCAGATGAGTCACCTCGTCCTTGTGTGGATGAGCTTTATCTGAGTAATACACTTGCGAATTTTAAGAAATAGATAACTGCTACATTTCCACCCTTGATGTCGATAGTGCTTCAGCGAGATGATTTTAAGTGTGACATATATATATTAGGGCTTGATTATAGTCATCTGGTGACTCGCACTTTATGTGAGTTATGGGACGTACCACCTGTTGACCATCGTATTCGCGATGAGTTTTCAGATGTCCCACCCGGTGAGCCACCTGATGCCTCACTTTTCCTTAGCACATTTATCATGGTTGTCACACTTCGTGCACATTGTCATTTATATGAGAGCACTCCATATGTTTTTAGAGCTTACGTCTGTACGCGTCGCATTTGGGACGAATTTTATTATACCCCTCCTGGATAACCCCCAGATGAAAAACTTATGGGTTCACCGCACATTTGGGACGTATCTATCTGTAGTATCGTCATCGAGTTTGAGGGTGCACTTGTTGATTCGTTGATACTTGTCACCCGCACTAGCAGAGACAGTTTGCACACCATGTTGACACATCTGATCACTGATGTCTCTGATTTGCACTTGAGTGTTCATCTCCCCCGCGATGAAGTCTTTTATGATCCACCTTCTGAGTCTCCTGATCATGTACCTCTCTCAAGAGTTGTTCTTGGTATCTGAAACCATCAGTTCGTGGCATTCGTTGTGTTAGTAGTCATCTTTGCATTTGCATGATTTGCATAAAAATAAATTTTGAGCGAAAAATTGCATAACACTAATGTTTTTTATGCAACTCAAATTAAAGTATAAAAAAAGATACTAGTTTTAAAATGGATGACTTGGATATGGTTCAGCTAAATCCGGAACGGTTATCTTCGGGTACCGTAAGGAAGCTAGCTGACTGTTAGAACTGGACCCTTTCGAATAGTGAAGCAGATAGGGCAAAACGCGTATGAACTTGAGATGCCTTCCGTTTGGGGAGTAAATCATGTTTTTAATGTAGTCTATCTAACTTTATTCCGTGACTGTCTGCATGAGTCTTTAGATTTTCCATTGTCTCCTTCTCAATTTGATTCTTCTTGGTTGGTGAGTGAGAGTGAAGAGCCACATTCAGGACATATTGACACTTCCATCATAGTTTCTTCTGTTTTCACTGTCAGTTTCAGGTGGAGCAGATGTTGGATGACGAGATAGTGACCACTAATGATGGTGGTTTTCAGAGATCTTTGGTTTGTAGGCATGGATGTTGATCTTCTCCCGTACTATCGCTGAGAGCACTCACCATAGATGAGTGATTTCGAGAGAGGGGAGTTGGTGGAGACCAGCCCCGACTAGGTCGACGAATAAGTCCCGACGTCGCACCAGTCCGGACCTCTATCAACCATATGTCTTGCATGTTTTATTTGTGTCATTTATTGTGTTGCATTTTATTTTTTTCAAATTTTAGTTGTCGCACGCATGTGTGCGTAGTCATGTTGTTGCACAACTGTGTGCGTAGCCGTTGGAGTTTTATTTTACTCTATTATGTATATATATATAACTATACCTATATATATATATAACCATACGTATATATATATATAAATATACATATATTAAATACATATATATATGAGGTATTAGACCGGCTCAGCAGAAGGATTGAAAAGGAGCCGGCTGGAACTGTTCATCTTCCCGATCTCCTGGCTCATCAATGGAGCGCCGCTAGGGCTTTCAGCCACGTATTCCTCCACGATTTCAACCGGCAGCCCGATTTCGAGCTCTGGTTCACGCACGCCGCTGCCCCACGACACCTCCCTCAACTGGAGAAGCCCACGATCCTTCTATGACGTCAAGCTTCTTCCATGGCCGCTCGATCCAGCAACCGTCATGGCCGTTCGTGTGCAGGTTTTCTTTTCTGTTTTTTTTCATGTTCAAAACCCTATAAAGGGGAGGTGTGTTTGTATTTTGTTTTTGGTGATTGATGAAATATTGAAATTGAAGATTGTTGTGATTTTGTTTTCTCCCGTGTGAGGTTGATGTGTGCTTCCTGTCAGAAATTAGACGCGATTGAAGCTCTGGTGAGAGTTGTAGGTGTTAGGCATGTGAAGGTCGATGAATGAATTGAACTTGATTTGTTGTGCTTGCGGTTAATTGTTCGGTGAAGGAGACGATGAACAGTGCAAAGCTGCTATTGCTGTTGTGAATTTAGTTGTGGTAGGATGTTCTTTTTGATGCTTGTGAGAGCTATAGAAGTTAGTTGGGATTGATGTTAGTAAAATTGGAGTGAGTCCTGCTGTGTTTTCAGGTTTGGAAATCCTGGAGTTTGCTTTCTTCCTGTTTCCGATCCGAAAGATGAACAGTAACATTAAAATTAATGTCCCCTTATTCAATTTCCGATCCCATTTACAGTGAATAAACAGTAAATCGATTTAACTATGCATAGTTAGTTAAGTGCGAAATTTATTTCGGTGAGTAGTTAAATTTGAATCACTTGTTCTGGTATGGGCGGTAGGAAAGTTGCGCTTAGAGATTTCGTGCAACCTCCTTCTGGAATAGCGAGTGAATTTGAATTCTTGTGTTAAGATTTCGCAGAGCCACCTGTGTGAGGGTGAGTGAAGTTAGATTGTTAGGTTTGTGGCTTCTCTAGTGATGAGTGAGTGATTTCGTGGAACCACTTTCGTGTGAGAGTGCGCAAAATTTCTTCTTGGTGCCCGTGTGCGATAGCGGCCCACCTCGGAACAGGAGATCGAAGGTGACGAGAAGTTCCTCACGTGATCGTCATCGACTTCGAATACGGAAGACGCCTCTTCCGTGGGTAATTGTTTCTATCTTTTCCTTTGTGTGTGCCTCTATATTTTCTCGTAAGATAAAAGACTCTTTATTGTGTTTCGCCCGAGTTTTGTCCGTGAACGCTACGTCGAAAACTTCAAACGGAAACGTATTTGAAGCTCACGATTTCCGTTTTGCTACAACAAGGGAAACAGAATGAAAGTTGTGAACCTTCTTTCCCCGGGTTTTAATTTGAACCATTTTCAAGTGATTTAACTTTTGAAATGAAAATAGTAAATTGTGTTTTTCAAAAATCTAAATTGCATAATTTCTCAAGTGTTGCGCCTGCTCTAAATATCTTATTTTAAAAAAAATCAATTTAATCATTGCATGCATTTAGGGTTCCTAGAAAAGCCGACAGGCGCGCAAACCCTAAGCGTCGTCCTGCATCAAGGTGTCTCTAATGGTCTCCTTTGTACGTGTCTGAACCACTTTAATCGAGCTTCTCACATCTTCTCTATAATTGGTGTCACTCCCGTATTATCCCTAATACATTTATTCCTAATTTTATTTAGTTGTGTGCCAAAATATCCACCTAAGCATCCTCATCTCTGTAACTCTCATTTTTTGCTCATTCACTACTCAACAATCAAAACTGTAGAGCATCGCTGACCTATTTGCAGTACGGTAAAACTTGTCTTAAAATTTAATGGTTTTTTACGATCACATGATCTTAGACACGCCTCTAAACTTCGACCAGCCTGCTTGGATACTATGTCTCACATCTTTATCTATACTTCCATATTTTTGAACGATAAAAAAGAACATTATGCAACCAACCATAAGAATTTCACAATATAAACGCAACTCCCAAAAGAAATGGCCAAAATAGCTTATTAAAGACTTGAAAATTTTATGCGGAAAATTAAGCGAGTGCGGATTTTTGAGCAAGTGAAAAGCTTATAAGTATTAATCATTAAAGATGTTGAAGAAGTTGTCAATAATAGATTACCTAGAGAAATTAGGTAAAAGAAATTTCCATCCAAGAATTAATAATTGATTCATTCCCATCCTAGGTAAAGCCGATCTTGTTGTGATAGGAATGAATAGAAACAAATAAGTTTTAGCTAATGTAATAAAAATACCAATTACTATTACAAAGACACTAAACATTTTATTTATTCCAAAAATTTCAGTATGGAATGGATAATAGATATGTATGGAATGGATAAATTCCACCCACCTAAGTAAAAAATTGTTACAAATAATGAAAAACTAATAGATTTAGGTAAGAAACAAGATAAAGGCACTGTTTGGGAGAGTTTATGATGATGAATAAGCTATTTTCTAAACGCAAAAGCCATAAATTTGTTGTTTGTTTTTGCAGATTTTAAAAAAGTGATTCTTTAATACAGCATATAAGCTGATTATTAATCCACGCTCTACGCCCAGCTTCCGCTCCCGTATAATCGCTCAACCCTAATCGCGACTGGAAATATTTTCCTCCCGATTGCGCGCTCGACTGCCCCGATTCTCGCCGCGACTGTGAGATTCCTCCTTGATCTCTCTCCGACGATCTCTCTCGCCGCCGAACTCTCTCGCTGTCGATCTCTCTGCCGCCAATCTCTCTCTCCGCTCAACTGTGAGTTCCATCGTCGGCGAGTTCCACCCTCGACTCAGACTCGCAGTTGCAGAGCTGGCCCTTCTCCTCTCTACCGGTGACATCCTCGGCTCAGACTCGCAGTTGCAGAGCTTGCACTTCTTCTATCCGACAACACAAAGGTTTGCTCTGCCTCCATTTCCCCGTTTTTCAGAGATGTTGATCTTCTAGGTTTTTTTTCTTCCCTGGTTTGCTCTTCTTCAGTTCATCATAGGTGAAATACAACTTAGCTGAGGTGTGTCAGGCTATCTGTGCTATATTTTCTAGATCTTAAGTGGATATGTGAAATGCAACTTCAGATTGTTCTTGCTATATTTTCTTGATGGCATTTGTTTTCAGATTTTTTTAATCAAAACTAGAAAAACTTAGTTGAAGTTGAACTAGAATTGTTTAGTTTGGTTTCTTTTAGCTAATAAATTGGGGTTCACTTTTATGGTTTGTTTGGTTCACTTTTATGATTTGTTAGGTCACACAGTTGCTGCCCACATTGCGCACAAGAGGTTAATTTGTTCCAGTTTGATGCGGTTATGTGATTTTGATGACAATTGTTGTAGTTCCTGTTGTTGTGCACTTGAACTTGTGTATATATACGATAGTCCAATATATGTTTTGCAGAAATAATTCACTCCTATTGTCTTGTATAAATATGTGATAGTCCAATATATATTATACAAAAAGCTTGGATATAAATTTAGCTTTTATATTATGTGTTCATATTGTAAATCCATGTGCTGCAGTCAATGTTTGAAAGTTAAAATCATTGCAGCTCTAACTATACTTTGACATTCTGTGTAGCTTGAAACTTGCGTCTGAGTGCTATTCAGTATTTTCCTAAAATATATTATATTACTCATCAAATCTTACAACTAATGGAGTTTAAATAAACCTGCACTTATGTTGTTTTGGTGCAGTTGATTCTGCCTACTTCTTAGGTATCATTCCTTTCAACTCAAATAGGTTATTGTGTAGGTCAACATTATTATAATGGTGATCAAAACAAAAGGAGGACTTTTGGCGTCGTGGGACTCAAACGACATCACAATTTTTTGTGACCTGTGCATTAGGGAGATCGAGTTGGGTAATCGGCCTACTACCCACTTTAGTAAGGATGGGTGGAAAAATTTGATTGTTTCATTTAAGCAACGCACGGGAAAAAATTACGATCGCTTGCAAATGAAAAATAAGTGGGATCACTTAAAGAGAGTGGAAAATTTGGAAAGAACTTAAACATGGCAAGACAGGGTTAGGTTGGGATCAGGAGAAGAATATCATTGCAGCATCAGAAGAATGGTGGGAGGAAACACTAAAGATCAGTATCTATTTTGTTTTAAGTATAATGCGGTCTCATTTTTGGAAATTTACATTGGTTGTGTAGGTGATTCCTGCTGCAAAAAAGTTTTGATATGTCGAAATTGCACCTGAATTAGAAGAAAAAATGAATTGAATGTTTAGTGATGTGGTTGCGACGGGTGAGGATTCATGTGGACCATCACTAGGTAACTTGGGGGTTTATACGGAGAATGTTGACAGGGAAGAGCAAAATTTGGAAGATGATATGGAGACACAAGCTTTTGGACATGAAGAAGTTGGTGGCAATACATCAACTACTATTGGAAATGCCTCAACCTCATCTGGCAAAAGAAGAAAGATTAGAAAAAATAAAGGGGTAGGTATATCATACATGAGGGAGTTGCGAGAATCTGCACTTGCAATGAAGCCTCCTCCAGTTGCCACTATCAGGGAGGCAGTGGAGTTGATCAGCAGTATTCCAGATATGCGTTCTGACCTCGACTTATACTGCTTTGTTGTGAACTACATCAGGGACAAAGACAGCAGAGAGATTTTTATGAGCATCCCAGATGATTTACGAGTCTGGTGGATCAAAAATGCTTATGAGAATAGGACGCAATGATATATGTTATGATCTTTTTTTATGTCTTTTTTGAACTCTCTTAGTTTAAATCATGAAATTAGCAAATATAATTGATGAGATAAGTAATGTAAACATTCAGCTTTCTGATATTAGTCGTTCATGTGATCATGTGCATGTTTACTACTTTTTGTATTCTATTTACATGGTTTGTTCAGCCAATGAAGGTCTCATCGTTCGAGGACAAGAAACAGCCTGAAATTATACACAACAAATGTCGCTCCAAATGGAGCCTTTTCAATTTACCTCCCCCTCTTTCTTTCTTTCTGTGCTTATATATATATATATATATATATATTATATATATATATATATATATATATATATATATATATATATATATATATATGTTTACTTATATATATACATACATACATATATATATACGTATATATATATATGAATCTATATCATATGTGGGCATGCTTGCGTGCAGGCGTACGGGCAGATCATTTTGAGGGTCAAGATGGTTTCCAATCGAAAAGTGATCAACATGAAAGTTGTACATATCAGCGAGACGAACAACTTTCATGTTGATCACATTTTGATTTGGAACTGTCTTGACCCTCGATTTGGGCCTCGAAATCTGGGCGGCGAGATTGCTACTGTAGCAATCTCGCCGCCCCAGATTTCGAGGATCAAGACAGCTCCAAATCAAAAAGTGATCAACATGAAAGTTGTTCGTCTCGCCGAGATCTACAACTTTCATGTTGATCATTTTTCGAAGTTTCACTTTGGAATGTTGATGTACTTGATGAGAATTTTACTCGAGTTTCACTTTGGAATGTTGATGTGCTTGATGAGAATTTTACTAGCATTATATTTATATATACATATATAATGTTAGTGCAAATGAGGCCTATTTTACTGGAGTTTCACTTTGGAATGTTGATATGCTGAATAGATTTCTTTGTACCTATTACTAATGAACCTTAAAGAATTGAGGTTAAGGGCTTGAGCTGGATATGTGAAATGATAGAATGTTAGGTCGAATAATTGACGATTGAGATGAAAAAGTATATCATGGATATGACTTTTAAAATATTGTTGCTTTATTTTGATTGTGTACAACAGTTGTACTGTATTAGATTAATGTGAATCATGATTATGATTTTATTTATGAAATTTTGTATGTTTGTTTTGGATTATATTGATGAATATTATTTATTCTATGATTTATATGAAGCACGAGCTATGCTATGGGTATTCAGATGGCTGCTGCCGAGCAGTCTTATTAGCCTCTCTCTGCTCATTTCTTGAATTTTTCACCAAAACTTCCTGCCCCCTTAGCTTGCCAGAGTCCTCCGCCTTGCCTGTAAGTGAAGTTCAATAGTATGTGAATTCATTTGAAGAGCCATAGTTAATTAGAGTGGTCTAGTTTGTTAACCCCGAAATCGGCGATCCTTCGCAAGGCAGCCAGCTCGCTAATCGCGGCCTGCCCCGGGTTACTCCTAGAGGTCGCGACGCCTTAGTGTGGGCGGACAGAATTTTCTGTCCGCTCAGGCCGCACGGCTTGGGCGGTCTCAGCGGTCTGGCCGCCCAGGCCGCGCGCCTTCCTTTGGTCGGCAGGGGCCGCAGACTGCTTCTGCAGTCCGCCTCTGCAGGCCGCGCCCTTTTTCAGCTTAATCGCAGCTTGTCTTCGCAGGTCTCTCTTTGCCGGACTCGGTTCCCAGTCTGCCCAGGCCGGCAATAGGTCGCGTCCTTTGCAGGAACTAGCCGCTCTTCCAGCCCGCTCCTACAGGTCGCTCTTCAAGAACACCAGACCGCGCAAACCGCCAAATCAGAGTGGCGACTTGCCCCCAGGCCACCAGCCAGCTACCTCGGCTTCCACCTCGCCAACACGCGCGGCCTTCCTCGTCAGTTCGGCAGGTCGCTCAGTCCTTGCCACCAACAGCATGGCCAGCCAACTCCTCCAGTCCGCCTACAGAGCGCGGACACTCGCTCTCCGGCTACCCGCGAGGCTCAGCAGCAATACTCATTTCCTCTCGAGTTCGGAGGACTCGAAGTGCGATCAAGACTTCCAGTCCGCCTTCATTGGTGAACCCCAGCTGCTTCAACAGCCAGGCTCTCCATTCCAACATGCGCGGACTCAGCCTAGCAGCAGGCGCGGACTCAGCGGACTCAACGGACTCGCTGTGCAGCCCGCCATTCCTTAGCCAACACCCGCTTCTCGGCAGCAGCAGGGTCAACTCCTCCCTCAGCCCGCAGTCTTGGCGCGGGCTCGATCAGTTGTGGCGGACTCCGCGGATTCTCCCCGCAGTCCGCCAGGCAGCAGAACATCCTCAAGGCAGTCCCAGACCGCGCAGCCTCCTGCGGACTCTGCGGACTCAGCAGACACTCCTCAGCTCGCCTCCCCAGCAGCAGGCGCTCTCCTCATCAGCGGCGGACTCGGCGGACTCTCCTTTGTAGCCCGTCACTCAGTCTCTCAGTTCGCCATCAGCAGCACCAGCTCCAGAAGCCCCAGTCCGCCCGGCCTGTTGCGGACTCGGCGGACTCCGTCTTCTTCTCGCCCAAGTTACCGTCTCACCGGTGATAACGTCGCCGCGAGCCGTTACCTCCTCGGGCCTATAAATAGACCCCCATGCCTCTCATTTGGGAGGGGTTCAGACACTCAAGGTTCAGACACCCAGAGGACTCAACATCGCCAAGGTGCCCACGCTCGAAGACAACCCACAGTAAGCTCGAGTGATCACCTCCTGCGGACTCCGTTTCCCAGTCCGCCTTCCTTCTTCCTGTAACCGCGTGCGGCCTGCCGGCTTCAGTTGTCAGACCGCGCGGCCTCCATTTTTCCCTTAACCGCGCGGTCTGCCGACCTTGCTCTTCAGTCTGTGCGGCCTCTTCTGGCACTCTTTCCTTAGCCGTCAGCTTCCTCTTTGTACCCCTTTATTGCTTTATTGTAAAGGTGTATTATAAGCTATAACTCTCGATATTAATCAAAGGAAAGCCCGTCGCAATAGTGGCATTTAAGCCGCGGCGGGCGAAGTCTGTTGTTGTCGCTGCTAGTGGCCCTCTCTCTTCTCTTCTTCCTAGCTCAGCACAACTCTCTCGGCATCAACCTGCAAGCATAACCGTCCAAGTAACCACCTGCTCGACAGCTCCTAATCAACCTCCTCTTCTGATCAACCTTCTCGGTTGATCATCAGCCTTCCCGGCTGCTCTCAGCAAACCTCTCATTTATCCCTGCAACTCATTTGACAAGCGTTTGCTCCACTCTCGAGCACTCAGAAGCTTCCTCTTTCCCTGCAACCTTCATCCTCTTCCTCTCCTAGTCTGTGAGATCGAACACCCCCTCCGTGTTAACTAAGCGGTGTCGTTTTCGCGCATCAACATAGTTATTGTTTTAAAACTTAATGTTTTTTAATATATATTATAGGTAATGGATTCACATGACTCTTCCAGTGAAGATTATGAAGAATCAACTTGTCTTTCTTTGGAACGTGTACACTATGTGGAATATTGCAGAATAACTGCATCTACTATTGTTGAGATAAATAACATTATACGCGAGACAAGACCATGCATGACTTCTGCGCAGACAGGTGACAAATGGGTGAAAAAGTTACTTGAAGGACATCCAGATAGAATTCATGATGCATTTAGAATGTCAAAGCGTATATTTATTGATTTACTTCACAAGCTCGACAGGATCATGAGTTACAAGGATCGCAACGCACAATCTCACGAGAAGTTCTAGGAATTACATTGTATATCTTAGCACACGGAGGCTCTATGAGATTAACAAAAGAGCGATTTCAACACTCAACTGAAACTATAAGTAGATATTTCTTGAAGGGCTTTAAAGCATTGTTGTTACTGTCAATGAAAGTTATAAAATAAATTGATTGTCATTTTAGAGATATACCTGCGGAAATAAGGTATTATAGTCGTTACAAGTCATTCTTTAAGGACTGTGTTGGTGCAATTTACGGTACACATGTAGATGCAAGAATACCCACTGAAGACCAAGTTATAAATATTGGGCGTCATGCCACCACAACACAAAATGTGATGACTGTTTGCGACTTCAATATGTGCTTCACATTTACATTAGCTGGATGGGAAGGATCAGCTCATGATAGACGCATCTTCGCACGCACATTAAGAGACGACAGACTACATTTTCTGCATTCTCCTCAAGGTAAAATATTGAATAAACAATCATATACTTTTAAAACATTCTAAATTATTTTTAACATATCAAATGATTGCAGACAAATATTACTAAGTAGATGTTGGGTACTCATTAAAAACATGGTACTTAAAACTGTATCCGAAAACAAGGTATCATTTGACAAATTATGCACGAGGTAGTTGTCCAGTCCAAGGAAGACATGAGCATTTTAATAGAGCACATTCATCTCTTCGAAGTGTGATAGAGCGGACGTTTGGAATTTGGAAGAAAAAGTGTGGCATTCTACAGAAAATGTCGCAATGCAGCTTTGAGAAACAATTCTCAATTGTTATAGCAACAATGGCTTTGCACAACTTCATTCGTAGGCATCCATCTCGATGGTATCCAAAATTTAATGCTTGCGGTATGGATGACTCATTCATTCCACTAGATGATGAAGATACAACAACAAATGTTGATATTGACATTGATATGTTGGATGTTGGGGGTGCTGATCAGATGTCTGCATTACGAGATAATATTGCTGAGGAATTTTACAACGCGCGCAGGTAAATTATCTAGGCTTTTGTTTATTTTGTGTAGATTTTTAATATGGTACAGTTTGATTAACATCAATTTTTAATATGCTACAGGTGAAGATAAATGGCCAGAGAAGGCGTTTCGCTGCAATTATTAATATTTACTTTTATTTAGTGAACGTTGTTAATCATTTACATATTATTACATGTTTAATTTTGCCTGCAAAGAATATTTATTTCAATTTTTTTTGTTTAAATTTTTTTAAAAAAAATTGTTCTTCCAAACAGCATAAATTATGCTTATTGAAAAATCACTAATCCATTATCACTTATCCACAAACCGTCCAAACACTCTGCAGCTTATTCATAATTGCTTTTGTAAAATCTAAATTAAATCATCAACTTATTCATCATCATAAGCTCTCTCAAACAGAGCCAAAATAACCCATATTTTATATCTAAATGTTCGGTTTTATAAACTGCTATTAATTCCTCCTTTGCTTCTAGTAAATAAAAGGGTAATCTTCCACATTATGCTAGAGAAGACATCAGAAAAACAAAAAACCTTATGGGCTGACGCCAGATAGCACATTATATCACCTTCGATAAAATTGATGTGTCAAACTTAGTGGGTCGGAGCATGTGAGAACAATTAGCTTAGCGTGCATGCATTGTATGGGGATTGGCGAGACTATTGAGAGCAAATGTTTTAGACCCATTCAGAGCTAACCTGCCACCTGTCATATTTGGCATCTCCTGATTGATGATCCTCGTCTGTGGTTGTGCCAGAAGCGACGTTTCCACATTCCCATGTATTTTTTATGTTTTATTGAGTGAAATCGGATGACTATCGTGAATGGTCAATCATAGCCGTGCACGAGGGTTACCAAGTCGTGTTTTATTATAAATAAAAGAAGGGGCTTGTTTAATGACCATAAGAGATTTTAGAAAGCTAATTCCACGAATCCGGCGGTCTTCTCGCAGTGCTGATTTTGTGAGCCCGTAAGTGACGACTCCAAGTTAGTATTGAAAATGCGGAATAAGATTTGAATATTTCTATAAGAATTGCGTGAATAGAGAATTAATGATTCTCCCAAATCACAAAGAGATTCAACAACACAGTCAGATAAGGCAAATAAAATAGAAAGACGGGAAATAAAAAGCTAAGTTATAGAGAAAACAAATAAAAAGACATGAGATTTTATAGAGGTTCCCTAATAAAAATAGGGTGCACCTCTCTTCCACAGCTTGTGGGATAACAATACCTCAAAAGGACCACAGAGACACTTTTTGCTTGGAGACTAGAAACCTCACAGAGCCTTTACTAACTGGAGGCTCAATGATGCATGATCGGTGTGAAGGGTGTGTATGTGTCCTAACGAAACTCTAACAGGTCTTTGCAAGTGTAGGGCGTAGGAAATTCTAAAATGATGCAATGCACATGCAATTATCTGACAAATAATTGCAACAAAATTATGAAATTAATATAGACAATGCAAACATATACAATAGAGATAAAAGTGTTAGAAAAAATGCATTATAGTGAAAACTAAAGTAAGGCTGCTTAGTTCAAATACTCGGAAAATAAATCATTCAAGTAATTTTAAAGATTGAGCAAACATTCACCAATTAATATTTGAATCACATTCAATTTAACAAGCATTCAACACAAAAGCAAAATAGACTTTCCAATTTGAGCTTACACAGGCATTCAAGACTAATTTGGGAAATTTACTGCAGTTTTTAGGTAACTGAACTATAATGGGTGAATGCAAGTGTAGGAAGTAGGTGTACGACCAGTACTCGACGAGATGGACAATGGGCAACACAATATAGGATAATTACTGAGATGCCCCTATATGAAAAAGCTCACAACCTGTCCTCAAACCAACTCGCGGTCGGTCCACAGACTTCTCGCCAAAAACCATCATTGCATAGTTGGATGACGAGATCAGCTCGCCCCAGCTAGTTGGAAATCGGATTGACCTCGCACAGGGGTGGGCCCCATCTACGGGTCTGAGGATATACCCCCCCCCCTGTCGTCACCTATAAATATGATTCATCGTCGAGGGAAATAGACCGTGTCATCTGCTTACAAGGACCCTCACTTAGAATTCACGAGCTACCTAGTGTGTCCCACGAACCTGTCTCACCCCTTAACCTAACAAAACATTCGATTTGGGAGGGGGAGTTCCAATACGCTCTTGGGTATGAGGCGGGATCTCCAAGCCGTGTCCAATCTATTTTTTGGTTCACCTTCCTCTGTTTGTGAAGTCTACTTTGGTGAGCCAGTAATCTTTGTCCATCTCTCAAGTCAAAACTTTGAAGCTAAATTCTCGGCCTCAACATTTTGGTGTAATGAGCGTGCACTTTGGGGAGAGGAAGAAAAAACTCTGAAGTAGATTCCCATGATACGGGAAAACGAATCAGAAGGAGATTGTGAGACCTCGTGGGGACCGGGTGAGTTCGTCACTCAGGTGGTCTTTGAAGACTTATGTCGGTTGATGGAAGAGTTACTACGGGGCATCTCACCTCCTGAGCGAAGGTGTCAGCAACCCCTCCACCCATGGCCGCCCCCTTTGAAACCCCAGAACCACCTCGGTGCCCCAAGAAGTATCCTACCACCAAGGACCGTGAGCGACTCGATCAGATTCACGCCGCGGCTGTGGTGGCCACTCGACGACCTGAGTTCGAGCCAAAGGACCCTCTCTGCCCGCTTTGCCAACAAGAGGAGACATCTAGTCCTTTTTGCGAGGAGATTCTAATGGCTCCCGTCTCGGCCGATTTTGGTGAGCCGGCCCTGAACTATTACTCCAGAAAGCACGACCTCCTCAACCATCTCCATTGGTTCGAGGATGTGATCTCGATCTGCAATGTGATTGACACTTTTAAATGTCGGCACTTTGCGATCACCTTCAAGGGGAAGGCTCGTGACTGATTCCATCAAATCCTGGCGAGCTATATCTATTGCTTCAATGATCTGCGTCGCGGGTTGATGTTGAGGTTCGCAAGCTGCAAGAAGAGGAAGAAGGGGTTGATAACACTCTTCTCCATCTGACAGGAGTTCAAGAGACCCTGGGGTAACACATCTCAATTTTAGGAGAAGGTCATGGAGAACCACGAAGGTGATGGGTGCACACTTTAGCTCACAATGATGTGAGGGCTGCAAAATGGGTTGTTCAAGCTTGAATTCAGTCGTCATCCCCTATCTCCTTCGAAGAACTTATTGACTGGGTGAACTGGTAAATACAAGTTGAGGCCAAGAACCACTCCTTCATGGCCTTGCTGACCAGACTAGCCCGTGAGAACCCGATAGAGCCTGCCCAGGATCACCGACCTGAATAGGTCAGGAGGTCAGTGAGATCCGAGGAGGAAGGTCGTCGCTGGCCGCCTCTATAAGGGTTAGGGAGCGCAGAAAGAAGACACCCTGTGTCGGGCGCGAGGCCACCGCGGAGACCGTCAGGTGGAACTCTCCCTTTCAGGCGATAGGGCTTCAATTCGTTGAAAAGACAAGGAGGCGACGACCGAAGGAAGCAACGCCTCTCCCCACCTCGTAAGGCGTTGGCGATCACTCAACGAGGCGGGCGTGTCAAGTAACAACAACGCGGAGGCCACACGCCCTGTTGCGACTTCCACCGGGAGGGCCACAACATGACGACCTGACAGGGGTTCCATGACTGGTTGAACTGATCACTAGAAAAGGAAGATTGTCAGGGAGGGGTCCAGAAGGAGTTGATCCCAATCTCACCACAGTAAAAGATCAGGTTCCGGGCAAGGCCCCTATGTGACCTCGTTGTGAGTATTGTGAGGACGTTGACACTTGAGGCGACATCGACCATATCCACCCGGGGAGAGGTCACGAGGCCTCACATAAGTCCATCTTGCACTCAGTTTACCGGGGGGACGTCGCCTCCACCTCGCATTCTCGCAATTCACTGCCCCAATCGGCGAGATTGTTTTCTCAGAAGCGACCTGTCAGCACATGGCAATCCTTCACATGATGTCATGCCGATCAAGGCTGCGATCGAGAACTTCACGGTCTTCTGGATACTGATCAACAACGGAAGTTCCGTGAATGTGGTTTTCAAGAAGTCCTTTGATCCCATGTTTATGAAGCCCTCAAAGATCAATCAAGCTTTTGGATGACCCTTTCTTTAGTTTTTATGGCGAGAGGAAGGAGATTGAGAGAGGAGAAGAATTATTGGTCAAGGTGGCACCACGGGCCACCACGAAGACACGTCGGTTCGTCATTGTCGACGCCACGAGTAGTTATAATGTTATCTTTGATAGACCCTTCCTCAAAGACTTACAATTTGTAGTCTTGTCTTACCATCAATTTCTAAAATACAACAACAGTGGTGTGCAGGACGGGGTTTGCAGCAACCCCAAGGTAGCTCGGGAATGCTACCTAAGCACAATCAAGTATATCAAAAAAAAAAGAGGAGGCTGGGGCGGTTGACAAGGTTTTGGAGGGAGCAGTGCACCTCAAGGCTGCAGAGGAGATGAAGGAGATTGAGTTGGCGGCATGTCTCCAGGACAACGTCGATAACTTCGCCTGGATATGCCAAGTGTTCATGCGGATATTGTCTACCACCACCTCAACCTGGATCCTGATGTCTGCCCCATCCGCCAAAAGAAGCGAGTCATTGTGACAACCCTAGACGAGTTCATCTGAGAGGAAGTTCAGAAGTTGTTGAAGGCCGGATTCATTTTTTATATTCAATTTCCGAGTTGGGTGTCGAATGTCGTAACGGTCAAAAAGGCCGAGGGGAAATAAAGAATGTGTGTTGATTTTTTCTCTTTTAAATAAAGTGTCCTAAGAAGTACCCTTTGCCTCAATCGGCCCTCTAGTTGACTTAATGGTTGGTTTTTATGTCATGAGTTTTTTATGCTTTCTCAGGTTGCCACCAGATCCGGCTTGCATCCTCGACATCATGAATGATGATTTTTACTACTACAAGATGATGTCGTTCGAACTAAAGAATGTGGGAGCGGCATATCAAAGAATGATGAATCGAATTTTCAATGATCGAAAGGGAAAAAACCTGGAGGTGTGCGTCGATGACTTCTTGATGTAAAGTGAGAGCATGAAGGATCACCTGAGAGATTTTGCAGAGACCTTTACGACTCCGCAAAGATACAAGATGAAGCTCAACCCGATCAAATGCAGTTTTGGGGTCGGGAAGGGAAAGTTTCTTGGGCATCTCCTCAGGCCAAAAGGAATCAAGCCAAACATTGATAAGGTCAAAGCGATCTTGGAAATGACAGAGCAAAGGGATGTCAAAGAAGTTCAACGATTGACCGAGAGCATTGTCGGGCTCAGTCGCTTCATCTCTAAATCAGGGGAAAAGTGTTCTCCAATTTTCAAGACCCTTCGAGCAAGTCAAAAGTTTTGATGAAGTGCAGAGTGTGAGAAAGTTTTCCTCAACATAAAGCAACAACTGATCGGGGCCCCAACACTGCAAGATCCCCAAGAAAGAAAGGATCTCTTCTTGTATTTAGTAGTCAGAGCAAAAGCCGTAAGCTCCATTCTGGTTCGCGAGGAAGAATCCAAGTAAATGCCCATTTATTCTATGAGTGGGTTTCGAAAAATGCCAAAACGAGGTATGGCATCCTCGAGAAGTTGGCACATGCATTGATTGTGTCGAGAATGAGGCACAGGACGTATTTCCAAGCTCACAACATCAGGTAGTGACAGGCCATCCCCTACACAACATTTTGGAGAGGGAGGAACACTCGAGAGGCTAGCCAAGTGGTCGATGGAGCTCGGAGAATTTGATATGGTCTACACTCTCTGGATGGCGATCAAAGTGGTGGATTTCCTGACCAACTTCATAACGGCTCTAGAAGTAGATGAAGACACGACACAACCCTTGAGGGGGAATATGTTGATTGGCGGGGCATCGGGGAAGAACTTTGTGGGGGTTAGGAGTGATCTTCATTAGCCCAAATGGTACTAAGATCAAACAAACAGTGGAGTTACACTTTGAGGTTACCAACAACCAAGCTGAGTACAAGGCTTTGCTCACCGGATTAAGGATGGAAAAGGAGTTGGGAGTTCAAGACATCCAGGCGTATACCTACTCGATGGTAGTCTCCTCCCAAATTCGTGGAGAGTGCAAGGCTCGAGATCCAACCCTACAGCAATACTTGAGGAAGGTAAATGAGCTGATCGGGTATTTTCGATCTTTTGCCATTCAGTATTTACAGAGATGGGCAAACAGTATTCACAAAATATGGACCAACGATCAGAGGGACACTGACACGGCTTTTCAGGCCGCCATCGAAAAAGAAGAGTTGATGGAGATCGACCGAAAGCTTCTTGATTAACCCATATGTCGAGTTCTTGACCCCCGAGAGATATCCAGAGGCAGCGGAAGATAAAAGACGGTTCCAATACAAATTACATGTCATTTTTTCATGAGGGTGACCTGCATCGGAAGACCATCTCGGGAACGTGGGCAAGGTGTGTGACAGAGGATGAGGTATCACGATTGTTGGAGAAGATCCTTTAAGAAGAATGTGGAAGCCACTCAGGGAGCTATATGTAAGGAAATGGGTGCGGAAACAGAGTTACTTCTTGCCGACCATCCGAAAGGATGCGGAAGGGTTCGCTCTAAAATGTCAAACATGTTAATTCTTTGCATCTCTCTAGCTGCAGTCGATGCACCACTTGAGCTCCATCACAACACCTTGGTCATTCGCAAAATATGAAATGAACCTGCTCGGGCTGTTTCAGCGGGCCAGCAGTCAGCACAAGCTTATCTTAGCCATGATCGATTACTTCTCCAATTGGATTGAGGATGGGGACCTCGCCAACACGACAACGCAGATCATAAATAATTTCATCTGGAGAGAGAACCTAAAGGTACGGGGTGCCCCTCGCCGTTATCACAGATAATAGTCCTCAGTTCATCGGCCTCGAATTGGTGAAGTACTGCGAAGAGATAGGGACCAGCCAGCGCTTCACCGTTGTTCATCATGCTATTTTTATTCAAATACTTCACCCCTGCTATCATTTATGTGCCTGTCACCCCCAGCCCACTCACACAATTCAACAATCGCGGTCAACTCAACCCAGCCTCTTGAGTTTTTACTTGAGAACAAGGGTCATCGCTATTTTTATTGTAGCTGAAGTTTTATAATTCCTTAGAAAATTTGCACTGAATGGTTTTGGCCAGTGTGATCCATTAGAACATACAAGCATAAAGAACATGGGTGTTTTAATTGATCAAGCTTTGACATAGGCTTCTCCCAATAGGAAGCAGGTGAAGTGTTTCCATTATGAACCCTGAGTCCATGTTGGTATTTTTGCTCCATCTGTAGTTATAAAATCTTATTACTATCAATATGATTCTATTGTTATCGAGAAACTCAAAGAAAGCTGCTCTCTTCAAATCTAATAAAGGTTTTAGAGAAATCTCATTTTTGTTCTTTACTTTATTTCCCAAAGAAACTTCAAAATCCCCACAACGGGCAATGGGCAAGTTGAAACGGCCAACAAGTTGATTTTTAACTTGTTCGAAAAGCGGAGAATCTAAAATGGAGTTGGGCGAAACAGTTTCCTTCCATCCTGTAGGCCCTAAGAACCACCCGTAATTCGACCACAAGGGAAACCCCATTCAAGTTGTCACACGAGTCCGAGGCTCTCATTTCCATGGAGTTCGAAGTGAGGAGCCCGCGGGCCGTCGCGTTGGAAGATGGAAAGAAGAATGGCAGTTGGAGAATAAGAAAGCACATAAGATCTCCCTTGATCCTGTGGAGGAGCTTAGAGACCTTGTTGTGGTCGGGCAAGAGGAGATCAAGAAAGGGATGACGAGGCACTGCGACAAATTTGTCTGAATCAAGCAGTTTTAAAAAGGGGACTTGGTGTCGAAGTAGGTAGATGCCACTAGAAGGTTTGTTGTCGTCGGCAAACTCAATCCCAATTGAGAGGGGCCATTATTGGTCCAGGAGGCGCTCCAAAGCGTGGGATATCACCTATCGAAATACGAAGAAGAAGACCTTGAAAATATTTGGAGTGACGACAATGCGAAAATGTATTACCCATGAAGCCTCGTCTCTAAGGAAGCTGAGGTAATCACTTTGCAATATGTATTCCATATGTCATTTGAAGATTGGCTTATCTAATCTTGATGAACTTTTCACGTGACCGAGATGTATTCACTATAATAAAAACAACAACAAATAGACACCTTCCGATTCCACGAGGCATCGATCAAACCACATGGTGACATGACTCTAAAACCAAGCCTCTGTATCGACGACCCATATCAACTCCATCTTTGCACGTTGGTTGTCTAAGCCCTCGTGGCGACCCACGACATTCTCAAAGAATCAAGAGAATTCTCCATTAGAGTCTATTCTAGTTTTACAGAACCTCCTACGGTTCTTCTCGCAATCGTTCAACCCAAGGTTGCCAGGATCGAGATCCTAGGTGGGATCGTTTTGAGGTTGATCGGATCAGATCGTAGGATCGGATCGAGTATCGCAAGATCCTACAACATTCATAAATTAAGACTAAAAAATAAAATTGAATTTTGTATCATTAAATTATATGCTCAATTAAAAAAATTAATAAATTGAGTAGCATGTGATAACTATATTAAATTTTTTTGAATAATTAAATTAAAAGGATAATATCATACTAAGTTCAATTTCAATTTTAGATAAGACACCTAACATTTACTAATAATAAAAACAAATATGGACTGAAAGAGGACGAAGAAGCCGCTCTTGGTCTCCGTTTGCAGTTGGCAATCGACACTTGGGATACGGACATACGATAAAGCAGCATGATATGATTTTGTGATGCGGTATGAGGGCGGGATAGGGATAAGGCTAAACAATGAGTTATGGGCGTTGGACTGGTTGAATTGGGTCGGGATGAGGTTGGACATGTTTCTAGTTACCTTTGGTCAGACCGGTAGAATCGGATCAGGATAGTGATCCTAAAAATCCTAAGATCTGAATCACGATCCCAGTCGTAGAGGTGCAAATTTAGATCTTAGGTAAGATTCGGATCGATTTACAAAATCTAGATCGTAGGACCGTAAGATCCTACTATCCGGATTGTGATCCTGATAACCATGGTTCAAGCATGCGAATAGTCGACGTCTCGGGGTGCAAGTCTCTAAATCTAAGCATCTGCATTGACGGTCGAGATCAGCTCCTTCCTTGCATGTTGGTTGTCTACCCCACAGATGCTCGTACCATTCTAAGCATTGACAATCTATTAAGAGACGGAATGGGAAGAGCCTCCTAGAGAGCTTTGCCGAGTTGAAATCCCATAAAGTAAAATTTAGCTCGTCAAACGATCCACCTCGCCAAAGGCCTCGTGGACATGCAACAGTCGGGAGTGTGCCAATCTTAAGTCCGATCTGGGACCAAAACTCAAAATTCATCTCACTAAACGATCTGCCTTGTCAAAGGCACTGCGGACATATGTGGCAGTCGGGAATGTGTAGATCTTAAGCCTGGTTTGGGACCGTGACTCGAAATTCTGTTCGTCAAACGATCCACTTCGCTAGGGGCCCCGCGGACATGCGTTGGTCAGGAGTGTGTTGATCTAAGTCCGATCTGGGATTGTGAATCGGCATTTAGCTCGTCATAGGGACAACTCGCTAAACTATATCACTTGGCTATTTTTATTTGTTTTTTTTCGTGCATGAGCTCACCGCTCCGCGTGCCTAAGAGCCTACAGAACTCATGGGAACCTCGTCGCACATGCGGCACAGCACACCAAAGATCCTACTAAGTCGTGGCAACCTCGTCGCACAACACGCCTAAGATCCTACCAAACTCATGGCATCCTCGTTGCTCAGCAAGCCTGAGAACCTACCAAACTCATGGTGACCTCGTCGCTCAGCGAGCCTAAGAGCCTACAGAACTGGTGGCGACCTCGTCGTTCAACATGCCTAAAAGCCTATCAACCACGTCGCTCAGTGTGCCTAAGAGCGCACCAACCACTACTGTAAGAAAGAGAAGTCAAAAGGTGTTTTATGTTAATATACCATGAGTTCACAAAATATCCAGCTCGCCCGGCGACTCAAAAAACAAAATACAATGTATGCGAGGTCAGTCAATCGACATGTATCTCGTCCTCATCGACATCCTCCTAGTCAACTTCGCCTTCCTCAACCGCGCTCCCTCGACCTTCGCCACCACTATCGCTACTACTGTAGCCTCCACGCCTGGGGGACGTCGTCAATGAACCAGAAGAAGAAGAAGACAACGAGCTCTCCAAAAAGAGCTTTGGGAAGAGGTCTTGGAAGCCATGATCTTGTGCATGCAATGACCGCGACTTGGTTTGTCATGGGAGCAACCGTGGACTCTCCCTCTAAGATGGCGAGAGAGCGGCTCGGCTCATGGTTGTCGGGTTGCTGCTCCGCGAGCTCCTTCCTCTGTTTTGTGAGCTCTATCTCCTTCTCAACAAGCTCCTTCAGCAACCTCGCGGACTTTGCCTCCTCCACATCATTCCGCTCTAGCTCCTGCAGACGAAAGAAATTCAGCTCGCCGAAACAGGAAAAGTCTAAAGTCTATAAAGACCTCATTATCTCAGCCCGAGTGACGACAACCTTCCTCTCGGCAATGAGCTCCTTATTCCTCCCTATGTAGTAGAGGAGGGATCAGCGTCTTTTGGGCTCGATGTGCTTAAGATCACCGCATCTTCCTAGCCATACAACTCGTGACACGTTGAAAGCGTCGTTGTTCGGGTCCTCATCCTCTATCCACGATGGGAGGCGCGAACTCAGCGAGACTCGATGCTCCTTGCTCTCCCAGAACACCAGGGGCTCCCCAGCAATGTCTTCCGTTTTGTCTCCCCTGCCGAAGAGCGGATGAGATTCCAAGGTTTCACCGCTTTGCTATCTGGCGTGGAGCGAGGACCCCCCCCCCCCCCCCTTGTGCGTAGCCGTCTTGCGACTCCTCTTTCGTTCCTTGGGAGGAACCTCCAAGGTGAAAACCACCAAGGGCACCATGTCCTTCCTTACTCGCTCGGCCCGTCCTAAAGAAGCTGTTATGGAACGACACGATTCCATGTAAGCAAACGTTAGAAACGGCTCTCCTTGAAAAAAAAAAGGTGATTGCCGAAACTTACCCTCCACGTCGGGGCCACCCAAGTTACCTTGTCAACTAACCGCTTGTGGTAGAGGACGAGGAGGACTTCGTTCTGGAAAAACCAAAAAAAAAGGTTGAGTCCCCCCCCCCCCCCCCGCAACTCAGGGGGAAGGAATGTCGAGGGCTCGCGGGGCACGGGGATCGTGGGGACTTCCCCGAAATCACTCAAGATGGCAACGATCTTCTCTGACAACCCGCGGATATTGCTCGCAGAATTCTTCATCTCCGTATTCCTCGCATTTATGTAGACGATCACCTCCTTGGTCCCCTTGATCATAAAGAAGTTGCAGAAGGCCGCGATTTTTCGGGGAACTTGCAATTCCCAAAGGTTGCAAACAAGATCACCGCGGGGATCCCGTTTGAGTTTGTTTTGGTGGGCACTAGCCCAAAGTATCGAAGGATCTCCATGACTCCAACTCAGGCCAAAGAGGAAGTCGCAACCAGTTGGCGAAGTGCTCTAGGGAGAACATAAGCTCGCCATTGCTAATAGTTCTGAGGCGTTTGTCAGGCTCCAGCGACATTGCAGAGAACCCTGGAGGAAGGTATTTCCCAATAAGCACAGCCAACCCGCCTGTGTTCATTGAGGGATGCGGGAAGGTCGTGCACACCGAAAAGAAGACGGCGCATTGACAGTGAGTCTCCCCGTATGGAGTCTCATCAACACTCGAATCGTCCATAGGGAACTCGGCCATGTGAGCGGCCTCATCGACAAAGAAGGGAATGGAGTCAGCCAATCACCCTCCCTTATTTATAGGGGAAGGCGGAGCCTAAACGCCGGTCACCTCGCTAGTTATAGGGGCTCGACGATCACCTCGCCAAAGAAGAGGGAAGTCGAGGTGGCTCGCCAGGTTAACCTCGTCAACCTACCGTAATGGGATCCCACCTCGCCTGATCGCACCACACAGGTCATTGACCTTACAAGATAAGGAAAATACAAATGGACCAAGCAAGACAAAATCATGAAAATAGATCGCATGCTCAACGATTATAAGACAAGCTCAACCTGCTGGCACAAATAAGACGAGTCTAAACATACAGCTAGACTCATTCAATACTACAATAAGAGAATAAAAACAGAAGTAAAAAAAAGCAAATCCGAGATAAGGAGATCCTCGCAGGTTGCGGACATGGCGAGTCCAATAGCTCAGGGAGGTGGTCGTCTGAAGAATCGTCACCGCCTACGTCAGGTATTGCTCCACTTGGCGAACAAGCTTCAGCATTCGCAACTGTTCAGTGACTGTCCCAGCAAATCTCTTTACACAACTGAAGCAGCCTGTCGCTCGACCTGACAACGCAGCTAGATGATCGGGACCTCAGGTGATTAATCTCATAATAGCGTTCCTTTGTCGCTAGCAGGCGAGGCTCAAAATTCAAAACCATCCACCACCGCCTTTCGAGCTTTGAGAGCGGTAAGGCGGCTCCTGAGACTGGAAAGCTTTACGATTCGCAACCTCGTCTCCACATCGACAGTGTAGGCGACCAGACGACCTTGGAGCTTGCCAAATGTTCCAAGAGGGGTCGAGAAGGATGTGAAGCGATTGTCCAGACGACTAACAGATGAACGAGGTTGTCGACCCTCAGACCGTGGCCCACTAGTCGTTGACGTTGTCGCAGGGTGTGCGATTGTAAGAGAATATTGTTAGTCCATCTCAATGTCAAAGGTTAAACGAAGCATCAAGGGAAATTCACCAGAGACAAACGAGCTAGTGGAGGCCCTGTCGGCGATACCTTTCCCCTTGAACGGAGGCCTGGCGCCCGAGCCAACAGAGGTCGCAGCCGAAGCAGAGGTTTCGTCAAAGCAAAAATCACGGCAAGAGTAGTGATTGCGACTGAAACGGTGGCCGCAACTAGAGTACAAACCGTAGAGGGAGTAGTGCCCACGATTGAAGTAGTGGCGGCGGTTGGAGCAGGGGCTGCGGAAAGAGTGGATACTATGGCAGAAGTAGAGGTTGTGAAAGGAGTAGAGGCCGTGGCAGGAGTAGAGCCCGCGACAAGAATAGAGACCGCGGCAGGAGTAGTGGTCACGGCTGGAGTAGAGACTGCAGCATAAGTAAAGGTTGTGGCTAGAGTGGAGACCGCGGAAGGAGTGGTGGTCGTGGTTGTAGCAGAGGTCACGGCCAAAACAGAAGAAATGACATGGGAGGGCAGCGCGACAAAGCTCACAGGAGGACGGCTCGCTGGTGTCCCAGCAAATTTGATGAACTTCGCCTTCTTCAAGGCGTACCGGACAGGGTAAGCCTCACGAGGTGTTGAGGGCACAACTCGCTTCCATGACTTCTCGCCTGCAAAAGACTTAAAGGATCAGACCTTGTACATGACACTGTGACAAAGGTGGCTTCACTCACCGGACGCTGGAATTGATGGAACGCAGCCGACCTCGGCCACCTTTGAGCTAGGTGGTAGGGGAGGTGTATTCCCCTCAATGACCTCACACACGACCGCCTCTCTCAGCGCCTGGAATCGCCTCACGAGTTAGTACGAAGCTTACATCAGGAAACAAGAAGTCGGGAAAGTTACCCGTTCGAAAGAGGATTCCTCCTTGGTCGGGCCACCCGGGGCGCCTTCAGGCTACCGAGCTGGGGAGGAGTAAATAGTGTTGTCACTTCATCTCACGGCACTCCCCCGGAAGACGGCCTCTCCTAGCGAGTCTTCTTCTCCTTCTCCATGTGACTCATCTAGGGGGGGTGAATAGGTAGTCTAGCAATATTGATGGTTTCTTTACGGTTTTAGCAAATATAAGGAAATAAAAAACGCAACCAAACAAGCACAGCACACAACACACTATTTTATAGTGGTTCCCCAGAGTATGGGTACATTCAATGTCCCTCTGCGCCTATCTAACAGTATGCTAGACTTAACAATCTCCTCCAAATCTCAGCTCCAAGAGCTTACAACCAGATTCCTCAGAATCTCTCAGGTCTACTCCAAGACTCTACCTCAGGCTCAACAGCCCTACCTTAAGCTCACTAGCCCTACCTCAGGCTCACCATCCCTACCTCAGACTCACCAACCCTACCTCAGACTCACCAGCCCTACCACAAAATACTTCAACTCCTACAACTCAGAGACCCAGTTGGTCTCCTACCTCAAATACACATAGTGATCCTACCTCGGACACAATAGCCCTACCTCAGGCAACAGCCCTAACTCAAGGACAAAACTCCTACAACTCAGGCAACAGCCCTACCACTCAGATCTATCACTAGATCCTACATAAATTGTTGTATATGAAAGATTAAAACTGAAGACTCAATAAAAAAATAAACCTAGAACTTTTGAGTCTTCAACTGCTTTTGCTGTGGAAGCAAACTTCTTGAAGCAGCCCCTGAATGATGAGATGTCTTCAGTCAAAACATATCCAGAGCTCTTCTACTTGATCTTATTCTGCAGTAGCAAGAAGATCTAACTGGAGTTGTGAAGCTTGACTCCTCCTTGCTCTTTCAAAACTTCTTCACAGAGAGCTTACTCGGTGAAATGACGTCGCAGCTTGTGTCTCACGATTTAGCAAGTTTGAGCAAGTTCAGAAAGTTCCTGTTCCATTGCTCTAACTTTTCTTTAAATAACTTTGATATTTCTAATGGTCCTTTGATTAGAAAATGTCATGTCAAAGTATGGGCAGGAATAGAAAAAACTGACAGGTCTTTATGCGCCACCGCCAATTTTGAAATCTCGTCACTGCGCGTGCTCAACAGTAATAAAAACCCTGTCAGCACGATATCGTCGAGAAAATTCTTCTTTCCCAACAGTAACTCCTTTAGCGTTGAATTCTGCCGCTTTCTGCGTCTTCTCCACGATACCGTCTCGAAGTTTTCCACAATCATGCCGACATTTTTTTTAATGTCCTCCAACATGTCTGACATGTCATTTTTAAGGGCAAAACAATATGTTTTTTTAAATAGATTATGTTCTTTTGTAAAATATAGACCGACATGTCCGATTTTTCTGATATATTGACTGACACGACTTTTAAATATATAACCCGCTATTTTA
This sequence comes from Platanthera guangdongensis, assembly GCA_039583875.1. Classification (NCBI taxonomy): domain Eukaryota; kingdom Viridiplantae; phylum Streptophyta; class Magnoliopsida; order Asparagales; family Orchidaceae; genus Platanthera; species Platanthera guangdongensis. The sequence continues at coordinate 125,895,962 of CM077154.1, read as the reverse complement.
TTTTATGTTATATTAGCAAACTAGCAACATATATTAATTGTCTATATATATATATATATATATATATATATATATATATATATATATATATATATATATATATATATATATATATATATATAATTTTATGTATGTTTAAATCGATTAAAATTATTGTTTCGATTTTTTAACGTTTTATTTTTACAACCAATTTTGTATAATTATTTCACAATTTTTAATTTCATATTACAAAAAATATGGCAACATTTAATACTTTTATTCGTTGATTGTTAGCATATTTTTAATATAAATTTATAAGTTTGAAAAGACTTATAATCAATAAAAAAATAAATTTTTAAATCTTCTTTATTTTCAATAAACGTATTGTTATCAAAACAAATTTATTGTATACTATTAATTATATTTTATAATGTATCATTTTGTATTTAATAGTAATATTTTATCTTGTATACTATTCATTTTTATTTTGTAATATAAATTACTCATTTTTTTATCAATTTGTTATATTATTTTTCTATTTTTATAACATATAATTATAGTTAGTATACATAAAAATAAAAATTTTATTTATAAGATATGAAAATCTGATATTTTAAAATATTATGACATGTCTCCGACTTCCGACATCTGACATTTAAAAACTCAAACTAATATGTCGCCGACATCCGATATTAGGAACATTGCACACCGATAACGTGGAGAACCATATACCGATCTCAATGGTATTCTCCTTAGAGCTTGAAGTTGCTTCTGCAGTTGCTTTGAGACAATGTCGTCTTGAAGCACTCCACGTTCAAGACGATACCGTCGAGAATCCTTCATGTATCTGAACGATACAGCTCCATTTGCACTAAACTCTTCTCTAAACTTGTTTTAGAGATAACTCCTGCATAGATATAAAAATAGATGTCATCAAATACAGTATGCACTTAACATTGCAAGTGATACTTTTTCAAATCCTGGAATATTGAAGGCAACATTCCCAACAGAGAAGTCGCGAACACTTTCATGAATGCATTGACATCGTCCATGTTCGATCTGGGCGAGCTCAGAAGAAACGACTATAGGAGCCCCGTAAGCGTTATTTATAAACTCAGCCAGCGAGACAAAAAGAAGTGAGGATTATGTACAACAAGTACTCGACGAGAGCGACAAAGGCCAAAGGGCAAACCAACATAGTATAATTACCGGGATGCCCCTATATGGGAGGCCTTGCAACTAGTCCACGGATAACTCATGGTCAGTCCGCAGATTTCTCGCCAAGAACCACCATCACACAGTTGAATGACGAGATCACCTCGCTCCAGTTCGTTAGTAACCGGATCAACCTCGCACAGGAGTGGGCCCCATCTACATGTCTAGGGGTATACCTCCCCTATTGTCACCTATAAATACGACCCATCGAGGAGGGGAATAGAAAGTTTCATCAGCCAACAAGAGTCCTCGTTTAGATGTCGCGAGCTATCTAGTGTGTACCGCGAGTCTGTCTCCCCCTCTACCCATTTGGTTTGGGAAAGGGGTCATATACACTCCTGGGTGTGAGGTGGGACCTCCAAGATGTGTCCAATCACCTTTTTGGTTCACCTTCCTCTGTTAGTGACATTCACTTTGGTGGGTTAGTAACCCTTGTCATCAGATGCGGGATGGGTGTCACACTTGCCTGCCACCCTGGCATCACCATCAGGCGGCTTTCATCAGGGCCTCAACCCGTACACCCCAACTAGCTCTCCATCATGGAATCACCACCATGCGACAGGTTGTTGAGGTCGGGGCTCGATCCCCTAACCTCCTAGATAAGAGGCTCTCACCAGAGCTCTCATCACTAACTGAGATCAGATACTCGACGAGTACTTCTACACTCTACCTAGAGAGCCTCCTGTCAAGTCATTGCTCATTAGGAACATAAACATCACTAATAAGTTATTCGAGGTCGAGAGTGCTTTCGATAGCTCAAGGACCAACACTCCAGGAGACGTTCAGCATACTATATTATCATATTTAGTTGTTGATGTCACAAGTCATTATTTGAGTGATTGGCGCACTCGCGATGAAATTTTTTATACTGCCACCCGAGCCTCCTAACCATACACCACTATTAGGAGTTCCTTATAGCACCATCAACCCTCAATGTAAGGGGTTAGTCATATCATTTGTTCAATATTCACATTGATTGCATGATCATTTACATATATTGCATTACTCATATGGTTGCATGATTCACACATATTGTATGTTTTGCATTATTTGCATGAATTGAATGAATTTATCTGATGTGACATTGCAACAAGTAATGAAAATTATAAGGTTTGCGCAGATATTCACAGGAGAGAGCGGAACTTTAGAAAATGTAAACAAGTGATGGTTATAATTAGAGCTCAGAGGTTCCTTCAGAGAACTGCGAAAAAAATCAATTGTCAGGCGAATGAGTCTCTATACAGTAATGTGGAAGGTTATGTCACATGCTTTTAAGTTGAATATCCCTAAAAGTATAAAATTCATCGTATGCTCAACTTTAAAAATTTGAATCGACATTATGAATCTCACGGGTATCTGAGTCTATTCCATGATTCAACACTGAGCCTCAATCTACCACCCAGTTACCTGACGGATGTATTGTACGATACTTGATCGGTTGGAAGGGGTGTCAGACTACATCAATATGTGGATGCCATCAGAGGAGTTTGATTAACTTTCCCTTAGAGCCCGTTTGGTTTTACATAGGAGGAATTAGGAACGTCGTATGAATGATCCAAGTCCATAATCATAGAATCTACGTGTCGAAGAATCTACGTGTCGAAGAATCTACGTGTCGAAGAATCTACGGTGCCAAAGTCATAGAATCTACGTGTCGAAGCCTAGGCCCGCCCCATCCCTTGCAATCGGCGGTCATCTCCTTCCCTTCCATCTCCAAGCCACGAGAATTGATCCCTCCAAGGGCTGGCTAACCACCTCCACTCCCACGTTAATAACTTCCTATAACCACTAGTAACAACCTCGAAAAATGACCAAAACTGCATGTAACCGCCGTAACCGGCCACAACCAAAAATAGTTATTGACGATTATTCCTCCCCTAGGACAAACCAAGGCTCCTTCCAGTTTTTGCTCAATCGACAGTACAATCTAACAATTGTAGCGCCTGTTTGCTCAGCAATTCCATAGATTGGCAACTCCACTAGCCGCAGTTCTTTTTGCCACTATTTCCAACATTCCTGAATCCTGCTTCAACATGCCTTTAATGAGGTTATTCCCTGAAGTCTTGGATGACAACTTCATTGAAGAATTCCAGTCCCCGCTTTCAGTCGCCCACCCCCCCCCCCCCCCCCCCACCCACCCCACGCACCCATGACAGGAAGTCCTTATGGAAGTCCAAATCGATGCAGGATACAGTTATTCCAGTGAATAAATTGCATCAACTCTGATGTTCAAGCCTGAAAACCGAAACCATCAGTAAGTTGTGATTGAAAGAAGGGCTGGAATTCTGGAATGGATTTATCGTCCAAGGCTGTAGAGAATAACCGTACCAAAGGCCTGTTGAAGCAGGAATGCGGAAACAGTAACAGGAAAGAATTGAGGCAAGTGGAGTTGGCGATCTCTAGAACTACACAGTAAACATGTACTACAATTGCTGGATTGGACTGTCGACTAGGCAGAAACTGAAAGGAGGAACCTCGGTTTGTCCTAGGGGAGGAATAACCGCCAATAACTAACTTGGTAGTTGATGCGCCCCGCACCGCATCATAACTTTTATGCAGTTATTTTATTTTAATTTATTTTATTTCACGCATTATGTTTCCTGCATTTCTTTTTGTTGTTTTCTGGCTCATCGGCTTGACCGACCGTTGGGACTTCAATGAAGAGGTCCGGTATTACTAGTAGTAGAATGTTAGCGGCAAACCCAAAATTAATTACATAAGCATAAGTTTCAAATTCAAATTTCAAAATTCAAATTTCAAAATTCAAATATCATTAATTATTGGGAAAGTTCATTAAGAGGAGAATATTTTTAAATTGGGAATCGAATTAATGAGATTCCATGTATTATAGAAGGAAGAAATTTAGTCTATTTAAAAGCACCATCTAGTGGAGACAAGGGGAACCGGACAGAACCAGAACGAAATTTTTTTCGTTCTCTGTTCATTGCCGGTGGAACCCGCCTACCAGCCGACGAGCCCTCTTCGCCTCCAGTTCGACGGCCGCCAGCAAGCGAAGGAGTTCCGGTCCTCCCCGGTCACGTTTCCTGTCGAGCTTTCCCGCCGCTGGACGCAAACCGCTCTGACGCCACTGCCGCAAACAACGTCGACCCGACGCTTCGCAAGCATCTGATGGCCTGGACTTCTTCCCGGGAGCCGTCTACTTCGACTCAAGATCCGGTCGAGCCGTGTTCGCCGTTATCGGGCCGATTGTTGTCTTCACCGTACGTTGCCGAATTGGGGAAACGCTTTGCTCTAAATTGCGTAAACCCGTTCCCTCCCTTGAGTTAGTATCAAATTTATGTTTCTCTTAATTAATTCATGTGCTTTCCGTTAGGTTCGCACTGCTAAGAATATTGTTATTTCATAAGTTATTTGAACTCAGATTTTGCTTGTGGCTGTGTGGATTCCGTGGAAGGTTCGACTCGTGAACGCGTGAGAGAACCCCTCAAGCGAGGTTAACGAACCTCTCAAAGCTCAGAGCGACGACGTGTATTGCGCGCGCGAAAATTCAAATTTTGCCCAACTCGGCTCTCCCTTTTCAAAATTAAGATTTCATTTTAAAAGTAACACCATAATTTAAGTTATAGCAAAATAAATATTTGCTTAAAAATCTATAATTTAAATCCAGGTTACATCAGTTTGGTATCAGAGGATTTCGATTCACTTCTATCGTGGATCGATGACCCGGCAAATTTAATTTTTCTATTTAAGAAAAAAAAAATTTAATTTTATTTTTTTGTCTTTCAAAAAAAAGGGAAATTTGCTTTTATAAAATATTTTTCTCCCACTCGGGAAAGCTCTCTTTTTAAAAAATAATAATAGTAATAAATAAAAAAAATAATAAATAAAATATTATATACATCTACTTCCATCGATGGAAAAACGGGTCGATCAGTTAGAAAACAGCGTAGGAGATTTGGCTCGACGCATGAGTGATTTGATGAAAACCGTCGAGACACTCACCGCCGGTATGGGTAGTGTCACACATATTATGAACGGACTGCGCACGTCGGTTAATAATATTGAAGGAACCTTGCACGCCAACCGAACACCTGCCCCGTTGGCCGAAAACGACCCTGACCACAGGCTTCGGGAATTCGCACACCCCGACCCGGAGGGCCATAACGAACCACGACACCAACCCCGTTGGGATGTCGGAATCAAGTTGGACGTGGGTGATTTCGAAGGGCGAATAGAGCCCGAGAGTTGTCTAGAATGGTGTGAGAGGATGGATCGTTTCCTGGCGTGGAAGCAATTGCCCCAAACGAGGCAAGTTGAGTATGTCATGCTGAGACTTAAAAGATCCGCGTTAATTTGGTGGGGACAATTAGAACGGTCTAAATTTAATTTAGGTATGCCCCCGATCACAACATGGAACGATTTCAAAACTCAACTGCGTAAGAGATACGTTCCGTCTGATTACGTGCAAACTCTGTATCGTAGGTTTCATAATTTACGTCAGGACAAATTATCTGTCGATGAGTACACAAACGAGTTCCTAGTCTTGCAGTCTCGCCTTGACCTCCAAGAGGACGATAACATGATCGTTTCCCGTTATCTGAACGGGTTACGCTACTCCATTCGAGATCAGTTAGAACTCCTTGATTACAAGGATTTAGGAGAGGCTACGAGTTGCGCACGTAGGGTAGAAGCACTGCAGAAACGAACATCTGGAAATAAGACTACTGACAAGTCCCACCCAACTCACACTTTCACCCCTGTCGGGTCCTCCCGACCGGTAGCGACCACGAACACCCCAGCACTTCCTGCCCCTCCCAACAAGGGTAAGGAGCTTGTAGGCACTAGACCTCAGCCTGGGACGTTTAGATGTTTTAAGTGTATGGAGTCGGGTCATAAGTCTTCTGAGTGTCCGCGATGCCACTTCGTCGCCATCGTCGATTCTGAGAGTGGATCAGAACCTGAGTATGGAGTCTTTCTTAGTGACTCCCAGATTGACCCGACCCCCGAGGCTGAGTTAGAGAGTGAGTACGAAGTTGAGTGAGTACGAAGTTGAGGGAGAACAACCTGAGCAGTTAGTGTGCGATCTCCAACATAGTCTCCTAACTCCCAAGGCCCCTGTTGACGACGAGTGGTTGAGAAACAACATCTTTCGTACCACTGCACGCATTCAAGGGCAGTTCTGCTCCATCATTATAGACAGCGGTAGTATGGAGAACTTTGTTTCTCAATGCATGGTTGAAAAGCTGAAATTAAAAACGCAACCCTTAGGAAAACTCTATAGTCTATCATGGGTCACTAGTAACACTGTCATTCTTATCACGCACCAGTGTCTCGTAGAGTTTTCCATAGGCAGTACATATCAGGACGTTGTATGGTGTCATGTGGCTACTATCGAGGTATGTCACATCTTGTTGGGACGATCTTGGCAGTACGATAGACACGTGGTTCATGATGGTGTGAAGAACTCTCACTCCTTCGAGTGCAATGGTCGCAAGATCGTTCTTCTCCCCCAGAAGAATGACCTTGTTCCCAGAGCCCCGGAGAGGACTTCACCCCCATCTACCACCGTCTCTGCGATATCCTTCCCCTCCGCCACCATGTTACTGACTGGGTCCCAATTCCAGGAGGAGATGAAGGATAGCGAGGTCGTTTATATGTTGTCTGGTATCGATACCACCCCTGCTACATTAGACATTCCTAGTACGGTGTGTCCCCTCATAGATGAGTTCTCGGAAATCATGTCGGAGGAGCTTCCCGATCAACTACCTCCGATGAGAGACATACAGCACTGCATAGACCTCATCCCAGACGTTAGCTTACCTCATTTGCCTCATTATCGTATGAGTCCGAAAGAGCATGAGGAGTTGCATAGGCAGGTGACCGATCTGATTTTGAAGGGTCACATTAGAGAAAGTATGAGTCTGTGCGCCGTCCCCGCACTCCTAGTTCCTAAGAAAGATGGGACATGCCGTATGTGTGTGGATAGTCGAGCGATCAATAGAATTACAATCAAATATCGCTTTTTGATTTCCCGTTTGGATGACATGCTAGATATGCTTAGTGGCTCCCGAGTATTTCCAAAGATTGATTTAAAAAGCGGATACCACCAAATTAGAATTCGACCTGAGGATAAATGGAAGACTGCGTTTAAAACTAAGGAAAGATTGTACGAGTGGCTAGTGATGCCTTTTGGCCTATCCAACGCTCCCAACATGTTTATGCGAGTGATGAATCAAGTGTTTAGGCCACTCATAGGAATTTGCGTAGTGGTATACTTTGACGATATTTTGATTTATAGCACTGATCAGGATCAGCACATGATTCATCTTAGACAGGTCTTAGATCTACTACGTGAAAATAAATTATATATAAATTTGAAGAAATGCACATTTTTGATTGCAGTCTGACCTTTTTAGGATATATCGTTTCTTCTGAAGGAATTAGAGTTGATAGAGAGAAGGTCAAGGCGATAGAATCATGGTCTAGCCCTAGGACGATTACTGAGGCTCGAGGATTTCATGGGCTAGCATCTTTTTATCGGCGATTTATTCGAAACTTAGTACTTTGATAGCATTTGTGACTGATTGTCTAAAAAAGGTCTGTTTATTTGGACTGAGGAAGTCGGACGAGCATTTCTTTTGGTTAAAGAGAGACTCACGAGTGCACCGGTATTAGCGCTGCCCGATTTTGAGAAAATCTTTGAGGTTGTCTGTGACGCATCGATCATAAGCATTGGCGCAGTTCTGAGTCAGGAGGGTCGCCCCATTGCATTCTTTAGTGAGAAGTTGAACGATGCGAAGACTAGATATTTCACGTACGACTTAGAGTTTTATGCTATCGTTCAGGCTCTCCGTCATTGGAGACACTACCTGATTCAGCGTGAGTTTGTAATTGTAGAAGGAAATAAGAAAATATAAGGTGCAATCTTATTCTTCCACAAAGGGGCTTTATATAGGAACTACAACATGACTCACAACACCGATAGGCGGTGTGGGACTAAACATAATAACACTAAAATATTAATATCTCTAACACTCCCCCTCAAGCTGAAGGGGAAGCCTACAGCTTGGACACAACATAAAATAGAGGGTAAAAGAAGGAAGGCAGCGTGGGACAAAGCAACAGCCACTGAGGCCCAACTGCGCGTCACCGGGGATACTTCAACCGGGCAAGAGCCACACGACGTGGGTCCGCAAACCGACCATGACGACGCTGGATACACTCGGAGCGGAAACAAGGTCAACCACGCAAGACCAAACCAACTCTACCAAATCCAGAGAAAACGACGAGGAGACACAAACAACATATAAAATCAACCTAGGGGCCATGTGTGACTAAGGCAAGAGTCGGGAAAGAAGTATCCGAGTCGCCATGATCACAAACACTCCCCCTCACGTGGATCATGTGCAAGAAGACATAGGTTATACCTAGGGGCCGGGTGTGACGAAGGCAGGAGTCGGGAAAGAAGCATCTGAGTCGCCGATATCACAAACACTCCCCCTCACGTGGAATACGTGCATGAAGGTATAGACTACGCCTAGAGGCCGTGACGTACACTCCCCCTCACGTAGATCACGTGCAAGAAGGCGGAAACCATAGAGACGCAACACAACAACCACAAACAACAACTTAAAAAATAATGTAAATGTTAAACCCTACGGGCCGGGCTGGATCTGAAGAAGGAAGCATCCGTCGGCACGAAGGAGTAGCACGGCAGCAGCGGAGGAGAAGCACGGCGCGCAGAGCATCATCCAACAGCGGAGAAGAAGAGAGCTGCAGCGGGTGCAGACAGAAGTCGTCAGAGAAGATGTAAGCGGAGAAGCAGTGACATAGGTCTGTCGGGCCGGAGAAGAGGCAGCCGTCGGAGAAGTAGTCGTCGGTGAAGGAAAGCAGCGACAGAGCCGGAGGAGAAGCAACAGCAGCAACCCAGGGCCGGAGAAGATGAGCACCAGCGGCAGAGAAGTAGGTCGGAGAAGCCGCCGGGAGAAGAAGAGCAAGCCGACGGAGCCGTCGATGTCGCAGAGGCCCAGGGCCGGAGAAGATGAGCACCAGCGGCAGAGAAGTAGGTCGGAGAAGCCGCCGGGAGAAGAAGAGCAAGCCGACGGAGCCGTCGATGTCGCAGAGGAAGCACGAGGAGCCGTCGATGTCGCAGAGGAAGCAGCCCAGGGCGGCGACGATGCAGAGGGGAGCCGTCGATGTCGATGAAGGAAGCCGGAGGAGGTGTCGGTGTCGATGAAGGAAGCCAGACGAGCCGTCGATGTCGGCGAGCGGAAGCAGTAGCGATCGTCGAGGAGGAGCGGAGGGAACGACGCCGCCGTTAGGGAAAAAGGGCCACTCCCGTCGAGGAGGCAGGAGGCCATTCCGTCGACGGGAGGAGGCGGGATTCGGCTCGACGGGAGCCCGAGCAGATGCGCTGGAGAGGAAAAATAAAATCACTGGTCGGGGGGGCGGGATTTAGGTCGGGACGGGAGCGGGGGAAACAGTAGCTGGGAAAAAAAAATTTTAAAGTCTCAGAACCTGGCTCTGATACCATGTAGAAGGAAATAAGAAAATATAAGGTGCAATCTTATTCTTCCACAAAGGGGCTTTATATAGGAACTACAACATGACTCACAACACCGATATGCGGTGTGGGACTAAACATAATAACACTAAAATATTAATATCTCTAACATTGATCATGAGGCTCTGAAGCATCTGAACTCCCAGAAGGAGATCAGGCGTCATGCCAAGTGGACTGCTTACCTGCAGGAGTTCACATTTCACTTGAAGCACAAACCCGGTGTCACGAACCGCGTAGCCGACGCACTTCGTTGTCGAACCCATTTATTAGTCACCCTGCAGTCGTGCATTACTGATTTCAATTCACAGCGCGACCTATACGCCACCGATCCGTTCTTTCACGATATTTGGCGCTCCTGCCAGCACAGTGGGACTGATCCCACCACACAGTATGTCGTGAGTGAGGGTTATCTATTTAGGGGCACTCGCCTTTGCATTTGTGAATGTCCACTTCGAGAGACATTACTTAGAGAGCTTCACTCGTCTGTGTTAGGTGGGCACGTTGGTCAATCTAAATTACTCGACCTCGCCAACGCACGTTATTATTGGCCAAATATGATGCGTGATATCACCGAATTCATTAGGTATTGCACCACCTGTAAGCTGTATAATGGGCACACACAAAGCACTGGACTATACACCCCCTTACCAATACCTGAGCGGTCATGGGATGACATCTCGATGGACTTCGTAGTAGGACTTCCTCGCACTACGAGGAAAGTCGACTCTATTTTTGTAGTCGTAGATCGATTTTCGAAAATGGCACACTTCATCCCGTGTAGAAAGACTTCTAGCGTTATACACATGGCCGAGCATTTTTTAAAGAAATCGTTAGACTGCACGGAATTCCTAGGTCGATTACTTTTGATAGAGACACTCGTTTTATGGGGTATTTTTGGAAGACACTGTGGGCCCGACTAGGTACCAAACTCGAATTTAACAGCGCATATCACCCTCAGACTGATGGGCAGACTGAGGTCGTTAATAGGAGTTTGGGGGATCTACTTAGGTGTTTGACGGGGGAGAATCTGAAATAATGAGATCTTGTATTGCCACAAGCTGAATTGGCATTCAATAATTCTACTAATCGCTCCACAGCTAAATCTCCTTTCGAGATTGTTTACGGCTTCCCTATACCGCATTTACTTGATCGTCACTCCCTCCCGAATCATGAACGTATTTCCTTTGATGCGCAAGCTCATGTTGATTATTTAAAAGAATTACATAAACCTATTACTAATAAATTGCGAGTGACTTCTGAAAAATATAAAACCATGGCCGATCGACATCGCCGGGAGTTATATTTTCCAGAAGGAGATTGGATTTTTGCTTATTTCAGGAAGCAAAGATTCACTCCGGGTACATACCACAAATTACAGCAGAGGAAGTTTGGTCTTTTCCGAGTCCGGAAGCGCATCGGGGAGAATGCATATCTCCTAGAGTTGTCCGCTGAATTCGACACTTCGCTGATATTTAACGTGGCAGATTTGTCACCTTTCTATGGAAATCCACCTAGTTCCAGCCCGAGTCCACCGACGACAGATCCTGAGATTCCACCAGACTTGGCTCCAGTGTCGACACCCATGACTGAGGAGATCGACCAGGTTCTGGATGTACGAGAGTTTCGCACTCGCCACGGGACATACCAACGTTATTTGGTCTCGTGGCAAGGACGAGACATCACAGATAGTTCTTGGATCAGCACAGATGAACTGCGCCGGCGCCGGCTAGATCTTTCTATCGCTAGCTTTTATGAAGACTCGCCGGGGTCGAGCTCTTTCAACCCCGGGGGAATTGATGCGCCCCGCGACGCATCATAACTTTTATGCAGTTATTTTATTTTAATTTATTTTATTTCACGCACTATGTTTCCTGCATTTCTTTGAGTTGCTTTCCGGCTCAACGGATTGACCGACTGTTGGGACTTCAATGAAGAGCTCCGGTATTACTAGTAGTAGAACGTTAGCGGCAAGCCCAAAATTAATTACATAAGCATAAGTTTCAAATTCAAATTTCAAAATTCAAATATCTATCAATTATTGGGAAAGTTCATTAAGAGAAGAATATTTTTAAATTGGGAATTGAATTCATGAGATTCCATGTGTTATAGAAGGAAGAAATTTAGTCTATTTAAAATCACCATCTAGTGGAGACAAGGGGAACCGGACAGAACCAGAACGAAATTCTTTTTGTTCTATGTTCATTGTCGGTGGAACCCGCCTACCAGCCGACGAGCCCTCTTTGCCTCCAGTTCGACGGCCGCCAACAATCGAAGAAGTACCGGTCCTCCCCGGTCACGTTTCTTGTCGAGCTTTCCCGCCGCTGGACGCAAACCGCTCTGACGCCACTGCTGCAAACAACGTCGACCCGACGCTGCAAATCACCCGCTATCGGGCCGTCGACGACTCTGACGCAAGCATCTGACGGCCTCGTCTTCTTCCTCGGCGTCGTCGACTCCAACGCAAGCATCTGACGGCCTGGACTTCTTCCCGGGAGCCGTCGACTTTAACTCCAGATCCGGCCGAGCCGTGTTCGCCGTTATCGGGCCGATTGCTGCCTTCACCGTACGCTGCCGAATTGGGGAAACGCTTTGCTCTTGTTGTAAAAGCTCAAACCTTGTATGTATTGCTCAGGTAGGTAAATACAGGGAGAGAATACAAATATATAGGAAAGAGGAGAGAAGAATAAATCATATACAAGATGTGGGACTAAAGAAGGATGAGTGAAAGTAATAAGAGGGCCAATAAATGGGTCCTTTACATGGGCTTTTCTAATACTCCCCCGCAAGTTGGAGCGTACAAGTCGTAGGCGCCAAGCTTGGATAGGCACTGGTAGAAGAGGGTACTTGGTAGAGCTTTGGTGAGGATATCTGCAACTTGTTCAGTACCCCGAACATGCTTGAGCTCGACCTTCTTCATGTGGACTTTCTCTCGGATGAAATGACAATCTACCTCAATGTGCTTCGTTCTTTCGTGAAAGACCGGGTTCTTAGCAATATGTATAGCAGCTTGACTATCACATAGGAGGAGAGCTGGTGAAGATAATCGAACACCAAGGTCAGTAAGGAGACTCTCAATCCATATGAGTTCCGAGACCACAGCCGTCATTGCCCGATATTCTGCTTCTGCTGAAGACCGAGCAACCACTGTTTGTTTCTTGCTCCTCCAGGTAATCAGGTGTCCTCTAAAATATGTGCAGAACCCGCTAGTAGATCGTCGATCATCGAGAGAGCCAGCGTAGTCGGCATCAGAGTATGTCACAAGTGTAGGAATAGAAGATGAGGTTTTGTACACAAGGCCTTGACCCGGGGCTGTCTTGAGATATCTGAGAATGTGTTCCACGGCTTGAAGATGAGAACTTGGAAGAGAATGCATATAGCGACTAACAAGTCCCACAGCGAAGGATATATCAGGTCTTGTTAATGTTAGGTAGATAAGTTTCTCAACTAGACGACGGTAATACTCTGGATTTTGTAGAAGAGAATCAGAATCTGAGCCCTGAGCACACAGTTTGTGATTAGCATCCATGGGAGTGTTTACCGGTTTGTAGCCAGAATAGCCTGCATCATGAAGAAGATCCAGACAATATTTGCGCTGAGAGAGAACCAGACCATCGGGCCTTCTTGCAACTTCCAGACCTAGGAAGTACCGAAGGGGTCCCAGATCCTTAGTTTGGAAGACGGAGCTTAGATGCTGCTTAACGGCATGTATGCTGTCCAAGTCGTTTCCAGTAATAATGATGTCATCGACATATACCAATAGGAGGACCGTACCCGTTGCCCGTTGGCGAGTAAACAACGAGAAGTCAGCCGAGTTTCGAGTGAAGCCAATTGTCCGGAGAGCTTTGCTGAACTTGTCGAACCATGCCCGAGGTGATTGTTTGAGACCATATAACGATTTGAGAAGGTGACAAACCCGAGGCTCCCCCGTGGTCTCAAACCCGGGAGGTTGTTGCATGTAAACCGTTTCTTGAAGGTCACCATTCAGAAAAGCATTCTTGACGTCTAGTTGGAATAGGGGTCATTGGCGATGGACAACGACAGAGATGAGAATGTGGACTGTGTTGAGCTTAGCGACCGGAGAGAAAGTCTCATCGTAGTCGAGACCCTGTTGCTGGGTGAAGCCACGAGCAACTAGACGAGCCTTGAGTCGATCAATGTTCCCATCAGGCGCATGTTTGATGACAAACACCCATTTGCACCAAACGGGTTTCTGGCCGGGAGGAAGTGGCACCAGGGTCCAAGTCTGGTTGGCCCAAAGAGCAGTCATCTCGTCTTCCATGGCAGCGCGCCACCCAGGATGTTGAAGAGCATCTTGTACAGAGGTAGGAATAGAGACCGAGGAGAGTGAAGTAGCCAAGGTCCGAAGCGATGGAGAGAGGCGATGTAGAGAAACATAGTTAGTCATTGGATGAGCCGTAGAAGCTGGCACCGGAGCAGCAGAACACGGAGAACCTGAGGTCGAAGCCGACTGCATAGGGGTAACGGGAGGAGGAGGGCGGCGAGTGTAGACCCGAATGACGGGCGGCCTATGAGGGTCAATAGTGGGAGGGGGGAGGGAGGGTGGGAGGCGAGTGGACCGGGATCACCGGCCGTGGGAGGGAGGGTGTTAGAGTGGGTGGGGGTAAAGGAGGAAAGAAGGGTTGATCCTCCCAGAAAGTAACATCAGCAGAGACGGAGATTCTCCGAGTGGCTGGGGCATAACAGACATAACCCTTTTGGGTGCGGGAGTAGCCGACGAAAATGTGTTTGGCCGCACGTGGATCGAGTTTGTCGATAGCGGGGCCCAGGGTATGGACAAAACATGTACAGCCAAAAACCCTGGGTAGGAGAGGAAAGGCGGGTGCAGAGGGAAAAAGAAGGCTGAAGGGGGAAGCATGCTGGAGAACCGGGGAGGGGAGACGGTTGATAAGAAAACACGCAGTGGAGACCGCAAAGTTCCAAAAGATTTTGGGAACATTCATGTGCAGCATGAGAGAGCGAGCAACATCGAGAAGGTGACGGTTCTTCCGTTCGGCGACCCCGTTTTGTTGAGGGGTGTAGGGACAGGAGGTTTGATGAATAATACTGAATTCGGTGCAGAGAGTAGCAAACTTGTGGCTAGTGTACTCCCGAGCATTATCAGAGCGGAATTGTTTGATAGTAGTAGAGAACTGCGTACGAGTCTCGATCACAAAAGCCCGAAAGACCCGGGGAAGCTCAGAGCGATCATGAAAGAGATATAACCAAGTGGTGCGAGAGTAATCATCAATAAATGTTATAAAGTAACGATAACCAGAGATGCTTGGAATCTTATACGGTCCCCAAATATCAGAATGGATCAGATCAAAAGGAGCAGAGCTCCGAGTACAATGTGCGGATAAGAAGAACGTGGCTGTTTGTCAAGAATACATGAATCACATTTAAAAGCAGGAAGGGAGACGTCAGGAAGCGCCTTCTGGAGGACAGGTAGAGGAGCGTGCCCAAGACGACAATGTCAGGCAGTAGAGGAGACAGAGGAAAGGGCGGTAGAAGAGACATCGAGGAGGTAGAGCCCGTTCTGCAGTCGACCCCTACCAATGGAATCTGCGTCTGCCGATCCTGTATCAAAAAACCAGAAGAGGTGAAGGTGATAAAACAGTTCATATCAGTAGTAAGACGGCCAACAGAGAGTAAATTAAAGGGTGAGGCCGACACATAAAGAGCAGAGCGAAGAGAGAGAGGGGTGAATAAAGAGATCAGCACAGCCGGAGACCGGAACAAGCGCACCGTTGGCCACAGTAATAGACGGGGGATGAGAAGCATCCGAGAACCGTGGTGGCAGCAGAGAGGTAATGTGGTGGGTGGCGCCCGAGTCCAGGATCCAATGAGGACCAGAGGAGAGACAGGCAGTACATGTTATGGAGGAGGAGGCAATACCTGCAGGAGAGGTGGAGGCAACCGAAGCGGATGGAGGGTTGAGGAGCCCCTGGAGCTGTTGAAGCTGAAGGCGAAGAGCCTCAAGGTCCGTACCAGTGGGTGAAGAGCCATCAGTAACAGCAGCAGTAGGCGGACGAGGAGGGTAGCCATGTTTCTTGTGACAGACCGCTTCAATGTGGCCATCCCGGCCGCAGAAGGTGCACTTGGGCCGACCGCGACCACCACGGCCCCGGCCGCGGGAGCCCGTACGTCCACCTCGAGGAAGAGATTGTGGAGGAAGTAAGGGAGGAAGGGCCTGTTGAAGAAGAGCCAGCGAGGTTGGTGCAGAAGCCTCCGGTGGAGGTGGTACGCGGAGTAACATAGAGCAAACATCGGAGAAGGAAGGGGTAGCAGGTGATGCCAGAACCTGGTCCCAGATACTGTGAAGGTGCGGCGGGACTCGAGCCATAATCATAGCAATACAGACCGCTTCCTTCTGGGCGCGTTGAATAGCGAGATCAGTAGTAGGGGGCTGGTGCTGAATCCAGACCTCCGTGAGAGTTTTAGCCCGGGCCACAAAGGAGGTCATGTCCATAGTTGTGCCGAGATCCAGAGCTTGAAGAGCGGTGATGATGTCAAACAGGTGCGGAAGACTGTCCTTGCCCGAGTACAAGGAATGTAGTTCATCCCACATTGCTTTGGCGGTCTCATGATACATAATCATCTGGTACGGCTCACCCCCCCCCCACCGAGTTCAGGATCCAGGTCTGGACGCGACCGTCATTCCGGAGCCAGTCATCAGTAGGAGTTGGAGGTCCCTGGGTAAGGTGACGAGCAAGGCCCTTGGCTTGCAAGACCCGCCGGACGGAGTGAACCCAGGGGATGAAATTCGACTTGTCGGAGAGGGAGAGAGTAGTAATCTGAAGCTCATCGCGGAGTTCGGGAGGAGGAGCCACGGGGGCCGTCGGGGGTTGAGCGGTGGTGGAGTCACTAGATGACATAGCGACCTGGAGGAGAGGAGGCGCGGACAGAACCAGCGGACTGATGCACAGCAGAAGACAGGCCGCAGCGAGTACAAACACGCGCGACAAGAAGCGGGCTGGAGGAGGGCGCGGCAAGCTGGAGGAAGTCGCGGAGGAGAGGAACAGACCGCGGCGCACTGGAGCCGGGCAAGGAGAGCAGAGACAGGCCGCAGCGGTCAGAGAGAGGCCGCGCGGAGAAAGACAGGCCGCAGCGGGCAGAGACAGTCCTCGCGAACAGAGACAGGCCGCGCACAGGTAAGTCCGCAGCGGGCAGACACAGGCCGCGCGGATAGAGAGGGGAAGAGCCAGAGGAAACCGCGACCAAGATGCAGGTGAGAGAGGAACAACCCGCGCGGTCAGGCGGACCAGAGAACGGAGGAGAGCAAACCCGCGAGGAGAGAGACTCGAGCGGATAGAGCAGAGACCGCAGCGACCAACAAGAACCCGCAGAAGAGGCAGGCCGCAGAAGGCCGGGCGGGTACCGAGCAGAAGAGAGCAGGAAGAAGCCGCAGCGAGCTGGAGCAGGAGGGGCAGGCCGCAGCGAACCGGAGGAAGCCGCAGCAAGCGAGGGAGTCCTCCGCGAGCAGGCAATGAGAGGCGCAAGCCGCAGCGCGGGAGAACAGGCCGCGAGAGAGAGAGCAGTCTGGAGGAGAGAGAGAGGGAGGGTGGACCCACGGAGAAGAAGAGGGAGGGAAGGCTATAAAAGACGGAGGGGAGGGGTGGAACCACGGGAAGAGGAGTCCAAAGCAGAGGAGCAGAGCGGACAGACTGGCAGGCCGCAGGAGGCCAAGCGGGTAGCGGACAGAAACAGTCCGGGCGGGTAGAAAAAGACAGTCCGCTCAGTTCGAACCTGGCTCTGATACCATGTTGTAAAAGCTCAAAGCTTATATGTATTGCTCAGGTAGGTAAATACATGGAGAGAATACAAATATATAGGAATGAGGAGAGAAGAATAAATCCTATACAAGATGTGGGACTAAAGAAGGATGAGAGAAAGTAATAAGAGGGCTAATAAATGGGTCCTTTACATGGGCTTTTCTAATAGCTCTAAATTGGGTAAACATGTTCTCTCCCTTGAGTTAGTATCAAATTTATGTTTCTTTAAATTAATTCATGGGTTTGCCGTTACGTTCGCGCTATGAATATCGTTATTTCATAAGTTATTTGAACTCAGATTTTGCTTGTGGTAGTGTGGGTTCAGTAGAAGGTTCGACTCGTGAACGCGTGAGAGAACCACTCAAGCGAGGTTAACGAACCTCTCAAAGCTCAGAGCGACGACGTGTATTGCCCGCGCGAAAATTCAGATTTTGGCCAACTCGGCTCTCCATTTTCAAAATTAAGATTTCATTTTAAAAGTAATATCATAATTTAAGTTATAACAAAATAAATATTTGCTTAAAAATTTATAATTTAAATCCAGGTTACATCAGTAGCGGCGTTTAAAGATGGTCTTGGTGGTTTTTTGAGGTAGTTACTAACGGTTATAGGTAGTTATTAACCTAAGAGTGGAGGGGAGGAGTGAAGGAGACTGGTCGGCGTTTGAGGGATGAATTTTGGCGGCTTGGAGAGGGAAAGAAAGGAGATGCCCAATGAATGTAAAGGAAGGGGCGGGCCTAGGCTTCGGCACCTGGCTACAACACTGTAGGGGAATAACAAATCTAAAACTCATCTCCTAATTTCGCAATGATCTGAATTGAACTTCAAATCTCATATTTATAAGCTAAAATGAAAGCTACGAACGCCTATGATTGGCTGGCATGGAATACACATAAATGGTGTACGGAAAAATATGAAAATACATAGAAATTGTTGTGTCGATGCTCCGAACGTGAATACTGACTCAGATCGTTCATACGACGATCTTAACTCCACCTATGAATGTAAATCTGAACGGGCTATGATATTGGTTGGCCCGCTCGAGAACTATAATTATTTTATGGTCTTACACGACCAGTTATCTAGGTCGTTAATTAGTGTTATCATATGTTTATGTTATGCGTCTTTTATTAATCGAGTCGATGTACGAGTCCGTAGTGTTTTATTGTTTCATGTTTCTTTTTATTTGGGATTATTTATACGCATAAACACTTGTAGTGTTATTAGTAGACCCCTTTGGTCATGTATGAGCTTCGGAAATGAATTAATCCAGTTTTCCTTATCTTTCTAGTTCTCTCTTCTTCTCATTTCTAGGGTTAAGGCCGAGCAAGTGTCCCTCACTTCCTCTGCCCTCACATTCTATGAGGGTTGAGCTCGACTCTTCTTGTATCTCTGCCTTCACCGCTACCTCAGACGAAGTTATGGGCTAGGACCATAACATCTTGATCTCAGAGCCTCTGATCCCCCCTTCTCCCTGCGGCTAACAACATCACGTGCTCATCAGTCGTCACAGGCAATTCCGCGCCCGATTCAACTGCAAGCCTTTGTCTCATGTGCTAGATCCTCTCCAACACTAGCCCTCCGCTTCAACGACGACACACGACGCTAACCTCCTCGCAAAAGACCCCAAACTTTGTTCTCGTCGTCTGCAAAAGAAATTGACACCGCCTCCTTCCCCCTTAGACGCACTTGGAGAAGCCAGCCTGACGCTCCTTCCCTCATCGAAGCCTCGTCGTCATCTTTCTATGTGCTCGATCATCAATGCACAACATCGAGCCCAACACATCCCCTTAGTCCCCTGAGCACCCAGTGTCAACGTTATCGATCGTCTGTGTCACAAGCCTGCTTGCGATAAATCATGTTCATCGATCCCCCCGCTCGTTCTGCACATCAGCGAGTTTTGTGCATCGTCGATCCCTTTCAACTGGCCTCTATCGTTTCGATCCCCGCGCATTCGACAGCTTCCAAGGGTCATTTCTCTCCTCGAGCCCACCAAACCACAGTTGATCCACCCGATTCATTTGACTAATCGATTATTTTAACTAAATCTTATTTAGATTAATTAATTAGTTACTGTGGCATGATGACAAGGTCTGATGAGCAAGCCATCCTTCGTTTGATGTTCCAAAAGTTACTAGAGATGTCGACGTCATATTATGTCGCGTTTTTGCAACTTACTCGCAGCATTGACCGACACTTTTGGAGCCAATCCCACCGGTGTCGCTACAGATTCCACTTAAGCAATCTCCACTCCCACCGGTGCCCGAAGAAATTCCACCCCCTTGGTCGTTCTTGTCGTGCCACCACCGTCCTTAGTTGTTCACTCCTCGCATTTCACACAGTCGACATCGTCGCCCCCAGGTCCAGCGGTGGTGTCGCCTAAACAGGCGTTGTCATCCATTCTCGCGGTCTTAATGTCGCAGTGTAACACCTCCCCTGTAATGACCGTATAATATGGGTCCGGCCGGGGCCCCACAACATACAGACGTCACAGCTTTAGCATTAAAAGATGCTATGAACTACCCAAACTCAAAACTCAAAACCAAACAACAGCAGAAACAGTAAACAAGACCAGAAGCTATTCACATATAATAGTATCGAAACGGCCTTAGGGCCTTACAACAAAAGAGAGTCCAACTCAAAAGGTAACATCCACCAACAATGTTCATAAGCACTCCTAGACTACCTCGGCATGCAAGCCGGAAACAAGAGCATCAAACATACAATGTCACAAAATAGAGCTAGTACGAAACTTGAGACACTTTGTGAGGCTTAGGCATTTTTGGCCGGCGAGCTAGCTCCTGCTTGCGATCTTTGCCCTGTAAAAATTGGTTGTAACGTGGGTCAGCAAAGACTGACCTCAAACAGTGTAACAAACACATCTCCTCTCGGGCGCCCCTAACGGACCCCGGGGTACCCCTTCAACCTGCAAGTCAGCACTTCGTATACCATATACATAAACAAGTAAAGCTCTAAAAGAACAGTTTTGGATGTCTCAAGCAACAAACACGTTTTCAATATTGAGCATAAAATAAAAAGGGGTCTACTATGCAGCATGTATGTAAAACCCGGGCTTCACCCAAAGCACTCTATTGCGTATGCAACTAGCACATCATCATAACATCTGGGTACTTCTAATTTCCCCATTGGCGTTAAGCCACAAACAAAATGGTACTGTCATTCCCCTAACGACATACAAGCCGTCACACGGAACTCTTGTCAAGGCCCCACCCGCTCATGATTCTTAGACCCGGGCTTGCCTGCAAGCTCTGACTTCTCGCGTCAGGATTCTGTCTCACACACTGACCGATTCTAAGAACCCTTGTTGGACCCCACCCGCTCATGGCCTCATTGTCCGGGCTTGCCCCATGCTTGGCGTTCACTTCAACCTCACAGAAGGGGACTAGTCTCGCCGGGACACTCTCCCCACATGACTTGTACGTCACGGGATAGCCAGCCGACCACGGAGACAAAGTCGCGTCTTAGCACATCACAATCCATAGACATTCTCACCCTAATCCATCATTTGTACTGCAACGTCCCCGCGCACCAAGGAAACCATCTACTGTCAATGCGGAGCTAACCTTGTCCAAGGAAACCATCTACCGTCATTGAGGAGCTAACCTTGTCCGGTTTCGGCTACACGTACTCACTCGAGAAAAGGAGGAAAACACAAACATCACCAACGGCATCTTGCCACAACGGATTTCTACAAAATCCTTAAGGCTCGTTATGCAACATCACCGAGTCGGACTAACGGTCGCGACCACGGCTTCACCCACCATGCCTAATCCACTAACGGAGCGGATCTCTAATGCAAAAACATGTCGGGGACGGACTCAATCGACCCGGAGATTCCTCTTGAGCCATGGCGACCCAAACCCCTCTCATTTGAGAGATTTGGTGCCCAAAAGCTTGAAAGAAAAGATGTTAAACACGCATCCTAAAACCAAGAGGAGAAGTGTCGTTACCTTACGACCTCTTCCTAGCCATAGGAACTTAGCCGGATGAAAACCACCGCAACGGACTTGCCTCCGCGGATCTGGACTTGGCTCGCGATTTGGGGCTCCGAAGCTTCTCCGGCAGCCGGATCTCTCCTTCACCTTCTTCCTTGCTCTCCCTTCTCTCTAAAACCTTAGAAAGAGAAAATTGAAGAAGAAATGAGGGTTTCAAACCCTATTCTCGGACATAACTCAGCCAGGACAGCCCTGAACCATCAGATCCTAAAAGAAGGAAATAAATGGCCACGATTCGCACTTAAAACCAAAACTCCTGGGCCGAACACGGCTTGAGACACGCCCGTGTCCAAGGCCGTGTGCCTCAATCGACGCCGAAACCGTCGTACCCAGAACAGGACACGGGCTCTGAACACGCCCGTGTCAGAGTTGACACGCCCGTGTCAGAGTTGACACGCCCGTGTCACTCAGTACACGGCCGTGTTCCTGGGCGTGTTCCTCCATCGACGCAGGACCAAACACAACCCGAGAAGAACACGGGTACTCAACACGCCCGTGTCACATTTGGCATGCCCGTGTCAAACACGAAGACGCCTAGGCTCCAGGCCGTGTTTATCCCCTCACACGGCCCGGCTAAAAACCCGAGCAGGACACGACCTGGGACACGCCCATGTCTCAGGCCGTGTTCGTACTCTCGACGATCGTCGAGCGTGTTTTCGTCGATCGTGCGAAAATCGTCGAACCCAAACACGACACGGCCATGGACACGCCCGTGTCCTAGGTCGTTTTCACTGTCTCGACACTTCGTCGAGCGCAGTTCGTCGACCACCCGAGTTCTCCATCGAACCCGAGCACGACACGGCCATGGACACGCTCGTGTCCTAGGCCGTGTGACCCCTTACCAAGACTCAAACTTGGCTCTGTACGATGTCCGTCCCTCTTTCGAATTATGGGGCGTTACACGCAGCCTCTGCTCCGGTGGCCCCATTGAAGATATTTCGTCTAACGATCATCCTCACATTGAGGTCGCCACTTTCGATCGGCGCAAGTCACATTCATTTAGGACCTCCATCATCCTGTCTGACGGTCTTCCTTTCGCAAGCGCTTTTGTCAAGCCAGATCCCTGCAGTCTCTCGTGACGTTTGTACGCACAACGATGGCCCGCCACTCGATGCAGTTTCCACTATAGCGACGTGCAATCAGGAACTGTTCTGGTAGGAAATTAAGGAGATAGATGATCACGTCGTGCAAGTTTCGCTCGAGTATGAGGACAAGCTCGATTTGAAGGGCGGGTGGGATGTTATGGTCCTACACGACCGGTTATCCACGTCGTTAATTAGCGTCGATGTGTGCTCATGTTAGGTGTCTTTTATTAATCTAGTTGGTGTACCAGTTCATAGTGTTTTATTGATATTTTCTTAGATTTTGGACATGTGATTAAATTCGTGGATAGGAAAGTGTGGCTTGAGGAAGAAACAAAATATTTTGATACAAAGAAACCGGATACAAGGACCACAACATAAACCAACGGGAGGTTTCTTGGATTTGTTTTTAATTTAACCATAGTGAGATATGGTGCTAAACGATAAAATATTAGGTGATTATGAATTCTAATTATTGAATTAAGATGGGTTCTGCTTCATTGATCTTAATTGGCCCAAATTGCTTTTCAGCAACTCAACTACCCAACCAAGTTCAAAGTTCCATGAGAACATGAAGACCGGACAAGGAGATTTATCCCAGTCCAAAACATGAAGTTATAAGAATCAAGCTTAGTAAAATTGGGTGGTTAAGATCTTGATCCCTGAAAACTTTTTTAAGGTATAGATCTTAATGCTTGGCGGTGATCGTTTTGATTACCTTGACATCAAACAAAAGAAGTAAAGACCACAACTTTTCAAGTAAAATCACATGTTTAATGAGGAATGTTGCTTAAACTTGGCATGACTCGAAAGTGCTTACATAGAAAGCCTAAGACGAATTAAAAAACATTATGTACAAATTTTCTCAACTGATACTTGTATTTTTCTTCTCGAGGACTACACTCCCCGTCAATGCCCGGTCTAAAAGCAGTTCAGCAATTATATTCATTGAGAATGCGACAAGGTTCAATACCAAAAATCATATCCGTACATTAAAATCGTTTAATTAGAAATCATCAATTTTCTGATCAATAGTCCAGGTGAAGCTGTATTAATTATGATCCAAAAAATTGCACAATCCAAAATAAATAATGCCAAAATACTTAAAAGAACCTTCTGCCTCGGCAATATCAGCTACAAGTTGAAATAACTCGATTCCTTTTGTAAAGCTCTTAACTTTCCAAAATCTTTGGAGCTTCATAATGCCATCTTCATGTAACAATTTCCAATCTCGCACCTTGAAGAATACAAGGTTCAAAAACATGCATATTGAAACTCTAGTGGATGAAGATAGCAAAAGGGTAAGACAACACCTGTTTAAGTAGTTCATTTGCTGTTTGGTCTTCCATGGGTTGCATATTCGAGTAACAAGAGACACATTTCTTCACTGACAAATCTTCGGTTTCTCATCAGAGACAAATATCAATAAATGGCAATGTCATTATCTCAGAATCATAAACTCCATTACAAATAGACATCAAACATGCAATATTGGTTATCATTGATATTTTGATTCATATGAAACTTAGCAAGTTTTAACATAAGATATAATCAGATACTTCTGAAAAACTAAGCAGAATACAACACATCTTGTAAGTAATTTTACATCCAACAAGGTTCGTGGATAGAAGTACAAACATGCATGAATCACTCGTGTGAAGTAACGAAGCAAATATGTATTTCAAACGATGACTTGCACCATTTCTATTTCTCATAATTTGAATGCTACCATCATGAGTGCATGAGGGGTATAGATTTTTATTCATAATGAGAGATCAAGTAAGAAGATGCATATCTCCATCCACTTACAAACTACTAGTCTCCAACATCTATACTATTCTATAAATGAACTTGGCATTAAGGTAATTTTCCCGCGCTCCTCCCTATTGTCGTGTATATCCATTCCCGTGCACAGAAACTTTTCCCTATTCTCACTTCTCTACCGCTCAAACCCTCCTCGCCGTCTTCTCCAACCAGACATTTTCCACGCGCCATCCTCCACGCTCCTTCCTCCATACATCAACGGTATCGACAGACCATACTCGTGTCATCTCCTTCGTCCATCCATCAGCGGCATTCTCAACACGACATCCTCCCAATGCGGAAGCAGCCTAGGTAATCCTGCAAACCCTCGGGCTTCTTCATGTTTTTCCTACCATCTCGACTGTCACTTCTCCGTCTGGCCTTCCACTCATTGAATCCACCGAACGCAGCTATTAGTGCATCAAGATCCTCCTATTCCCAAAGATTTTTGTCTTCAAAATCCATTGAATGTCTTCCTCCCTCTACCCAGCGGTTGGGATTTCCTTCGGTATAGATGTATTCTCTGTGAATACCAGTAAAATAATCAGATTTGTTCTCTCTTTTAGGTCGTGGGTCGTTCGATTCTATCAGCATGACGCAGATTATAAAATGCATTCCCCAGCCGGAGTTAAATCGCCAGTACAATACTGATTTAAAGCATCCAAGGAAGTATTATTCAACACTCTAATGATTATTAAGGTATTTCAATTTCATCTAAACTGCCAAATGTGCTCATCGAATTCTCAGAGAGGTTATATGGTATGGCTTCTCCTTTTTTAACTTCTTTATTTTATTTCTTCAACTTCATATCATAGGAAATTATAAATGTATCGCTGTCAATTTTTAGTTTTCCTCTTTTATAACTCTCATGCTAAATGCGTTATGTGTGGCAGGTCTATGATGAAATGCTTCAAAGAAAAATAAATTAGGTTATATATTCACAAGGTTTCATCCATTTGTATTATCTATAACATACAATGTCATCCATCTTTTTTATTCCAGAATTTACCAATCCATACTTTCATCCATTCTTAAGCTATGTTTATCACTATTAATATTAGTATTTTGGGGGAATCTTAGTTTTGGATTGGAAGCAATAAGAATCTTGACTAAACTGGTGCATGACTTATTAGCTAAAAAACACAATTCTTACCTTCATTGATCCATTATTTATGACGATTGCTTTGACATGGCGTCGGAGGAGAAAGCGGCGCAGGTTCTGGTGCCATTTAGGGCATCAACCGTCTTCTTCTTCTGGGTTTCTTGCTCAACGCATTGCATGTGTGCTTGAGTGCTTCCGATTTCTTCCTCTGCGCAGGTACATGTTTTTCTACTTTTTGGTTTTTTATATTACTCCTCTACTTTCACCGTGTCTCGCTTCACTGAGTTTGTGGCAAATTGAAGTTTTATTGCATTCAAATTTCAGAGTGGATTTTAAGAAGAGTCGTAGCAGATTGATGCCTTCAAGAAAACGATTTTATCTTTTATTTCAATCATTTTCTTCTACTTTTTCCATTGATAGATTTTAACATTTCTCTTATAGCTTCAAAAAAGGATTAAAAGTGTTGAATTAAAGCAGATATATTCAAGACCCGATGTGGTCAGGTACTATTATTTGCCAATGATTAAATTTATAGCATTTTTCATCATATGTCATGATTTGATCAACCATTCATACAAAATATTAATGCCATTGGTATCTTAGATGAGTTATATCTTTCTTTGAATTGATAAATTTTTTTTTGAATTGAAGCGATTCAGTTAAAGATGTGTACATTTATTTGTATTTTTTTGTAAACAAAAATCACCTTTATTTAATTTAGATAGTGTAACATTTGTTGTGCCGTAAATACCGTCCAAAACCCTCCTTTTTTCAAAACATGTAATTTTTAGGTCATTTCCAAATTCCCGCAAGAGAGCATCCAGTGAAGCCTCGCCACTTGGTTCTCCATCCAAATCAAACTTCGTCATGTCATTTGCATTACATGTCATTTTATAGTAGTGCTCTTATAGCTACTCACAATTGGGAAGGGTTGGGGGGTGAATTTCTACTTGCCTTGCTTATAAAATGCCTTCAATTCATATCAATAGTCATGTTGATTTTCTTTGTGATTTTGTGCATAAATTCTTATTGTGCCTTGCTTCCCGACATCACTGGAGGAAAAAAATTTAAATAATCAAGTTGATTTTCATTGTAGTTTTGCGTCTAATTTAGGTTATTACTTTTAGTATATGTCGCTTTCTATACTTTATTTAACTCTTTTCAAGCCTCTTTGATTTCTGTTCCAATTCAAATGTTCATGCAAGTAATTAGTTCCAATTGCAAAATTGTTTTAGGTTGATAAGGACATTTTTTTGGTGTCATTCCTCACCAAGGTTCTCTCCAATGATTGCTTCGCATAATTAATTTTTCACGCCCGATTGCTTATTCTAGGTTCGCAATCAATTTCTATATCTTAAATAATTATTTTTACGCCTCTTAGATTTCAATTTCAATTTAAATGTCCATGTACGTACAACATTTTTTGTGTTATATTTAATTTAGTATGTATGCATCCAAATTACAACTAATTCTATATAAATTATATTCTATACTTCACTTTACTTGACATTTAAAGCATCAATTGAAACTAGCTTTTTTACACGGCATCAACTCTGGCCAACAAATTTTATTATAATTTTTACAATTCTGTCAACCAACTCTTACAACTTTTAATATAATTATTATTAGCCATTGTAAAACATCTCACCTTTAAGGATGTGTCCACTATGTTAACCTGTTGAAATCTCAACATCAAAAAAATCTTTAAAATATTAGCTAATTCTTTTACAAAATCTACAAATTAGGCACATTTAAGAATGATTTCTTTTATAATGCTGATTCTTTTTACAGTTCATGACATAATTAGTAACATGTCGGTCTCACGACAAATGTCGCAGCATACGACAAATATTGCTACTCATGACAATTGTCGCCGCCCATGAGAAATATCGCCGTCCACGACAAATGTCGCCCCCACGACAAATGTCGCCCCACGCCAAATGTCGCTTTCACGGTAAATGTCGCGACAAATGGCGCCCCCACGATAAATGTTGCCGCCCACGACAAATGTCGCCCCCACGACAAATATCGCCTCCCACGACAAATGTCGCCGCCCACGACAAATATCGCCGTCCACGACAAATATCGCCGTCCACGACAAATGTCGCACCCCGCCGAATGCACCCGGGGCCAAAGGCCCGTGCTGTCACTCGTTAGAATATAAAATATTTCTAATAAAAAATAGATATTAAACTGTCAAAATTAGCTAAAATCGTGTTGAAGTATAGACTTCTAGGGTAGTCCCGTGTAAAAATGATGCAGAACAGGGCTGTGTGAATGGCTATGACGACACGCTAATGCAATCCTATGTGCATATTTGAAATGAATGTGATCAAGTCCAACCTAAATGATGTGTGCACGTGTTCAATTTATCTGGAACTAAACGTTAGTAACAATTTTATAAGAGGCTAGCAAATCAACACAATGTTCACAATAATTTTCACGCGTATAAGCAAACAATCACGAATAAGTTTTATAGGATTTCAAAGAAACTAAACAAAAGCGCTAGCAATCACAATAACCAAATACATATAGCATGTCCATCCAAAATTCAATAGAAAGGAAATAAGGATAATACCATAATAAGCGCAAAAAGGAATACGGTAGCGGTGGCGTGCGCGGCTCCTCAAGATGAATGCAGCAACGACTGTGAAGTGATAAACTATACTCAGACCTGATGGGAATGAGGAGAGGCATGAATGTGGGGATTTGCAGCAGACTAATAGAGAACTGGAGTTGAGGGGAGCAGAAAATGATGGGTTGGACTAGTATGGATATAGAGGAGTGTTGGATGGACCAAAACGGGATGTTGGAGGTGAGTTGCGGGGTGTCTGAAGGCTGGCGCACGCAGTAGGGAGAATAATTAGGTTTACAGCTGGAGAATAACATGAGAGTTGCGGTAGAGGCTGAGAGATGTGGTTTAAGGTCTTTGATGGCGGTTCCAAGACAGAGATGGGGTGGGAGGAAGAAACTCAGTGGAGAATGAGGTCGGGCTACTGTTTGTGGCTTCTGGGAGGATTCACGATTGGGAACAGAGTGGGAGGAAGTGACGCAGCAGAGGAACGAGGACGGGTTGATGTTTGTCGCTGGTTCTCGTTCCCTTCGGGAGGAAGACGACGAATGAGGGTGGTTTCTGCGCCGTAAACGTGAAATCGAGTGGCAATTTAGCGATTGTAGGGGGAGGAGATGATCAGGACCATTGGAGTTGGAAGTTGAATGCGGTCTTCAGGCAAGGGAAGGGGGCGATGAACAAGGGGAACGGGTGGTTTTGGAGTCGTGCAGGGAGGAGATTGTATAGGAACCAGCTATTGGAGGGCTGAGATGGCAGGATCGTGAGAAAGTGAATAAGTGGAGGGAGGTTTCACGAGAAAAAACAAAATAACTAAAAAGGATAACTGGAACGTCACACCCCAGGATCTCACGGCGTCGCACAACGATATGATTGTCGATTATGAATTCACTGACAAAATAAACAATGAATCAAAATGAGAACACCCAACCATATTTATAACGAGAGGGGCGGTTGGGCACCCGGTGTGAACAACTATGATCATTTGTTACACTCGGTGTCCTAAAACGCTAAATACAAGCCCCAAGAAATAAAATAAAATACACATAAATGTAAAACGATACTCCGAATGTGCTCGCGGTCTCGGATCGCCGATCCCATCAAAGCATCTCAAGCAAAAATGGGTCCTGCCGAGTAGTGGTCCGATCTCCTCCATCGAACACGATCGTGCGACCGATCCCCATCAAAAAATCGGGGTCCATTCAATTGGGTAGAATTTGGGCTTCGAAATTGAAACAGGAGGTATAATTTCATTGAAATGGACATCCAATTTTAATTGAGGATTTATATTAGCAATCCTATTAGCGATATTCGCAACCCAATAAAACCTAAAATTAAAACTAATTTCATTTATTCTTTTCCTCTAATTGTAGCCCCCACCCGTTTTCGCCTCGGTCTCGCCTACCCTGACCCTGATTCGTGACCTACACCAACTCAACCCACAAAACTCGTACCGCCACCACCGTAAAATGCCACTCGTCGCCTACTCCAGCCGCCAGTTGGTGTCGCCTGCGGGGAAGAAGCCCAACACTACAGGTAAATATCTCACCAGTCACCACAACAGGTATTTGGCATGTTTAGCCAAGAAAGAGCTATTTTGATGATTGTTGTTAGCTGATATAGATTGGTGATCAAGTTGTTCCGAGTTCACCGAAGTTTGTTGGGGCGACGGGTAGAGCTTCATTCTCCGGTCAAAAGCATTGACGTTAATCTCTTCAGTTGAATTCGGCTCTCTGCCGTGGTTTTCTCACAACATTGTCGAAAACTTCAATGGCTCTGCCCCTCCTCAAGTGTTCGCTGGACAGTAGAGTGTTGCTTGCCATGTTCTTTTCAATATCATATCTTGACATATTAAAGATTGTGACAACATTAGTCCCGTGGAACTTAATGTCGGCAATGTTGTAAGCTTTGACAGCTAATTCCTGAGTGCATGA
The DNA here is from genome assembly GCA_039583875.1 of Platanthera guangdongensis. NCBI lineage: Eukaryota > Viridiplantae > Streptophyta > Magnoliopsida > Asparagales > Orchidaceae > Platanthera > Platanthera guangdongensis. The sequence goes on along the minus strand of CM077154.1, from coordinate 125,865,966 downwards.
GATTATTATGTGCTTGAAATTAGTCAAACAAGTGAGGTTGGGAGGTTGTAGGAAGGTTGAATAGTCAAACAAGTGCTTTATTTTCATAGAGAAAGCAATCTTATGAAAAAGGATCATGTACAACAGGGAATAGGGATAAAGAACAAGTTGTCCCATCTTTTGCAAAAGTAAATGTTAGCCTTAAATGAGTGATTCTGATTGTTCTTTTTGGATGCAGATTGGTTTGCATGGTAAGACTGTAAGACATGTAAAGTTTGCTAAAAAAAATAGAGTTGAGAAAAATTTATGTGTTAAGGCCAATGTTGTCAGGATCGCGATCCGAATTGTAGGAACGTACGATCCTAACGATCCGAAAATGAAAAACTGATTTGGATTACTCTTGGGATTTGTTTTGGTTCCTCTATAGGTGGGATTGCGACTCAGATCGTAGGATTGTGATCCTAAGACCGATCCTACCAATTCAGATCTTGATTGTAATTAAAGGATTCAAATTCAATTATATCCAAACCCACATTATAACTAAATCATGAACCTCTCAATAAATCATAATATTGGGCATCACTCTGCAACCCTAATCTCGAGCCCCTCCCCACCTTGGTTCCTTCTCGCTTTAAGCTCACACTTCCTCCATTGCCCTACTCGCTTCCTCCAGTGTCCGAGACACATTCAGTTTTCCTTTCTTACATGCTCCAGTATGTCTTTGGGGGTATTAACCCGTATCTGACGAATCCAACCCACATGCATCAAATGATTCCAGACTGCATGTATCTAACAATTCCACAACAGACATCTAGCTTGCATGTAGGACTATCGACTCCATGTAACAACCCTCTAGGATCCTTCACTTTCAATTTAGGTATTTATTTATGAATGCATCATAGATTCATAATGTAATTATGATGTCATAACTTTCATTCATATTACACTGTCCTTTTATTAGTTATTACAAAAGAATATATTAAATTGTATTGTATATATTGTTTTCAATGGAAATGATGAGAGGATTTTGGTACATAGGAGGTTTTACAGGATTTGTATAATTATTTTTTATGTTGAGGGCTGAAGGTTCTCCCCATATATCTCCGCTAGAAGTTTTGAGGTTTATTCACATCTTTTTGAAGTATTAAAAATGACAAGTTTCATTGAGTTTAAAGCTCAATGAATCATTGCATCCTGACCTTTATATAAGCATAACTTTTCATTTAAGTATTACCTTGATATACTTGTTAAGAATTTGTATTAATGGTTCTGTGCTTGCTCTCCATCCTGCAAATAAGAATTGTAATTTGATATTTTTAGTGGTGCTTACTTTATATGCACTTATTTAGAAATTAGAACGATATATCTTTTTTATTAATGAATCTCGTAAGATTTTAAGATAGGAGTGACACCAATTGAAGAGAAGATGCGAGAAGCTCGACTAAGATGGCCTGGACACGTACAAAGGAGACCATTAGAGACACTTGTTAGGCGTTGTGAAATTCTAGTCACTAGGCATGTTAGATGAGGGACGGGTAGACCAATAAAGACTTGGAATGAAACTATAAGGTAAGACATGATATACTTAGGCATTAGTGAGATTATGACAAAAGATAGGGCAGAATGACGACAAAGGATCCATATAGCCCCCACTATAGTGGGATAAAGACTTGAGTGTTGTTGAAACTCGTAGGATCTTACGATCCTCGGTTCGATCCTACGATCAGATCTGATCCAACTTTGAAACGATCCTACCTAGGATCCCGATTCTGACAACCTTGGTTAAGGCACCCTTGACATTTTGTTTAGTCTCACATATGATATGTAGTCTCACATAGGATTGCTCTTTTGTTAGCATTTTTTGGTCTTTTTTATTGTTACAGACCATTATATGTTACAAAAATTGATTTTGGGCTACGAATATCGGGTGGATTGCGAATATCAATTGGATGGGGTGTGATTAATAACGAAGGGCTGCAAATATCAATTGTGGGGCTGCTAATATAAATTCCCTTTTTATTTCATAGCCCCAATTTCATCCAAATGAACGGACTTGCATGGATTATGTTAAATTGAAAAGGATAATAAATGTTAGGGCACACCTTGAGATGTGGAACAAGCACTAAAAGTCCTAAGAGGCGGTGCTCGAAGAACATGACGAGATTGAATCTTAATGGATATCCAATTGCATGAACTGCATGAATACAGTATGCCAATCTTAGATATCAAAATTAAAGTTTCGTGGAAGGTGATCGTTCTACCCGGTGAAGAATTCGAGAAACGAGGAAATAGAGGATCATGAGGAAAAGATTAATGGCGATCAGAGAATAATGAATCGCATACCGTCCATTTCCGGCGAAGAGAATATCGGAGGAGGATGAAGCGAAGTTCAGCCGCTGCGTCTGAGAAGCGCGAATACAGTAGCCCGAAACAAGTGCTGGATCGGTGTTGAACTTGGAGTGGAGGGTTTGGAGAAGGATGCGTGATTGCGCACAAACGCGGGTCATTTTTTCCCTGCGCAGGGCGAAATCTACTGTTTTGCGCCGTATTTTTCTTAAATATGATCATTGTGGCGTCCATTTCCAACGGAACCGGGCTTACCGGAATTTTGCTTCCAAAGCAAAATTTCACATTTCCCTCATTTCCGCTATTCCCGCTAACCTTCCAGCTCCTCGACCCAAGCCTTTTGACCTGAAAACACAGCCACACGCATGGGCGACTTCTCAACCTGGACCCTCCTTCACCTTCCAGGACCTTGACGCAGTTCCTACCCGGCCACGAATCCGGCGAGCTCAAACTTGTAAACCCGAGCTCTTCGGAGAATCATGTTTTCAAGTCCTGATATTTCTGAACCCGAGCTCCCGCAAGTGGAGGAGCATTTAATTTCTGAAGTGCTCCCGCAACCTGAGGAGCAGGTAATTTCTGAAGAGCTCCCGCAGCAGGTACTTTCTTTCGTTTTTTTGGTGTAATCTGAGTGTCTTCCGATCGGATTTACTAGATAATATGCAACGTTGTAGCTACGTCCGACCGGATATAGTCAGTTTTTTTTTGTAACCTGAGTGTCTTCCGATCGGATTTAATAGAGAATATGCAACGTTGTAGCTACGTCCGACCGGATATAGTCAATTCTTCCCTGGATTTCCTGCAGATAGAAAACTGTATATTCATGTTTTTTTTTCTGATTATTTTTCTTTAGGCAAGCTCCGTTGTTGTTTTCCCAACAGTACATTCAGAGGTAGATGCATGCAAGTTGTATTGTGATTATGCTCATCATGCTGGTTTTAGCGTTCGTAAACAACATATTTGATATTTGACACATACTCGAATTATAAAGATTAGAGAGTACTCATGTTCCAATGCTGGTTTGAAGCGATCCATTCCAACCGTGCAAGGTGCTGAAGGTTCAAAGAAATGTCACAAACTAGATACTCGTGCTGGATGTAAAGCATGCATACAGTTCACCGTAGATGTAGAGGGAAAGAATTGGAAAGTAACCAAATTTGTAGAAGAGCACAATCATCTTTTGGTTTTGGAAAAGGATATTCATTTGTTGCGGTCTAACAGGAAAGTATCTGATGATCAGGGCAGTCTTTTGAAGAATTTGACTGGAGTAGGCATAAGGACGTCTGATGCGTACAGGTTTATTGCTGGGGAGGTGGGTGGTTTTGAAAACGTTGGTTTTTAAAAAAGTGATGTGTACAACTATGTTCAGCGAGAAAGATATGCTCTTATAGAAGTCGGCGACTCGAATAGCTTGTTGAAATTATTCAAGGAAAGACAAATGGAAGATAGTTTGTTTTCTTTTGATGTCCAAACTGATGAGTTCAACAGGCTTACAAGTTTTTTTGGATGGACGGTCATAATAAAATTGACTACGACAGTTTTGGCGATGTGATTATTTTTGATACAACCTATCGCCTCAACAAATATAACTTAGCTTGTGCTCCTTTCATCACGGTGAATCATCATTGGCAAAATGTGTTAATTGGTGGGGCCTTTATAGCCGCGGAAACAATTGAATTTTTTGCTGGGTATTTGAGACGTTCCTGAGATTTGTTAGCGGGAAGCAACCAACCACCATATTCACAGATCAAGACGAAGACATGGCGGTTGCGATTGCTAGAGTTTTCAGCAGTAGTCGTCACCGGCTTTGTCAGTGGCATATTTCCAAAAAAGCCCCGTCTAAGGTGCCAACCTTCAACCATGACAAGAGTGTACGATCCTTATTTTACCATTGCATGAGCAAATGTGATACAGAGGGTGAGTTCGATACTCATTGGAACACAATGATTTTAAAGGGACATTTGGAGGAACAACAAGTGGCTGGAGGATCTACACAAAATTAGAAGTGGTCCACAGCCTTTAATAAGGATATCTTAGACCTGGGCATATTATCCATCCAAAGAAGTGAGTCTGCCAACAATGGTTTACATGGATGTTCAAAAGCCACCAGTTCGTTAGTTGATTGCTTTAATGGGATGGAAAAACTAATTTCATCTTGGCGACGGTCGGAACAAGAAGAGGACTTCAGATACAAGGAAGGTAACATTACTCTAAAATTTAAAAATTGTTTGCATGTCAAACAAGCTTCTAAAATATACACAAGAAAGATGTTCTCCATCTTTGAAAATATATATTTAAGGTGCAATCAGTGTGGGCATCATAGTAGAGATCCAAAACACTGATAATGAGGTTATATTTGTCACTAGGCATTGTGATGGGACAGAACATGATAAAAAGTGGATTGTCAAACTTGATCCAACAACATTCGATGCAGAGTGTTCGTGCAAGGGATTTGAAACAAAGGGGATGTTATGTCAACATATCTCGAAGGTGTACATTTCGAAAAATTTGAAGCATATTAACCCTAAGTACATGATCAAAAGGTTCACTCGCACGGCCAAACAGGATTTGTACTTTTCAAAAACACCCTGCACAAATGTGTTGGATTCAAATGTAGTGTTTAGAAGTCATCTAACGCGTTTCACATACGAGTTGGCAATAAATGTTGAGAATTGTAACGCTGCGAAGGAGCATGTAATAAAGGTTATGACTGAGTTGGGACGAACGACGGGAGAAATGGTTGAGAGGGATGGAACGATGAGAAAAGGTTCGGTTGCTGATGATAAGGAAGGAGAAGGGCATGTAAGGAATCCGGCGGTTGTTCGACCAAAAGGATTATCAAACACAAGGTTGAAGAGTCATTTTGAGAAGCCTGCCAAACAACCAAGTAATTTATAGATTTTTTTCCATTTTCCTAATTTGTCGACATTTACTATTATAGATCACATTATAATAATATCTATTTCTAACTAATGTTTATGTTTTACAGGGAAAAAGATTGACCACCCTAAGATGAAACCAGCTGTGAACGTGAACAATGATCAGATTAGAGAAATAAATTTTATCGGAAGTTGCACATTCGGAGGCGAATCGGCCTCTACGCAATTCCCGACAAGTGATTACGAAAATGATGACTTATGTTTGTCATTGTCGTTTAACTTTAGTTGTGCGCCCGATGTCTTGAAAGGATGATGTTGTACTATGTTCAGTTAGAAGTTAGAAATATATGCATGTAGATTTGCCACATTTTTTAACAGTACTCATATAATAACTACTTTATCAAAAGTAAGATTACCAATTAGCAATATTAAGATTACCAATTAGCACTATTATTAGTCTTAATAACTTAGCAGAAGTTCTAATCAGCAGCAAAGGAAAACAAAAATTAGCTATCTGGACCCTAAAAAAAACTGATATCTAGTCGGATGATAAAATCACGAACACAAAAAATATGTTGCATAATTCAGACGCTTCTCCCAGGGTGTAATGACTATCTATAGCCTAAACAGGAGTTGTATTCAGCAATAACCAATCAGTAGGAGTTGTATTCAACAATAACCAATCAGCAACAGTTCTAATAAGTTTATATAACCAATGACAGATCACATATAATATTGTCATATACTATTCTAATCGGCTGTTCTAATCAGTAATAACAATCAGCAGCAGTTCATAGATATTGTTCACTCCTTCCCTGTTATAACAAAACACCGTATTAAATCGCACGCAATCTGGGCCCTAAATTTCGGCATTTGAAGGTGCCAATCTGTATGTCTGCTCCAACATATGAGCTCCCTTGATGTTATCGTCTCCATGTATTTTATCACAAAGACACCACAGTCATCAGCGTTGTTCTGTGTTGGGGCAGCATTCACCATTGTGATTGGCCACTCGTGCATATTTTCTGGAAGTGCATCTCTACGTGACTTGTACAACCCAGTTACCTGCACAAAAATAAAGGGGAATTAGACGGAACCATTTCAATCTAAAAAGTTGCAAGTCCTAGTTGCACAATATACCACATTTCGAAGATTATGTTTGTGTGTCTTATTTGGCATTGAATCATAAAAATGTCAAGTTTCTCGTTGCAAATTGCACACTAGAAGTGTCTAATGGCTTCAATTGTTGATGTAAACTGGCATCAATATTATGTCGGAGGCTTGTACATTTGGTGCCGTGAGATGTGAAATAAGAATTTCGCTATTTTTTACACCAGAACTTTTTTGATACTGTAAAATAAAAAGGACTCTAATCAAATCATTAAGTACAAAAATTGTATACTACATTGATCTATAAATATTTTGCAAGTTCGAATACCCAGAAGTTCACTGAAACATAAATAAAGTTGCACCACTCTAAAGGTGATGCGCTCCTTCGATTGCTCAAAACAACTGCAAAGGCATCCAAGTGTGAATCACTCAGCCAGCTCTTATGCAGCAAGTCATCAATAAATTTGCGTGACAAAACATTATTATCACTTTCTATTACCACGGTGTCACTACATAATCAAATAAATCAGTATTATTAAATAACAAGGTAATGGTTTCAAATTTGTATTTATACAATGATGTCAACGCAGTAATAATTACCTCAGGGGGAATTGCCTGATCGTTGATTCAATCAATGCCAGGTCGGACTCGGATAGATGTATCCGGCCGGGGAAAGACATTCCCTTCCCCCTCTCTTTTCCTCATAGGTGTACACCTCCCCTCTTAACTTTCTTGCCCTTCCTAACCCTGATACTAATTTTTGTGGTTGGGGCATACTCTTCGACATCTAAAATGGCAGGGGATGCTTTGGAGGGGGTGGGTCCGGTGGGATCAGAAGGAGAATCACAAGCAGGTTGGGTGGATGGAATGTGATCCTTTGGATGCGAGAGTGAATTTATTAGGCTGACGATAAATTTAAATTTTTCTTCGCAAAATGAGCGTAACTCCCTAATCTCTTTCTTGACATTACTAATTTCACGAGAGATGAACCTCTTCATCTCCTTTTCTGTCTTCCACTCCATTTCTTCTTTAACTTTCTTCTCTTTTTTTGGTTCATCCTTCTCTCCACTTCTCTTTCTTTTTTCCCCTTAGGTGCCTCAAATGAGGACTCCACCTCATCATGTCCTACAAGGTTTTGCTCCTCCTCGGAAATATTCAAAAAACTTGTAGAAATCTACAATTAAAAAGAAATATCAGAAAAAGTATTAAATAACAGTAGATGATAAGTGTGCATACAAATCTTATAGCAAATCTTATAGCAAATCTTATAGTAAATCTTATAGCAAATCTACAATTCACCTAAAAAAAGTATATCGACCTAGATGATAACTGTGTACAAATCTACAATCTACGATCTACAAATCTACATAAAGTAAGCAAATCTACAATCAACAGTCTAAATTTATAAAACATAAAAAAGTATACAAATCTATAATCTACATTTCACCTAAAAAGGCATATAAAAAAGGTATTAAATAGAGCTAACCTCCTTTTTCGGCCACAACCTCGATGATAACTGTGCACAAAACTTATAGCTGAAGCTGGCCTTTGCAGACCAGCGACATATCTGGGGTCTCGCCAATGCATCTTTAGGGACCTGTAGGTTAGTGTGCTCAAGTAGCCAAACCTACATGAAAAGGTTTAAGTTAGTTTAAATTTATTTAAAAATAAATATGAAATTTAAAACAAAAAAATTACTTACCACCAAAATAATAGAACACCCTTCAAGATAGCCTAAACTTGAAGGTTCTTCCCTTTTGCAGCTCAATTTATGTAGGGGGGTAAGCCGTGCATTGAGAAATCCGTGGATAGCCTTTGCCCAATTATATCTCCTGAAGTCCTCCAATCCACCAATTTGTTGAAGACATTCAGGAATTCCTAGGGACTTCAGCGGGAAAAAAAATTTAGCTACAGCATATTTAACAAGGGCATCCACCCTTCTCTCCTCCACTTCTTCAGAATCTGCTTCATTAGCTAGCTGGTTCAATTCAGCGACTATGTCGCTTTGTTTCATCTCAGAGAATGAGATTCTATGAAAATGAAAGTCGTCTCCCCTATTGGGTAGCCCTAAAATGAGCGCTACTTCATTGACAGCAAATTTAATGTAGTATTGACCTAGAATAAATGCTGTCTTATCAGGCCTATAAAGTCTCAAGAGCCTGTACAAGATTGGGATGTTTTGAGGAACATTTAGTATTAAGAACAATTGTAGCAGGCCAACTTCCCTTAGCAGGTCTAAAGAGTGCTCTGAAATCACTTGTAGAAGGGGCTCTGCATATTTCTTGAAGGTCAAAATAGCACACCTAGTGTTCAGATACGTACCAGTCATCTGTTCCAGTAAGAAAATAAATAAGAGCAAGGAAAAAAATAAGGAAAACCCTAAATTTTGATTTACCCATTCAGAAGCCTAAAATAGAGAATATCCGGTCGGATAGCAGCTATCTGAACCCTTAAAAAACGGCTCTCCGGTCGGATAGCAGTTATCTAAACCTAAAAAACAGTTGAATATCTAATGTCCAATGAAAATAATCCGGCAGGATGATTCCTATTTACAACCCTAAAAGTAAAGGATATCCGGTCGGATATAAAAATCACGAACACAAAAAAAATTGTTGCATAAACTCTAGACTTCTCCGACAGTATAATGTCTATGTAAACAAATAGCAAAGGGGAAAAATTTGAAGAAACATAAACCCCACACTCCAGAATACTCACCGTCGTTAGGAAGAATGATGATTGCAGTCGTCGTTTAGGAAGAAAGGGAGAATGCCAAAATGTGATCACCTTGTTCGCCGAGTTCACTGAGTTCCTGGAGCATTGCGATGTTCGCGCTGGGATTATCTGGGGGTTTTCCTGGAGCGTTACGATCATCGCCGGGGGTTTAGGTCGGGGAGTCGTCGGGGTGAGAGCTGGAGGGTTATTTTGAAATTTGAAAAAATCTGAGCTGGGGAAGCGAAATGAAGGTGGGCCCGATTCCTTTGAGGCTATTTATATGACGCACGACAGTCCGGTACGTTTGACGTATCAAAAAATTTTTCCCGGGAAAGGATGTGGGTTCGAGGTGTGGTACTCTTCTAACATATATTTTTTTTGTGGGGGGCTAATATAATTTATGGCTTCTCATTAATTATTCTGGATATTACTTCTCCTCTAGATTCCAGAGAAAAAATTGGACCGGAGGGATATCCATATTTAAGATTTGTTTGGCACTCCGTCACGGTGGCACGCCGGCAAGGAGAGAGAACGCCCTGTGAGAATAGCGACTGGTGCTCGACAATCCAGCGTCAAAACAGTCGGGCTGCTACCCTTTCACGTCGTGCGTTTTCAAAGGGCGCCTGCAAACCTGTCCAAACAGGATTTCTCCGGCTCGTTCCGGCCGGAACGGAGCGGCGCTGGGTTGTCAAAGAAACCCTTAGGCACGGAAATGCATGGTCAGTATAATAGATATTATTCAAGGTATATTACTTCCAAAAATTATAACCAAATTATCAGAGATTAAATATGCAATAATATGTGTCTAGCGGCTCTAGCCAGAGATTCATAATTTTTCAAGACATTTTCATCATAAACATTTCAATAATAAATAAGTGTGACAAATCAAACTTTTGATATTTCTCAAGATAAATAATTCTCAAAAACTCTAACTAAATTATCAAAGGTGTGATGTGACCTAAAAAGGCTTGTGATAGAAAATCTAAATTCTCCTAGATCATTTGGTCACATTTATTTCATTAATATAATTATGTGACATAATTATATTTAATTCATTACCTAAGGATTTTTAACTCCAAAATTCTTAATTTCACCAGAGGTGATACCTTTCATCATACTAAGTGCATGATCAAAATATCATAGGCATGCCTCAAGCCATTTGTGATACATTCACAAAATACACCATTTGTGTTAAATGCACCTCATTTCCATATACTTATGATTTCATGCAAGTAGAATACACCTACATGCAGAGCTCCAAATGATCCCAAATTTTTAACAAAGCTTCATAGTGATATAATCTACCATACATCCAATATTTTGGTCAATATAAGTTCATTTAGGCATGTATATTATATTTATATGAAAAATTAAATGTTTCATAAAACTACAGAAATATGTTGCCTAAAAATTTTGATTTTTAGGGGGTGTTGTCTCTATGCCATATGCATGCAAGACCAAAATTTCAACCCCATGGATTGAGCCATGTGTTAGGAATAGATATTCTAAGCTCTAGGTCACCCTTAGAAAACCTCTCAATAGAATGCCCTTTTAGAGAGTTGTAGAGCTCCAAATGGTGAGATTTAAATTTCTATGAAAAGTAGACCCTAAGGGACCAACTTTTGCCTCTAGCAACATTTCCTAATTTTTTTCTCTAAAAGGTCTCAATTTCAGGTTGCAAAACCCCCCAATTTGGGGTGCAAAGTGCCAAAAATCATTCAGTGGTGTAATTGTTTGCCAAAATATAGGGTCGAAATTGTATAATATGGTTTTAGCAAAAAATGATAAATTCATCCTGGCATAAATATACGGCGGGATCGGGGGTCGCACACAGTAATCTAAGATACGTTACATGTGCCAACAAATGTTTTTTTGGTGGGGCCGCGTCTGCGTGGTGAGAATCCACTCTACCTTAATTTTCGATTTTTGGCACTCTGCATACTCCCCTACCAATAAAGGGGGTTTGGCACTTTGTACCCTAAGGATTTTGTTTCAACATTTTGCATCCTCAAAACTGATTAATATGAGACTTTGCACCCTCCCATATTTATCTTGTTTTTTCTATTCATTTTAAATAAAATTTTGAAGGGTATTTTGAGTGTTGAAAAATCAGTCGACCTTAAATCAAGTGGATATTCAATTGATATTATTATTTTTTGTTGTTGTGGGGATTTGATTCCTTAACTTGTTTTTGTATCAGAGAGACGATAAATCTGTATGTATGCTTATTGATGGGGTCCTCTTTTTTTATAGGAATTCTGGACTGCAAATATACAGAATTTTTATGTTCCCCGCTACGTCAGTGGTAGTCATGGGGATAACCACCCAAAACCACCGCACGCGCGATCCGCGCGCTATCGCTGCATAACCACCAAGCTCAATCGTCCGCAGTTGCGCGCCCACGACTGCGAGGGCTTGCGGTCGGCCTCCGTCGTGCCTCGCACCGCGCGCCCGTGTCCGACCTCCCGATTGGCCTCTTCCTCCTCCCTGGCCGGCCTCCCACCATCGGGGCCTCGCCGCAGACCACCTCAACCGGATGGCTCACCTCTGTTGTCTGATCGGCGCCACGTGATCTCCACCATTCGATCGTCGCGTAACCACCACCCATCATGAGGGGTCGGTTGCACATAGTCGAATTTAATATTAGGTGTATCATATATGCAAAGTAAATCCTTAAAAATAGGCAATAAGAATTATAAGGAAAATACCCGTGAATAGTAAATATAGTGGTTATGGTTTGTGAATAGCAACATAACCAACATAAACACCCCTGAGGTCTATAAATAGGATAACAGGGTCTCCTCCATTTCCATTCTATTCTCCTCCTACTTCATCCCCTATGTGTGTGAGTGCTCTGTCAGGAATCTTTTGCACCCTTTGAAGACACCTTCGAAGATCTTCAAGTGCCTTGAAAATCCTTCGAAGAACTCCATCCTCTTTTGAGCGTTCCTCCGTAAGCACTTTGCAGTAAGCATTTCGCGCTCTACTCGCTCAATGCTCACAACGCCCTCAACTCAGTGGGGAGGCTTCCAGTCGATGACAAGTTCATTCCCCCCCTTGACTCCTCTGCATGCTCCAAGAGACAAGTCGTCGGCGCAGAGATGCACATAGCGATCTCCCTTAGCTCCGGAGCGCCAAAAGAAGGCTCCAAAGCATCCAGAGTCCAGTGCTCCCCACCGAACAAGGTGAAAGTACTTGGCTTCGCGAGCGGTAACCTGTCACCCTCCAAAAACATTTCTCTCTCTCTCTCTCCATGAAAATTATAACGTTGAGCGGTCTGTCGCCATCACTTTCTCTCAACTCTATACAATAACAACAACAAATAATGAAAGTTTGGTCGACACGGCTCCATCCACGCGGATATTCACCACTTTCCGAGGTTTTTCACATTAAAAAACAGTCTTGACAGTCATCTCCTTTTCATTGACTAATTGTGGTCTAGCAGGGGCAGCATTCTTGGAGGAAAATGCCTCATGATGATGGCAATCACATGACTTCTTCTCCGTTATAGGCTTTTCTACAACAGGCTTTGTCTTTGGTGCCTTCTTGAAGTTATGCCCATGATTGAAAGGGTCATAGCACTGAAGAATAACTTTTTCATAAGGTGCCTTAAAGACACTTTCGTCAAAGTTTCTGGGTTGAGTCCATCCTTGATAGCGGGACTTTGGATCTACATAAGTAGGCCTACCAAAGTGCCCGTATGATGAGTCAAAATCAAACTTATTTGAAGGAAATATGAAAGTCCACCTAGTGTCAACTATCTTCACCTATGGGGGGGGGGGAATAGGTGACGTGCAGCGTTTTTGCGGAATTTAAAATTGTACCTGCACAAGAAAACTAAACAGCACAGCAAAGAAAGTACACAAGCTATTTATAGTGGTTCCCCGATTTGGGTACATCCACTTTCCCCCTTCGACCTATCTCCCAACAAGGGACGACTCTGTCTCTTCACCAACAGGATTGAAATCCAATCCTTGCACTATCGGAAGGAACCCTTCCACACGTAGGAGACAACTCTCCCACAACACAGGTTGCACCCAACCCTTACAACTCGGAACCAACGTTCCTTTACAACAAAAATAAACTAGAATGTACAAGAAATACAAACTACTTGCGGTGACTAAGGTGTCCCTTTTCGTTTGATGACGTGTTCTAGAAGTCACGAAGAGTCCACAACCCTAAATCTCACTTGGAGAGAATCTCCCCGAAACCGGCGGCGGCAAGACGGGCGGCGGCTTGGTTCTCGGGATCGGCGGCGACAACGGTGTGCGGCTGCTGTACTCTGCAGATTCAAACTTCGTAGCGAAGCTAGCTAGGTCTTCCAACGGTCACACTAGGATCGATCGTCTCGATCGATTCGGACGGGGAAGGTTTTCTTGATCAACAAATCGAGAGACAAAGGATCTCTGGTTAGACGCGTGAGACTCTAAGCTTGGCTAAGCTTCTGTTGCCGGGAGATCTGAAAAAATCTCGATCAACAGCGGCGACCAACTAGCACGAGCGGCGACGGCGGCGGCGGAGCAGTTTCGCGATTTAGGTCAAGGTCGGCTGCTCGGCTTCGTCTTTTTCTGTGTGTCTTTTCTGTTCAAAATACGCGTATATATATACGGTGGAAATACTCCATTATAACAGTTATGGGTCCCACCTGAAGAAACCCTACCCCCGGTTCAAAACAGCGCCTCAACATTTGATCCGGTCCAGCGGGATCCAAAGAATTGACTAAGGCAAAATCGACGAGAATCAAAGTTGATTCTCGCCGAATCGGCGAGAATCAGAGGTGATTCTCGTCGAATCGTCGAGAATCAAAGGTGACTCTCGACGATGTAGACTTGTTTGCACGCTCAGAGAAAGCTGGAAAGAGACGGCGAGAATCAGCCAGTGATTCTCGACGATTCGGCGAGAATCACTAGTGATTCTCGTCGATTATGACTTAGCGCTAGAATGACATGCTTTGATGTAGCCGGAAAGAGACGGCGAGAATCAGCCAGTGATTCTCGACGAATCGGCGAGAATCACTTGGTGATTCTCGTCGATTCACACTTAGACAATTTTTCGTCTTTCCTCCCATGATGTGCTCCTTGACCCAACCTTGCTCCTTGTCTGCTCTTGCAAGATCATAGCCCTGTACTTGAAAGTAAGTGCACTCCAATAGAGAGAGTACACGTAGGCCAACACACTGATCTGCTCAACGAGGGATTACGTCGTGCATACCCGTGTATATTGACCTACTGCACCCTGACATTGGTGTGCACTTAGCGTGGAATAACTGCAAGCACAACTTGAAATATTTTGTCAAATACATTTTCTATTTACCTTAGCTTGTTCAGGGGCTTTTTCAAATCAGGTACGTTGTGGATACAATACCCAACAAAATATAACCTTCTTGAACGTGGTCTGATCTTGAGGGGCTTTCCCCTTCTCTTTGGCTAAGGCCTTTTTGGCGGCCTTATTATTACGTTGAGCCTTATTTCTCCTATAAGATTTACTATGAGCTTCTTCATGGCCTAATCCGGCACCTTTGGCCTTTGCTGAGAATTCAGCAACGAATGGAAGAACTGTCTTGGGCTTCGAGAAACTTTCAACTAGTTTCTTTTCAGCAGCAAGTTGGGCTTCCAATTCCTTGATGATTTTCTCTTTGAGGTCAAGGTGCTCAAGAGCCTTGTTATATTCTTCAATTGCATTATTGAAGTTTTCTTCGAGGGAGTCAGTCTTTGCGACTTTCTCTCTCAAGATGCTCTCTTCGGCTTTTAGAGATTTGATCTCTTTAGCCTGAGTCTTCACGACTCGACGACATTTGTCGTAAGCCATGATCAACTCCTTGTACTGGGCCATTAGTTCTGACTCATCGTCAGAGTAGCTATCCTCACAATCATGTTCAGAAACTTCAGAATCTGAAAGAGGGGTATGAGAGTTTACTTTTCCAGTGAACTGTGGCTCTTGATCATCATCTGTTTGAGCCATAAGCCCAAAATAAGCTTCTTCTTCTTCACTTGACTCAAATGAGTCAGTGTCACTAAGCATTTTGCTCTTTTGGCTATCAGGCTCTTCTCTTTCCTCTTTTTGTTGTACGAGGATTTCTTTTCTTCTCTTCTACCACCCTCCTTCTTCTTATGAGGGCAGTTGACGATGACGTGACCTGACTTATTACAACAATAACAAATGATGTCAGTCGAAACATATTTGTTCTGTTTAGAGGAATACCTGTCATGGCTACTTGAGCCTTTTCTTTGCCGATCACCATCGTGTCGTGATCTTCTATAGGAGGCATCCTTGCCTTTCCATTGCTTCTTCTTGTTCAAGAATTTCTTGAACTGACGTGAGAGCAGTGAGAACTCTCCTTCTGATAGCTCAGAGCCTGAGGTACTAGGCTCAGAAGTTTCTTATTCTTCACTAATTTCTGGAGCTGGAGCAGGGGAGGCAGCCTTTGTCTTTCTAGAGGTATCTGCTTTCAGAGCAACAGACTTTTCTTTGAGAGCAGACCTGCTCTTCTCTTCTTTAGCTTTCCTGGTGTTGAGTTGAAGCTCATATGACATAAGTTTCTCGAAACGATTTTGTGGGTCTGTTTCCGCCAGCTTCCCAAACTCCCTGATGGCACAGACCTTGTTGTCTCATTCTTTGGTCAGGGATCTCAGGAATTTGTCATTCAGTTCTCCATTAGTGAATACTCTGCCATAGACTATTAGGTCATTCACTATCTTGAAAAAGTTCTCAAAGGTATCAGCAATGGTCTCTTTGCTTCCCTGTCAGAAGGCTTCATACTTCTGATTGAGGAGGGATCTCCGATCATCCATCACTTCTTCTGTTCCTTCCATCAAGTTAACCAAAGACTGTCACATCTCCTTTGCAGATTGGCAGTGGATTAAGTTCTGCAACATTGAGTCATCAACTGCACTTGCTATAATGTTTTTAGCTTTCTTGTCTAGAGAGACAAGTGCAATCTTGTCCTTGTCTAAATCCATCAGCTTCTTTGGAACCTTCTTGGTAGGATCTATAGTGGAGACAGTCATAGGGATATAAGGACCTTCTTCAACTATCATGAAGATCCTCAGATCCATAACTTCCATAAAGAATTTGATCCTTTCTTTTCACATGGGAAAGTTGTTCTTGTTGCATAAGGGAAGCTTGGCAAAATCCTTTGCCTTGTCCATGATAGGTAGATCTCAAATAACAACTATTGCAGGAACTAATCAAGGTATTAACCTTTTAACGATCAACCTGGCTCTGATACCAATTGAAAGATAATAGTTGTCCACCTAAATCACCTAGAGGGGGGTGAATAAGTGAGTTGTGCGTCTTTTGCGGAATAAAAAATCTCAGAACAGAGCACAGATCTATCTACCAAATTATCACAGACGAGATAAGATTTATAGTGGTTCCTCGATCTTGGATACATCCACTTCCCTCACCGATCTAGCAATATACTAGACTCGGCTACTCCACTATCTCGTATTGAAAATCAATCCTATCCCCGGAACGAAGTTCCTACAATCTCAATCCAACCACCTGGATCTACAACTCGGAAGGCAAAACTTTCTACAAACTCGGAGTTGAAAGCTCCTACACTCGGAGAAAATTTCTTCTACAAGAATGAAAAATTGTTTAAGAAAATACAAACAATGACTTCTCTGTCAGATCTGCAAGCAAACAACCAGGATCTTCTTCTTGTAAGCTTTGCGCACATTCAAAAAGATGAAGAAAATCTCGGCAACATATCTGGAATTTTCTTTGTCTTACACGATCGGGAAGAGGATGCGCAGTTGAAAAATGATCTCGATCTGTAAAACTTCTTCAGTTTGATTCCTCTGAAAATCGAAACCCTTGCTGGAAAAAAAAACAGCGGCGGCGGCGGCTTTCTTTCCGTGAAGAGAGAGAAAGGAAACAACGACTTGGAGAGAGAAACAACTGCAGAAAAATCTCAATAATATTTAATCATGAAAGCTTGTTATTCTTGTTAGGGTTTGTCGATTAGACATGATCTTATATAAGAATACTAATAACGGTCATAATTGGTTTTAATGACGTACACGTGGACCAATCATGTCACGGAATTTGAAAATCTGTCAAATCTGGACTTAGCGAAATTTCAGAGAAAACGAAGTGATATACACGAGTGAAGAAACGACTACTCGAGTAGGTATAAAACTACTCGAGTGGATAGAGGGAACTAACTCGAGTATATAACTCAGGACTACTCGAGTAGCTAGAAAATAACTACTCGAGTAGCTAGAAAATAACTACTTGAGTACATATAATCAGCTTACTCGAGTACTTATAAGATCTACTCGAGTATACAGAAAAGTTTCACGAGAAGTGGAGTTGAATTACTCGAGTACAAGTTGTACTACTCGAGTAGGTGAGAAAAACTACTCAAGTGGTTTGATGAACTACTCGAGTGATAGGACTTAGAGAAATTTCTGAACACTTGAAAATGAGCTACTCGAGTAGTCAGACTGAACTACTCGAGAGAATAAAATCTACTCGAGTATATGAAAAAGACTTACTCGAGTAAATGACTTGGAATAACTTTAGGAGAAGAGAAATTTAGTTTACTCGAGTATGAAGCTTGAACTACTCAAGTAAATAACTTATACTACTCGATTATGAAAATTTACTCTTGAGATAGAAAACAGTTAGACGAATCAGAAACTATAACTACTCGAGTATATATATACTTACTCGAGTGGTTTACTTAAAAAGACTTGGAGAGTGAAATCTGTATTACTCGAGTAAGAAGAATGATCTACTCGAGTAGTTAAGTAAGCTACTCGAGTATGTGACAGTCTACTTGAGTATATGGACTTAACTTCACGAGAGGGAGATATACTTACTCGAGTATAAGAATTTCACTCGAGTATAAATCAAGTATTTCACTTGAGTAGTTAATGACCTACACGAGCAGAATACTTAGAAAAATTTTCAAGGTGGAAATTCTTTCTTCTTTGGTGAGATCAGCATCCAACTCCATTCACATAGTCCAAATGCTTGAATATGAAGTGTATCCCAATAGGGAGGCCACACATGGGTCAACACTTTGGGTCATACAATGAGGGATTACATTGTATGGTCCTGTGTTTGGTGACCCATTGTAGACTGACATTGGTCTATACTTCCCATTGGAATCCTGCAACCACATAACTCAAACAAAGCATCAAATACAACCTAATTCATCTTAGTTCAAGGGTGACTTTATCAAATCTGGGTTAATATGGATACAATACCCAACAGTGACGGTTGGGTAGAGAAAGACGTGAATGAATTAACACTTACCACCCCTCTTAAGTGATTGGCGAGATGCATGTCTGAGGTCTCTAACCTCTTCTTCAGACTCGTAACTTCTTCCAGTACGAGACCATGTTCTCGCTCGCCCTCAGCAATGTTCTACTCAAGGTGCAGGCTGCAGTGCACCATGTGAGCCAGCTCGAGGGCATAGAGCTGAGCTCGTGTGCTCTCATGCGTTAGCTTATGCGTGGCCTTGTCATCGAAAATTGAAGCGTCATCTATGCCATAAACTCCGAAGGCGAATGTATAGGACTGACCGCTAGTAGTTTCCCACTCCTGCCAGGAGGGGAGAAGGGTGGATATGGATGCCCTGTTGATTCTCCAATCCCACAGTAGCAAGGGCTCGCCGACTTCATCTCGCAGCTTCTCGCCGAGACCAAAATTCCGGTGCACTTTAGGCACTGGCTTCTCGCCGATCTCCTTTTTCGGCGCACCGGAAGCACCATCGATCTCGCCGGCAGTCCCGCCGGCGGCCTCGCTAGTAGTCTTACTCGGAGTCAGGGTCTTATCCGACAGAGTTCCCATGACTTGTTTCTCTTTGGTGAGAGCTTCAGCCTTTTGCTTCTTGGACACCGGTTGGGAGGAGGACATGTTGCGGCCCGCAGAATCGACTCGCTTATTCCTAGCGAGCTCGGAAGAGGTGTCCAAGATGCCGCGGTATGCCGCTGCAGCCACCTCAATGTGAGCGAGGTCGGTAGAAGTTACCTTGGTGCTCGCATACGGTGGATTTAGGGGAAGGTCTCGCTCCTCTGCGATGGTCTCAATGTCATACAAAAGCGATTAAGGGAAGAAACAGAAGAAAGGCGTAGGGAAGTGCGAGAGGAGGATACCTGCGCCCGGAGGGATGGGAAGGAGCGTGTCGACATTCTTCCTTAGGTGACTAACCACAAAGTTTTTCTCAATGAAGAAGGTGAAGAGGTTGGCCTCGTGACCTCCTATGGCAGGGGACGGTAGGTCGCATCATCATGTTGGATGGGAAAGAAGGGGATGTTGCCGAAGTCCCCCTTGACAAACACGAACTTTCTTAGCCAATTATGGTTCTTATTGGCCGTCTCGCAGACTTTGACATGCTGGCTGGAGAAGAATGCGGTCTCATCCTTATTAGTCTGAAAGATGAAGAGCTTGCGGAAGATGGTAATGTCGAACTCGATCCGCTCATCGTGCAAAAAGCAGGCGAATGCCACTAGTATAACGACAGAGTTAGGGTTGAGCTGGGCCAAGACCACGTCCAAGTATCTGAGAACCCAGCGCACTTCCGGCTAGAGCGGTAATGACAACCCTATATTGAAATGCGAGATGGAGATCACGAGTTCATCAAGGTGGAGGTCGTTGATCGACTCGAACTCCCCCGGGAGGCAAGCGATGAACTCGAGCGAGATGTAGTTGGCGACCACCGGGAGGTACTCGCTCTCGGTAAGGTTATAGTATAAGATGGTGTAATCTGAGAAATCCCACGCACTTTTCAATCTACCCTCATCATCACCGACACCGCCACCCATCGTGCGAGTGCTTGCTCGAGAACTTGAAGGCGAGTGCTCGGGGATGAAGATGGCAGGGGAAGGGATGATATTAAATGTGATAGGTGAAAGGGAAAAGAGAGGGACTATTTATAGGAAATAGAATGAGTGGGAAGAAATCAAGGTGTAGGTGTGTGGATAGCAAAACGACATCACACGCCTCGATTCCCGGGTCGACCCACTTGCCCTCTCATTCAACATCAAATCAAGATTAATATTAAAATTACGATCCTAGGAAAGAAAAGAGGCATGAAAAATGAAGCGACGCACAGTGCGAATAGAATCAAATCCATACCGGGCGAGAGTCACAAGATCCTAATTGTGAATACTCGAGCAAGTCCATTGTTTAAATATTACAGTGTTTAAAAGATTATAAAAGATCAAAGTATGGCCCAAGAGGAAGGGTGGAGATTGTGAGTGCTGGTAGGCTCGATATTGGAGCCATTTGCATCTACCCCGACCTCGCACTCCCGAATTCGGTGGCCCGCAAGAATAATGATACTCGCGGACGACACAGAGTTCCTGTTGTACCAGGACCAGCTGGTTCTCGACCCACGAGATATGCATCCCCGCGGAGGCCGCCTCATTGCTAGCTTCTTGTCGCATCTCGCTGAGAAGTTGCGAATAGTCTCTCTCGAGATTTGAGAGTCGCTGCTCAACAGTGTCCTTATCCTCTTGGACCTAACTGTAAATCTCGCGTAACATCAGGCAGTGCTTTCTGAACAACTCAGTCATTCGTCTCTTCGGCACCACAACGTCCGTCGGGTTGCCCAAGAAGTCAGCGATCTTATCCGGGGAGGGAGGAGGCGAGAATTCTTCCTCTCCCACATCAAATTTGGTGGATGAGGTCTATCGGTAGCCTGCGAGAGAGATTATTAACCAAACGAAAACAAATCTTGAGGGGAGAGAGTAGCAAGTACTCATGTTAACCTAGTGAAGGTACAATCCACTTGTCGGGGCGTTGGTGGGAGGTACCGGGCCAACCTTGGAAGGGTTCACTGGAGGTGAGTGTGAATGATTTCCCCAATCCGGGGAAGGCTGGCGTGTGATCAGCAATCTGGTGGATGACAAGCATTGTGCCGTCGAGAGATCCTTCGGCCGGGAAGCCCGATCTCGGGGAAGCAGTGAGTATGTTTGGGAAAACTGGCGATTTCAGAGGCGGAATAGGCAGCCCTGTAGTTCCAAAGGTGGTGACTGCGAGAACCAATATTGGGTTAGAGCCAGGGTCCAAGAAAAGTTATGGCAAGAGGGCGACATGTGGCTGACTATGCGGGGGTGGGATGTCACTCTAAACCACTTAGAGATTAGTCTCTATGGCCGCCCCGCCTAGCCCTCCTTCAGGCGAGTGTGGTTGGGTATTCACCATGCCTTCATTCACGACCTACTTCTCGGGGAGTGTCCCCTGCGATGTAATCAAGGCATTGTCAATCCATCTAAACCACTAACGAGCAAAACGATTGGCTTACATACCAGGGGAGCTAGCTCAGTGTCACGCGGCGGATTCAGAAGGGAGGATCCACCCTCCCCTTGGTTGCGCTTGACCATCTTCGCCTTCTTTAGCTTGAAATACGAGCTCAGAGCCCGCCAGGCAAGCCAGGGCACGAACTTTAGGGTGAAAGACTTGTTCTCCTCCCTCGCGGCGTCAAGGGGAGCTTGAATTTCCTTTGAAATCGGCATTGTGCAGCTATAGTAGAATGAGACAGAGAAAAGGGAAGAAGTTAGAAGCTCCTCACTCCTCATTGGAGGTATTTATAGTGTATGAGAGGGGCCCACCAAAAGATTCCATACAGGTCAGTAGACACTCTTCGAACACTGGGGTTTACACTTTTCTCTCCGAGCTTGAGGCAATCTCACAAAGAGCTGGCATTATGTAGAGCCTCGTGTTTGCCGAGTGGACGAACCGGAGCGACCCCACAGCTCTAGGCGAGCTGAAGAGGCGGGCTTACGCTTGCCTAAAGTAGCAAATACTAGTCACTGGAGTGAGTCGGGAAGTAGGACCACACTCGCCCCAAGCAGGCGAATGCTCAGGAACTCGCTAAAGTGGCAGACGAGTGTCGGTTTCATCAGGCACTCGTCACTCCAAAGAGGCGGGCGAGTGACGATTTCATCAGTCACTCCCCACTCCGAAGAGGCAGGCGAGTGACAGTTTCATCAGTCACTCGCCACTCCAAAGAGGTGGCTGAGTGATAGTTTCATCAGGCACTCGCCAATCCAGGCATGTGCTTATTTACAAAGGTACTTGTCATAGAGAGCGAGGCGAGCCGGAAGCTGGCAGGTGCCAGCTCCATCAAGGTATTCACCATTCAGGAATATTCTCCGTGCAATATTATACTTATTTGTCTACTGATAGTCATTCAAAACAGCGGAGTTTGGTTGTTGACAGACTAATTTGGGGTGCATTTAGTAAAACCAAAAGGCGGGATTGCGTCATTGGCATGCCCCGCTAGGAAAACTATAAATAGACGTTGAAGGGTACCTTTGGATGGATCGAGTTTTTGACTTCTTCCTCCTCGAGTCAATTTTGGTTGGCTTCAAAGGCTCTTCGAGGTGCCCAGTTTCAACATTGGTGTGGGAGGGGAATCGTTCTAAGATCTTTCGTGTGTGAGGTGAGACCTCCGCGCTATTGCCTAGGGTCTGTGCCTAGTTCTAAACCTTCAGTCAAGCATTATTCCTCAGGAGAAGTAAGTGTTAGTTGCACCCTTTGGATCTGAACTTCTCATTGGGTCGAATCCCGATTCCAACAACGCGACGAGGCGAGGTCGCCGTGATGTCCGCGTGAGGAGGGAACCATGCGAGTATTGCCCTGTCGATCCTCCACACGAAACTCCTCGAAAACCGCCACAGTCACAAAGCCGCCTCCTCCTGCCGAGTTGCCGACTATCTCTTCATTCTCACCGGGATTCACCATCTCGCCTACTCATAGAAACTTTCCTCCTTGGCTACGATCCACGCTCACCACACCAAAGTATTAAAAACCGGAAATTAACTACTCCAAAAATTCATATCAAGGCATCCTAAGATTATTGGTCTTGCGGTCGGGCTAGACGACTAAACGGGCAAGGACAAAGAAACTAAAACAACACTAAAATGACGCCAGGTGCTGCGATAGGAAGGTCCCACTACGTATCTGGATGCTTGAAAGAAGCTTCCCCTCCACAACCAAAGGTGGCCGAGCAGGGTACATGGTGAACTCTAGTTGGCGATTATCAGGGGATAGCGATTAAGGGGATAATCACTATCTCACATGTCTAGGAGTCCAAAAAAAGTCCAGTCGAGATCGTTTGCGAGATTTCAAAGTCCAAATCCTTGTACCCATTTGGTCCTATTTATCGGAAAAACAAGGGGTGGGGGAGTCTTATTTATAGCTCAATCCCTACCAAAGACTAGACGACCTTTGGGAGAACTCGCCCGACTTGGGTGGGTATTTGCCCTAGTCGCCCACCTGACGAGTATGCGAGGAGAGCTCGCTATACTCGCCCAAGTCTTCAATAGTCTTGAATGCTGACTCTGATCTCTACCTTAAACTGCTGACTTTGACTTCTTACTGACACAATTCATACCAGTATGAATTACATTTCAGATGCAGATTTCATTCTTGTAGGAACTAAATCTCAGAGGCACATTTATAGAAAACACTTTTCATTCCAATATGAATTACATATCAGAGACACATCATTCCCGGAGAAACTATATCTCAGAGGCACTTTTTATTCTGAATGCACTTTAATTCCCCTTGGAATTATTTTCAAAGACACGTTTCTCAAAAGCACCATTTAGATCTCATGGGACATTTCTCATCGTAACAATATAATTTCTATCAGATGCGAACATATCAGTGATATCACAGAATACAAAGCGATAAAAATTATGTCGTTCAAATAGAGACCTTCATAAATAATAAGTTAAACGAACCAATGTCAAGATAACTAGGGATTGAGTCAAAGACTGGAGCCTTACCCAGCTCAACAAACTCATAAACTATAATTATATCTATATGACCCAGGTACACCCCAATCTCTGGTTCGACTTGACATGTGATATGACATCTTGGGTTACACATCAATTTGATCAAAATAATAGCTATAATAATTACACTCATCCAAGAACTTTGTATAAGAAAGCAAATATTATGCTTGAAATCGTCCACTTGTCAATCACCCAATTTTAAACAATTTAACAAGTGTCTAAACATCAAACTTAACTGCATGCTCTACTTATCAGGATGGTCTATCAAGCCCCGCACTATTTAGGTTTGACCTTGATGGAATGTCTCGCCACCAGGTCAGCTATAAATTATGAGTGAAACCACATAAAGGGACATATCTCTAAACTACATCGCTCGGCTCTACTAACAAGAGCGGTGGCCAGTTCATGTCTATTTAAGGTTAGCCTTGAAGGAATGTTCCGTCTCCGGGCCAACTCTTAAATTGGAGACATAACTGAATAATTTAAAACCTCAAACTGTCTGCTCTGCTTTACTAACAAAAGTGACAGCCAATTCGACATTATTTAGGATCGAGCTCGAAGGAATGTTTCATCTCCCCATAATCTTCCAAATATGGGTAGAGCCAACAAAAACTCAATATCAAACTATCTTTTCTACTCCAAAAGTGGTGGCTAGTTCAACACTATTCACGATTAAAACTGAAGTAATGTCCTATCTTCAAGTCAACTCAAAATTATAGGCTGTACTGAGTAAAAAGCCAAAATATTGATTTGTCCGCTCTGCTCGAAGAGTGGCGACCAGTTCAATACGTCAAGCAATACTGAAATAAATGTCAAAACCTTGAACATTTAAGAGTAGAACATACCTCTCGTAGAAGAGGTCATGCACACACCCCATGCAACATTGGGGAAATGCGTGTGCTAGATTCAAGGATCCCACGCAAACAGAGAAGCGTCACGAGATCATAATCCTATCCCTGAGCGAGGCAGTCCGCCTCAGTTTGTTCCGGGTCACCCTCCGACCGAACACTTAGCTCGCGAGCACCACATACCTGAAGAGGTGCTCCCCAACACGACCAGCCTAAGTCGCGATGTCCGTCTGCTAAGAGAGTCTGAAGCTCATCATCACCACCATCGCCCGAAAGTAGCAGACTTCAGACATGTTATTGAAAGGCTAAATCACAAAGAAATCCAAAACATGATCGTCGAAGAGCACAAACAAGTTGAGCAACGAGCCTATTTGGCCCGCCACCCTATTTACCATTGTTCATTATTAACACCATAGTTTTGGCACACCCGATTCCGCACGGCTTTAAGCTCCCGAACATCGAGACGTTTGATGGAACAGACGACCTAGTGGGTCACGTCCACCATTTCGTCATCATCACGAGGCTCAATAATGCCCTTGATCAACTGTTATGTCACGTTTTCCCGAAAACTCTAAAGGGGCAAGCTCACACCTGGTTCTACTCACTGCTGGAATGAGGGATCAACAATTTTGAATATTTATCCCGACTTTCATCGACCTTTCATCATAAATCAGAGAATTGTATGATTCCCTTCTCACCTTTCAGGGATTCGTCAGAACGAGAGAGAGACTCTCAAAGATTTCTTTCGCCGCTTCACTAATGAGGCATAACAAATTCCAGAAGTAGACACCGAGCTTCTACGAGGATTTTTTCCTTGGAGGGCTCTGCCCCGATGTCTCTTATTCAGCACAAATGCGGGAGCTTGTGCCCAACTATCCCAATCTCGTTTGTCGAGTCGAGGCTCAGATTGCAGCTGATGTAGTAGTTGAAGCACACCACCAAAAATTCCAGAGGAACTCAAAGAGAAAGAGAAAGAGAAAGCTTTAGTCATCGTCGTAACCGGTTCACAATAAGAACGACGCACGTCGCAACACCCACGATGAGACCGATGCCTACATCAACACCAGGATTACACCCCTAAACTCAACTCGAACCAACGTGCCCCTCGCTATTCATGATTGCAACACCCTTCGCATGCCCAAGCCACTCGCACTAAGTAGGGGAAACCAGTTACAATATCGCGACTTTCATCGCGAACACGACCATAACATGGAAGGCTGCCACCAGTTGAAGTTGAGATTGAGTGTCTCGTTCAACAAGGACTTCTCGAAAGATTCATACTGAACTAAGATCCAAACTAGCGCGCACCTCGAGTTATCAACTCAGCAGAGGACACCGATGTACCCCGACATGAATAAGCCAAAGACCCTGAGGGGCAAGGGAGCTCTCCCCTAGTAGAATGTGCAAAGGTAACACCCCATTTATTACCAACTTTACTTTTTTCATCTCTGGCTCTGGTGTAATAAACAACAAAACTAAAAATACACACATATTTACCCTTTGATACTGCAACTGCTTCTAAATTTATTAAAAGCACAGATCTATCTCTCGAAGTAAAACTCCGATGGATAAAATCACGAACCCGATTTCCAACACCGAGCAGTAGACTCTCCAACTTCAGGAAGTATGACTCGTTTATAAAGCAGGGCACCCTGCTCCCACGCTACAGAGCATCATGCTCCTGTGCTGTAGAGCACCCGCTCCCGCAGTGCAAAGCACCTCGATTCCGCAGTGTAGAGCACCTCACTCTCACGCTACAGAGCACTCTACTCCTATATTGTAGAGCATCCTGCTCTTGCACTACACAACACCCACTCTAGCATTGCAGAGCACCTGGCTCCCACGCTGTAAGTAGCTCTCCTCTATTACTTAGAGCATCACGCTCCTGCGTTGTAGGGCACTCTGCTCCAACACTGTCGAGCATCATGCTTCCGCATTGGAGAGCACCCGCTCCTGCCTTACAGAGCACCTCACTCCCATGCTCCTTGGGAACCCCTCCACCTCTAGGGCATGCCCCTTCACGGTCGCTAGTGTTTCGAAGCGTCTGCCCTTCATCATCTCTTTAGGGCTAGTTCTCAGTGACCTCCCACTATAGTGGCTCGAAGGCCCTACCTTTGCCCCCATAGTAAGTCATGACACCGCTAGGGCCTGACTCCCTCACAGTTGCCCAGGTTTGAAGGTACGCCCTTCACCGCCAAGGACAACCAACAATATGGTGGCCTCGACCTTTCAGTACCTCGACTCGAAACGTCTTCCCTTCACCCGCATAATAGGTTACAACATCGTTAGGGTCTAGTCCTCCAACCTCATTGTCATTGTTCGAAGGTGCGCCCTTCACCCCAGTAGTAGGTCCCGCCACATTCAAGATTAATCTCGCAATACGGTGGTCTTGCCCTCTCACTACCCCGGCTCGAAGCGTCCACCCTTCTCCCACATAGTAGGTTATGACATCGTCAGGGTCTCGTCCCCACGTTGTGTGCGTCTAAAAAACAAATAAAGAACACAAAACAAAAGTCATGCATAAAATAACAATGTCAACACCACAAGATCCAAATCGCTACACAAGCAATGATCTAAGTCAGAGCGATCCATAAACAATAATACAAGGTACAAAAAGTATCTAAAACACAACAATAACATACAACATCAACACTGGTACACAAGTACAAATAAAAACGCAAATATGCCACCAAAGGGGCAAAAATACAAGCTAAAATCAGATAAAGCTACTCCTTGCCCTTGATTTCCACAACAGAGCCAACACTCTCGTCCATGAAAGATCCTCGATACCGAGGCTTGCAACATCACACCCACGTATCTGCGCCACCATCCACATGGTCTTCTATACACCCTTCTTGAGGGCTATCTCTCGATCAACCGCCATCTGAGGCTCCACCTCTCTGGTCCAAACCTCCTTACGGATCTCCTCGAAAAGCAGACAAAGAACCCACCAATAACCAATGGAGTCCTTATACTCAACAACCCCATTGGCCTTCAGCTCAGCAGTTCACTTCTATGAAGAAAGGCGCTCCACCTTGGTCTTCAAGGACCCCAACTTAGTATCCTGGCGAGCCACATATCTCTACATGCTTTATAGTAGCCATACTATCTTCTCCACGAGGGCCTTCTTTGTCTGAAGCTCTGCCCACGACTGCTCCAGCTCTGCTCGCAGCTCTAACTCAATCCTGTGAAAACGAGACACGTCACGATCCCACCTTCCCCTTGAGTCAAAAGGGAGCTTTTCACACCCCGAAGATCCTCTTGAAGTGCAAAGTACTCATCTTTTATGCTCACATAGTTATCATTTCATGTGAGTGTGATGCTGGCCTAGACACCGATCTGCAAAAAAAAAGAATCAGATTCCTTGCAAGTTAACAAGCAAACAAGAGCAAAATGATGCACTTACACGCCCAACACGCGAATGTGCACCCCGTGCCCAGCAAATGGGGCACCCCAGGCCCAGCGCGTGGCATGAACCACGCGCCTTGCGCCTCGAGCACCCCACACCCAGTGTGCATCCCGCGCATGCTGATGATTTTTCTTGCTAACAAGTAATAATTCAATGTGATTTCATTCTACATTCTAATACAATTATGTAGATGGACTTAACTAGATTGAATTAGCATTCAGGCAAGCGCACCTATCAATCGTAATATATGAGAAATCTACATCTCGTGTCGTATTCCACAGGGTCGTTTCAACTATTCGTACTCACCCTCCCTTTATTTTCATACCTCTAAACAAAAGTGATATTTAAACTACATTAACCTAACTATGACCAATTAGATAATTCGGTATTGGAGAAATAAAAACGATAGAACATGAAGCTTTTAAATAATTACATGAACAGTTTCATTTACCAGTTCAATTCTAAGCGATCATGACATGAAAATACTGTTACATTTGTGCAATGTAAAGGTTAATTTTTCATCAAAATTCTCTCTAGAGCAATTCCAAATCTGAACCTAAGATAGTAAATCTTCTCTCGAACAATTCACAACACTCAAGTTCGCATTAAGCAAAATACCTTCATTACTACATAAATTCATGAATGTTATCTCAAAATTAACATGAATTCTTTTATTCGTGTTCTAATTTCCCAAACAAAATATCTCTCGATCATTAAGTTTGAATTACAAAGGGAATTATCATCACAATATGAACATACCAAAATCATTGCAAAGAACCAATTTCTCAATCTAGCCAATTGCAAATTGTGTAAAACAAATAAGTAATTCAAAAGGGATGATTAAACTCTTTGTTTGATTGCATAAACACAAATAAAATACTACAAATATAACATAAACAAGGTGATACATGATTACTAGAATGTTCAAAGAGAAATTCATGCAAATTAAAAAATAAATTGAAGATGGATCATAAAGAGAAAGAAAGGATTCAAGGGATTAATGATTGAATAAAAAATACATAAGAATACCCTTCAATCCTCCTTGTCTTGAATGCTCCCCTTCGGCCTCCAGCAGTTCTCCAATCCAGAAATGATCCAAAAGTTCTAAATAAATTTTTCTACAGGAAATTTATAGTTCCCTTGCAAACAGGTCGGACACGGGGTCGCACACGGCCGTGTGGCAGGCCGTGTGGACGGTTCCTAAGCGGTTCCTGGGCGGTTCCCCACGAGAAGGCGTGTCTGGTCGTGGGCCGTGTCAGATGACACGGGTATGGACACGGCTGTGTGGTCGGCCGTGTTCCCCAGACACGGGTTGGTCGGCAGCCGTGTGCAAAGATGACACGGGTATGCACACGGGCGTGTGCCATACCGTGTGGGTTCCAGCGTCTGCGCCAAGTTCTTCAGCTCCAGGTGCATAGGACACGGGTGGACACACGGCCGTGTGTCTGGCCGTGTGCACCAAATTTTTGTCCTGTCATCAGCCATGTAGACTCCGTGAACTCCTCTGTTTGCTCCGAAACTTTTAGGTCCATTGGTTGGCATTACCTGCAATAGAAAAATGATAGACTCAGTAAATGGTTTATTATAAGAACTGACAAGGACTTCTAAATACGCTCTTCTATCTATGATACGACAATTTCTTTGATATTATCATGAAATCAACACCAAAAGGGGCAGGAAATGGTAGACATGATTACAATTATGATAGTAAAAAGCCTATCATAATCGTACTCATCAAATACCCCCAGACTTAGATGTTTGCTTGTCCCTAAGCAAACTAATTCAAACACCTGGGTTACCATTAAATAATTTTGCCTCCGCACACTGGTTGCTATGAATTTAAGAGAACTTTGGTGATGTAATCGCATAGGAAATAATTTAGCAGACTTTTCTAAATATATATTTATCTTAAAATTCCTCTAGTATATCATTTTAACTATCTCTCACTCGCTTTTAGAAATAAAAGTATAGTCATCTTTAACAAATATGAGGAGAAAATAACAATCTCTATAAGATACGTATTAGTGTTTCAAAGCTTATAAGTACTCGTACTGATAATCATAAACTTACCCTTTTTACACCCTCATCACAGCATAATTTAGAATTAGTAAGGTTGGATCCTTAGGACTTGAATTTTGGTGTAGCCTTTTTGGCTTAGGATAGAAGATTAAAGGTAAGGTAATCAAGGATAATTTTGATGAATTTTTCACACCTAAATCTTGATTGAGCCTTATGTTGGAAAATACCTTAACATATTTCAATTTTATGTAAACACCCCCAGACTTTGCAATTTGTATATTTCCCACATTTTGAAGGGCACTCTATTTTTTTTATACATTTTTTTTTTAACCAAGGGACCATAGTAGGGATCATTCCAAGTGGGTGCAAGTATACACGCACTCAGGCCACATATC
The DNA here is from genome assembly GCA_039583875.1 of Platanthera guangdongensis. NCBI lineage: Eukaryota > Viridiplantae > Streptophyta > Magnoliopsida > Asparagales > Orchidaceae > Platanthera > Platanthera guangdongensis. Next base: position 125,835,510 of record CM077154.1, on the reverse strand, counting down.
ACTATGTCTTTTTTTTGGGTTCAAAGTAGGGATCATTCCAAGTGGGTGCAAGGATACACGCACTCAGGCCACATATCACAATGAACAAATCATTCCAAGCAGGCATCAATGATAGGTGTGCTAATAGGTAGGGATTTGGCCTTGGTGAATTTTAATAGTAGAGCATCAAAATGATGGGGATTAGGTTCAAATGGGGTGTGCAAGGGTATCATGTTAAAGGTGTTGGGATAACAAGGCTCAAGCTATCCAATAGGAGGCCTAAGTCATTTCCGCCCTTACTAATTAACTTATGTAATGTTTTGAGGAATGCTAGAGGGTGAGTCCTAGACATCAATAGGGAGTAATTTTTAATTTTAAAATCCTAATACCAAATTATAAAAAATGTTACACTCATCGACTCACTTTATTATAGATAAATATATTTTCTAAAATAGAGTGTTGGATAGTTACTAATATAGAGGAGTAATCTTAAAATTAAATTATATAGAGAAAATTAAGCTAAAAAAATTTCTATGCTTAATTACGAAATCAACAAAGTTGAATACTCTATGAGTCTACATCAATTCATTTTAATCAGTGTGCGAAGGTGAATTAAATGTTTATAATCCCAAATGAAAGAAAAATGAGAGCTTAAAAGGTCAAACAAAAATTTGTAAAAGGGGGGTATAACAACTTGCGTATTATGATAAGCAGATTAGAATTAATTGTAACCACATGAATAATCATTCTACCCCCAGACTTAAATTTTACAATGTCCTCAGTGCAAATTAAAAAGCGAACATAGAGTAATTTCATGATGATAAAAAAAAAACTGTTATCATGATAAGTAGAAGAGCACAGTACAGAAACAGGAGCTGTAATAGAATGCACTGATATATAATAGTCGACAGAACAGAATACACTGATATATAAAAAAAATTTTTACAAGATACGATACATGAAGATAGCACTACAACGATACATATCAGAAGTACTCATGGTGGCCTGTCGAATCATCCGGGAAGGAAGGCGGTGCTGGAGCTGGCGGCTGGCGAGGGGCGATCCCAAGGTGGTCTCTAATCTGTGTGAGGAGATCCTTAATTTCCTGATGTTCCTCCTTAATTTCCTGAAAGCGTGGCGAGAGCTCGGCGTCGAAGAACTGTCTAAACTCGCGCGAGTATCGTGACTGAGGTGGAGGAGGTGCAGTAGACGACTCGCCATGAGCGTAGGTGGAACGGGGTGGAGGCACCAACGGCTCGTCGAGGTCAGGGTCTATCTCATCATCACTGTTGGCCTGTACATGCGGTCCACGTCGAGCAATAGAATATATAACCCCTCCCCGGCCCTGACGGGCGGTGACGAGGAGGAGGGCGCGAAGACTAGCCATCGTGATAGGCACGGTCTTTGCGACCACTGTCATCTGGGGGAGGGCTAAAAAGATGCTCATATTCTTCACGAGACGAGTAATATAGGGTGCTACGCAAATAGACCCTATACGAGGGGTGTCAGCCTGATGAAGAATAAACTGGGCTAGAAGATAACCGAGATGTAGAGGATATCGTGATGTCATGCTGTAGAGGTATAACAGATCCTGCCTACTGACAACTCCAGAGCTTTCGCCCCGACCGCTCAACGTGTGGCAGAGTAAATGGTGGATGTAATGGAGGGCGGGGGAAATCAATTTGGATGCCTTAGATCTCTTGGCCACGTAGGCGCCAGTGTCAAAAGAAATTTGGCGCCAAATAGCACCGGCCATATCGCGGTTGGGGAGATCGAAGTGGAGTTCGAGGTAGGCGGCACTAAAAAGGAACGACTCCTCATACACCCCTAAATATTGGGTGAATTGGAGCATGGTGAGTGTATACAATGTGCCACCCACTCGAAATGAAACTATCCCCTCGGGCGTGTGCGGTGCGTCGATGAAATTTGGCCTAAAGTTGGAATAAAATGACGACAGGAACTCTAAGGTGAGTTCCCTAAAGCCTAATTCTTCTATGGCAAAAAATTGATTCCACCCCGTTACAGAAATCAGCCCCCTGACATCTCCAGCTAAGTTTATCTCCTCAAGTACGCTCCAATCTATCATGCGTATGTCTTGAAATTTTCTGGATTGCAAGCGGTTGAAGCGGGCGGTGTGCGACGCATCTGTGAAAATTAGCGGAGCAGCGGCATCCCGCCTCTCCGTGGAGACTTGTAATTCTGGTCGGCGACGGCGACCACCACTTCTTCCGGAAGACATAATGTAGACGGGGAGAAATGCGAGTGAAGGGGGACGAGAATTGGAAAAGATGGTGCCTTGGGGATCAGGCCACGGGATGAGTGATGCTGGGAGAGTGTTTGGAGTGAGCAAGGAAGAAATCCACACGGCCATATTTATACATGTTGAACACGGGTTCGCACATGGGCGTGTGTGAACCCGTGTTAGGGAATCTTTAGCCTCGTGGAACACGGGGTGCGTCGGTCCGTGTAAAATAATGGTACACGGGTGCGCACACGGGCGTGTGTGCACCCGTGTTAGGGGATCCGATGCCTCGTGGAACACGGGCCTGCCTCGGTCCGTGTGGTCAAACTGGATGGGGACAGCGCGTCAGGTGGACACGGGAGCCAACACGGCCGTGTGTTGCCCCGTGTCGCAGCTGGCACGGTACATAAACACGGGTAGGTGGGTAACACGGCCGTGTGGTGAGCCGACACGCCCGTGTTCGGTGTCTCGACACATCGGTCTCGACGATCGTCGAGACCGATGAACACGGCTAGGCACACGGGTTGGTGCTAACCCGTGTTGTGCTCGGGATGAAATGGCCTTTTTGCGGAATTAATTCCACACGGCTGGGCCTGAGCCTGTGTCATATACACGGCCACGCACATGGTCGTGTGTGTAGCCGTGTGCCACTCCAGAAAAATTTTTTTACAGAAATTTTTTTTTTCTTTTTCTCATTAAAATTTGATGGAAAATTTTTTTTCATTAACATTTTTTTCTTTAATTTTTCATTGCAACTAATTAGACTTATACTAAAGCAAGAATACTTAGAAACACCTATTATACTTAATATTAAATTAATCTAGCCGGAGGCAGGTTTCTAGACGAGCGAAGTCCATAGGGATTTCACCATAATAAGGTTTAAGTCGGTGACCATTAACCTTAAAATTTCCCTTCTCTGGGTGAGTTAACTCGACGGTACCGTAGGGAAAGACTTCTTTAACTTTAAAGGGTCCGGACCACTTAGACCTTAACTTCCCTGGGAATAATCGTAATCTGGAGTTATAAAGGAGGACTTGGTCACCTTTTTGGAATACCTTGGGTTTACGAAGGTGACGGTCATGAAATAGTTTAGTTTTCTCCTTATAAATCCGGGAGTTCTCATAGGCCATAGTTCTCCACTCATCTAATTCGTTAAGTTGAAGTTTACGCTTCTCTCCTATAGAACTAGCGTCAAAATTTAAGGAGCGTATTGCCCAATATGATTTGTGTTCTAATTCTATAGGTAGGTGGCAAGATTTACCGTAGACTAATCTAAAGGGGGTGGTCCCTATAGGTGTTTTGTAGGCGGTCCTATAAGCCCATAAACAGTCGTTAAGTTTCCTAGACCACTGCTTCCTATTCCCTTCTATAGATTTTTCTAAGATTCTCTTAAGCTCTCTATTGGAAACTTCAACTTGTCCACTAGTTTGAGGATGATACGGAGTGACTATCCTATGTGTAACTCCATATTTTTCTAATACTTTGTCTAGTTGTAGATTACAAAAGTGTGAACCCCTATCGCTAATAAGTGCACGTGGTGTGCCAAATCGTGCGAATAAGGATTTCAAAAATCTAATTACAACCCTACTATCATTAGTAGGCAAAGCTTGCGCTTCAACCCACCTTGATACATAATCTACAGCTACCAAAATATATTTATTCCCAAAAGAAACTGGGAATGGTCCCATAAAATCTATACCCCACACATCGAATACTTCACATTCAAGGATAAATTTTTGAGGCATTTCATGTAATTTAGAAATATTACCTGCTTTTTGGCAAGAATCACATGAAAGCACATACCTTTGGGCATCCCTGAATAGAAGGGGCCAATAAAAACCGGAATCAAGAACCTTTTTAGCGGAGCGATTCGCTCCATAGTGACCACCAGCAGGACCTGAATGACACTGCTCCAAAATCTTCCAACCTTCCTCCGCTGATACACACCTTCTTATAACAGAATCTGCACATATCCGAAAAAGAAAAGGGTCCTCCCAAAAGTAATATTTCAAGTCAGAGAAAAATTTCTTTTTCTGCTGATATGAAAAGTCTTTTGGAAGGACCTTAGCCACAAGATAGTTTGCATAATCTGCAAACCATGGATAATCTAGATGTATATTGGTAGATACGGCAAATAATGATTCCTCAGGAAATGTATCAGAAATTTCAAACTCATCTAACATTGATCGTAGTGGGTTTTCTAAATGTGAAAGATGATCTGCCGCTAAGTTTTCTGCTCCTCGTTTATCCCTAATTTCTAGATCAAATTCTTGTAGAAGAAGAACCCATCGGATTAAACGAGGCTTTGCTTCCGCTTTGGCTAGCAAATATCTAAGTGCAGAGTGATCCGTATAAACTACCACTTTGGATAATGTTAAATATGGTCTAAATTTATCAAAGGCGAATACCACTGCTAGGAGTTCTTTTTCAGTAGTTGTATAATTCTCCTGTGCATTATTAAATGTTTTACTAGCATAATATATTGGGTGAAAGTGTTTGTTTCGGCGTTGTCCTAAAACAGCCCCTACCGCAAAACTACTAGCATCACACATGATCTCAAATGGTTGACTAAAGTCAGGTGCGATCATAATAGGAGAATTAATTAATTTTTCTTTTAAGAACTCAAAGGCATGTAGACACTCTTGTTCAAAAATAAAAGGTGTGTCTTTTTCTAAAAGCCTTGTAAGTGGTTTAGCTATTTTAGAGAAGTCTTTAATAAAACGGCGGTAAAATCCCGCGTGTCCTAAGAAACTTCTCACTGCCTTTACGGAGGTTGGTGGTGGCAATTTTTCTATGGTCTCTATTTTTGCTCTATCTACTTGAATTCCTTGGCTTGAAATTTTATGGCCAAGTACTAACCCTTCTTGTACCATGAAATGACACTTCTCCCAACTAAGTGCTAGATTCGTCTCCTCACACCTCCTAAGAACTTTCTCTAAATTATTCAAACATAACTCAAAAGAGTCGCCAAAAACAGAAAAATCATCCATGAACACTTCCATGATATCTTCAACATATTCGTTAAAGATGGCTAGCATGCACCTTTGAAATGTGTCGGGTGCATTACATAACCCGAAAGGCATACGTCTATAGGCAAAGGTACCAAATGGGCACGTAAATGTTGTTTTCTCTTGGTCTTCTGGTGCTATAGGGATTTGAAAATATCCAGAAAGTCCATCTAGAAAACAATAATAAGAGTTTCCTGATAAGCGTTCTAATATCTGGTCAATGAAAGGAAGAGGGAAATGGTCTTTCCTAGTGACATCGTTTAATTTTCTATAGTCTATACAGACACGCCAACCTGTTACCGTTCGCGTTGGAATTAATTCATTTCTATCATTTGCTACTACGGTCAGGCCACCCTTCTTAGGAACTACTTGGACAGGACTAACTCATGAACTATCCGAAATAGGATATATAATACTAGCATCTAATAACTTCACAATTTCAGCCTTAACTACCTCTTTCATATTAGGACTTAGCCTACGTTGCGGTTGAATAGACGACTTATAGTTTTCTTCCAAAAGAATTTTATGAGTGCAAAAACTAGGATTAATACCCTTTATATCAGATATTTGTCACGTTATTGCACCTTTACATTTCTTCAATACGGTTATCAATTTTTCTTTTTCAAGTTTGGAAAGATTTGAAGATATGATAACTGAGTATGGAGAATTTGTTCCTAAGAATGCATACTCAAGATGATCCGGTAATTTTTTTAATTCTACTATTGGTGGATCCTTAGTATTATTCTTAAGAATTTCATGATCTCCTTCAGTAATTAAACTATATTCCGTTGTTCTATTCATAGCAACACAATTTTCTAGAAAAAATAAATGTTCAATAATGTCATCATTTTTATCATATTCTAGATAATTGTTAGTTATGCAAATTTCTAAAGGATCTTTATAATAAAAATTAGAATTTATAGAAGACATAAAATCATCAATACCATGAGAAAAATAGCAATAATCATCGTTATCTAAAGATTGTTTCATAGTTTTGCCAATTTGAAAAGTGACTTCATCTTCTCCTACTCGCAATACTAATTTACCATCAAAAACATCAATAAGTGCTCTAGATGTAGCTAGAAATGGACGACCTAGTATGAGTGGTACTTCGATATTTTCATCCATATCTAAAATAACAAAATCAGCAGGAAATATAAATTTATCTACCTTAACTAATACATCTTCCACTATTCCTCTAGAATACTTAACCGATCGATCTGCTAATTGAATACTCATTCTTGTTGGGCTAAGTTCTCCTAGGTCTAGTTTCAGATATAATTTATAAGGCATTAAATTTATACTTGCTCCTAGATCTGCTAAAGCCTTATTTACTTGTAAATCACCGATTAAGCATGGAATTGAAAATGAACCGGGATCCTTAAGTTTTTGTGGCAATTTATTTTGCAAAATAGCAGAACATTCTTCACTTAATGTTACTAATGATAATTATTCTATTTTCTTTTTATTAGAAATCAAGTCCTTAAGAAATTTTGCATATTTAGGCATTTGAATAATTTCAGAAAAAGGTAAATTAACATGCAATTGCTTAAACATAGATAAAAATTTACCATACTGCGCATCCATGCGCTCCTTGCTATGCTTTGCTGGATATGGTAATGCTGGTTGGTACTCCATCGGTTGTACATTCATCTCGCTTGGTCCTTCGCCGCTAGACTCCATTTTGGGTGCTTCTTTTGCAGGCCTTGGGTCTTGTAACTCCTTTCCGCTCCTCAATTGAACGACTTTTGCATGCTCCCTTGGATTTATCTCTGTATTCCCTGGAAGTGTTCCTTGCTGCCTTTCAGAAACCATCCTTGCAAGCTGACCAATCTGATTTTCCAAGTTCCGAATTGAACCCTCTTGATTTCGGAAGGCTACATCGGTAGTTTGCATAAATTTGGTAAGCACATCTTCCAATGTAGGCTTCCTTGGTTCCAACTATGGTTGTTGTCCAAACATGGGCTGCTTCCCTTGATTTCCTTGTCCTCCCCAAGAGAAATTGGGGTGGTTTCGCCATCCAGGATTATATGTAGAGCTATATGGGTTATTGGCTTGATTGAAAGGTGGCCTAATATTGTTACCCATATAGTCAACATGCTCTTGAACTTGCGGTTCACAACTAGGCATTCCAGTGCATGAAGGGTCCCATTGTTGAGATGTCATGGAAGGTGATGCTAAGGCAAGGTTGTCCATCTTTTGGTGAAGTTTCTCCACTTGGATTGCTAAGGCGGTGACGGCATCTACTTCATAAATTCCTGCGGGCTTGCTAGACTTATGTCTTACGGTAGTCCATTGGTAATTGTTCATTGCCATGTCCTCTATCAACTGCTGAGCCGCTTCAGGTGTCTTGTTATTCAAAGTTCCTCCACTAGCCGCATCAATCATTTGTTTGGTGGCTGGATTTAGACAATTATAGAAGGTCTGAATCTGAAGCCATGAAGGTAGAGCATGGTGGGGACATCTCCTTAACAACTCCTTGAATCGTTCCCATGTGTCGTACAATGATTCAGACTCCAATTGAATGTATGTAGAGATGTCATTCCTTAACTTCGCAGTCTTTGCAGGTGGAAAATACTTCATCAGAAACTTCTCAACCATCATGTCCCAAGTAGTGATCGACCCTCTAGGTAAGGAATTCAACCACTGCTTCGCCTTATGCCTTAAAGAAAATGGAAACAATCTCAATCGAATGGCGTCGTTGGAAACACCATTGATCTTAAATGTGTCACATATCTCTAAGAATCCGGCCAAGTGGGTGTTAGGATCCTCATCTTGCAAGCCATCATACTGAACATACTGTTGAACCATTTGTATCACACTAGGCTTCAATTCAAAATTATTGGTAGCTATCGGTGGTCTAACGATGCTTGACCCGGTTCCTTGGAGATTAGGTCTAGCAAAGTCAGACATGGTTTGTTCATTTTGGTTGGCCATGATATCTAAGTTTTCAAGATGATTCTCTCCTTGGTTTACTGTCTCCTCTTCTGATAGTCCGTTTGAAATATCTGTGGTATTAATTCCCACGTCCCTTAAGTTAGTGTTATGGAGAATTCGTTCTGGGTCAGGATGAAATGGTACTAGCCCAGAATTTTTACCCCTGGTCATAGACTAACAGACTACAAAAAAAAAATATTACGCAATATAATTATTCAAATTCTAATTTACAACTATATAAATAAAAATTGGTAGATCAATAAAGATTAGGATTTCAAAATATTGAAAACGATCCCCGACAACGGCGCCAAAAACTTGATGATTTTTCTTGCTAACAAGTAATAATTCAATGTGATTTCATTCTACATTCTAATACAATTATGTAGATGGACTTAACTAGATTGAATTAGCATTCAGGCAAGCGCACCTATCAATCGTAATATATGAGAAATCTACATCTCGTGTCGTATTCCACAAGGTCGTTTCAACTATTCGTACTCACCCTCCCTTTATTTTCATACCTCTAAACAAAAGTGATATTTAAACTACATTAACCTAACTATGACCAATTAGATAATTCGGTATTGGAGAAATAAAAACGATAGAACATGAAGCTTTTATATAATTACATGAACAATTTCATTTACCAGTTCAATTCTAAACGATCATGACATGAAAATACTGTTACATTTGTGCAATGTAAATGTTAATTTTTCATCAAAATTCTCTCTCGAGCAATTCCAAATCTGAACCTAAGATAGTAAATCTTCTCTCGAACAATTCACAACACTCAAGTTCGCATTAAGCAAAATACCTTCATTACTACATAAATTCATGAATGTTATCTCAAAATTAACATGAATTCTTTTATTCGTGTTCTAATTTCCCAAACAAAATATCTCTCGATCATTAAGTTTGAATTACAAAGGGAATTATCATCACAATATGAACATACCAAAATCATTGCAAAGAACCAATTTCTCAATCTAGCCAATTGCAAATTGTGTAAAACAAATAAGTAATTCAAAAGGGATGATTAAACTCTTTGTTTGATTGCATAAACACAAATAAAATACTACAAATATAACATAAACAAGGTGATACATGATTACTAGAATGTTCAAAGAGAAATTCATGCAAATTAAAAAATAAATTGAAGATGGATCATAAAGAGAAAGAAAGGATTCAAGGGATTAATGATTGAATAAAAAATACATAAGAATACCCTTCAATACTCCTTGTCTTGAATGCTCCCCTTCGGCCTCCAGCAGTTCTCCAATCCAGAAATGATCCAAAAGTTCTAAATAAATTTTTCTACAGGAAATTTATAGTTCCCTTGCAAACAGGTCGGACACGGGGTCGCACACGGCCGTGTGGCAGGCCGTGTGGACGGTTCCTAAGCGGTTCCTGGCGGTTCCCCACGAGAAGGCGTGTCTGGTCGTGGGCCGTGTCAGATGACACGGGTATGGACACGGCCGTGTGGTCGGCCGTGTTCCCCAGACACGGGTTGGTCGGCAGCCGTGTGCAAAGATGACACGGGTATGCACACGGGCGTGTGCCATACCGTGTGGGTTCCAGCGTCTGCGCCAAGTTCTTCAGCTCCAGGTGCATAGGACACGGGTGGACACACGGCCGTGTGTCTGGCCGTGTGCACCAAATTTTTGTCCTGTCATCAGCCATGTAGACTCCGTGAACTCCTCTGTTTGCTCCGAAACTTTTAGGTCCATTGGTTGGCATTACCTGCAATAGAAAAATGATAGACTCAGTAAATGGTTTATTATAAGAACTGACAAGGACTTCTAAATACGCTCTTCTATCTATGATACGACAATTTCTTTGATATTATCATGAAATCAACACCAAAAGGGGCAGGAAATGGTAGACATGATTACAATTATGATAGTAAAAAGCCTATCATAATCGTACTCATCACATGCCCAGCCCTTGCCTAGCGCGTGGGTGCGCGCTCCACACGTTGATACCTTTGTGCACAACCATCCTCTGTGCGTGCATCCATATCGCTGTCTTTGTTTCTACATACCTCCTTTCACGCTCCTTCGCTCGCCACCGTCGTGGTCTACAACAGAGCTGTCTACGCATAGAAAGTCACCGCTCTTCTCTCGCTCTAGCACTAGACTCCAGGGTCTTGGGGGGGGGGGAAATGATGGGGTCTCCCTCATTTTATAAGAGTTCTGGGATGCAAGTAGCTAGAATTTCCTTGTCCCTCACTTACTTAGTGGGGGCGGGGGATGAAGGAAACCGCTGATACCACCGCACATACGATCTGCACGCGCGATTCACGCGCGATTCACACACGATCTACTATCACGCCAACCGCCTGCGGTCGGCTGCCCGGTCGGCCACCACCGCTCCCCATGGTTACACACATGCGGTCGCGAGGGACTGTAGCCGACCTCGTCGCCGCTCGCGGTTGCGAGGGCCCACAGCCGGTCATCCAGCCAGCCACCGCTGCGCCTCGCGGCCGCGCGAATACGGCCGTGAGCCCTACGTATAGTTTCCCAGCTGGCCATGCGCCTGCAGCTGGCCCGGTCGGCCGCGACCATTTCTCGCAGTCATGTGGCCCCGGTCGGCCCTCCTCTGCACCTTGCGGTCGCCCACCCACGGTCCTCCACTGGCGGCCACACGGCCCGTCGCCTCCTCCGTCGGTCGCCGCTTCCTTCCCTTTGGGCGGCCTTCCGCCGCCGGGACCTCGTCATCGACCACCACCGCCAGTCAACCCGTCTCCACCATCCGATCTCCACTGCGCAATCTCCACCGTCTGATCGCCACATAATCACCTTCTGCAATCACCCATTATGGGTGGTGGTGCATATCAAAAATTATATTAGGTGTACACATAGTAAAATATTAAAAAACACGCATCATAAACTATATAAAATTGACATGTAAATAGTAATTAAGGTGGTTATGGTCTTCAGATAACCGCGTGACCACCATAACCGTTCATGAGACCTATAAATATGACCCTTGTCTCTCCTTCATTCCCATCTTTCCTCGTCAGACTTCTCTTCTTACGCGCTTGAGAGCTCCACCAGAAATCTCCATCCTTTGAGGATCTTCATCCATCTTCACGTGCCTCGCGTTCGTTCTGCTTCGTGCGCATGCTTCTCACCGCAGCAAGCATCCCGCTCAGCGTTCATCGCTCTCAAGTCAACAACAAGCTCCCCGCTTCAGTCTCCATTGTGACCAACAAAAGACAAGTCGCTGACGCCAAGATGCGTGGAGCACTTCTCATAGTTTTTGAACATAAGTAGAAGATCATCAAACTTCCACAGTGCGAAAAAGAACTTAGCTTCACGAGCGGCGACCTATCACCCTCTGAACGCACTTCTCTCTCTCCCAAAAGGTTTAGCAAGGAGCGACCTATCACCCTCGTCTTCTCAAAAAGCTTTATACAACATGTGATTTTTCACCAATTTCCGGGATTTTTCACGTTAAAAAATTCTCTGTAATTGATTGCGCGCTAGACCACTCCCGAACCAAGCCAGTGCAATCTAAACCGATCTAGAGGAGCCTCGAGTGAGCCCCAACATAAATAAATGAATTATTATAGAAATCATCCTCAGAGCATGTTATTAACAAGATAAAATAGGGTGATGATATATATAAACTGCTTTTGGCTATATACAAGCCATTACTATATACAAATCATTACAAATATAAATTTGTTATACACAAACCTAATGGTTATATACAAACCAGCACAAAATATTTTTTTTTAAAAACCACTTAATAACACTAGCTCGTGAGATATTAATTTTTTTTCTTACAAAAATCAATAGCTCATATAAATACTTTAAATCTTGCAATAATTGTGAACAATGTTAGAGTAGGAAGAAACATTCCGACTGCAGGTAAGCACTAGATTGTAAAATTTGGAGAATCTTCTTTACACGTCGGCGAGGCGATATCGAGGAGCGGCGAAGGTTGTCGCGAGGAACCAAATAGGAATGATCGAGAGGTGTATGCGGATGGGTATCCGGAGCGGGTGAACCGAATATGAGAGATCACCAACCGGGGGGCTGCTTCCGCCGCCAAGGCTCCATTGCGTGACGAGCACTTTAGCATGATCGTTACAAGAGATATCAGGAGGTGTATGCGGCGAGGTATCGAGAGCGGGCAAACATTTTGTGAGAGGCTAGAAATGAGAAAAATTATTTTTTTGAGTATTTAAATTGGTTTGACTATAGTATTTTTAAAGTACCCAAAAACTCTAAAAAATGATTTGTATATATTCAAAAACGGTTTATATATAACACCATAAATAAAATATGATGCTCAAAATATAGAAACATTAAGTTGAAACAATGCACAAAATGCACACATATGCGCTCAACTACACCAATTTTGAACTTTATATGTAGACATTTTATTGGACATCCGAACTATCTCTACTGCCTGACAATATTTTTTGAGAATTATTATAGGCAAACAAAAATTTTTCTATTCAAAATCAAATATATAATCATTTATTTTAGATTTTCTATACAAGCTAATATCTAACCAATAATTGAAAAAATAAATAAATAAATTATGTGAGTTTTTAACTTTTTTTGAGTTTTAATTTTTCCTTGCTGTAGCAGTGTAGCTCATTAGGTACTTATAAGTTTTAAAGAGTTTTTGTTGAAATAGCTTTATTTATTTAAAGATTTTATGTATATACGTATCAGTTATAGGCACGGGGCTTCGCCCCAACGATCAATCGAGTCTGTATCCTAATTGCAATAGTGCACGAGAGGACTTCAGTGCCGCACACAACAATATTATGATCATGACATTGCCTCGGCACGAGGGCTCTCTCGTCGCTCGCAAACCCCCGAATATTATACTCAGAGAATCTATCATTTTTGCCGGGTGCAAGGGAGATTGAGGCTCCGTTTGGGGGGACTTATTTTCACCGGTCAAACGGTCATGACCGCATGAACCCACTTGACCGGTGAAAATAAGTTCTCCCAAACGGAGCCTGAGAGGGATGTGAAGATCACATTTTTTATAGGAGGTTGGAGACTTTGTATATATAAAAGCATATTTTTTAAAATAGAAAATACATAAAATTTAAGAAGCAAGTTTTTAATAAAGATAGATAAAATCGAAAAGAAAATATTTAATAGAAGATTATTTTCAATTTTAATATAGTGCACATAAAAAACAATTTTGTTACTACGAAAACTTATTAAAAGAGTATTGTGTAAATGAATATCTTTTATTTGTAATTTTTATATTGATTTGAAAATATCAAAATATCAACAATTCAGATTCACCATTAAAATTATTCGTGCACAAAAAGTCCGATCGGACTAGGCCCAGATTTTTTGCCTATCGAACCTGGCACGGCCCATCTTGAGCTGGGCCGGGTTCGTGCTCTCGCTCAAAGAGGGGCCCGATAAGACCCTCCAGGCCGGCTTGATTTTAATCCCGCATGGATTAAGCTGGATTAAAATCCCACCTAATTGCCGGGATTTTAATAGAAATCCCGCCAGTTAGGAGGGATTTTTCGCCAGCTCGGGTGCCAGGTCAAGGCTAGCTCGGCGCCTGGCTTTTCCCGACCAGGGCAACCGGCTAAAATGGGGGCCCAGTAAGATTCCCAAGCCTGGTCTTGGCCCAGACCAGGTCTAGCCGGGTTTCCGGGCCGGGCCCGGGTGGACTTTCCGGACTCATGCTTTTTGTACAATTATTTTAAAACTAGTTTACGCATGGACTTATAAAATCCGTCTAACCCTAGGGCTTCTGGGCTTGGGCTTCTCGGCTTTTACAGCTGCTGGGGCAGGGAAGACGGCCGTAAGCTGCTCATAATCCTCGATTGATACCTTCTATGAACAATCTCCTTTTCTCATCCTGGTTTTGTTATTGCTGATACCTTGCAGGTCTCGAATTTTCCCTCAGATCCATCTATCTTTTGAAGGTATTTTTTTACCGGTAATCCTCTCCGATTGATTCCGTTTAGTATCCCGTTTCTGTTCTCACTGTCGTCTTGTCGGGCTTGGATTTTCCCACAGATCTTTCTATCCTCTGATGGTTTTTATTTTCTATCGTTTTATTCGAAAGTGTTTATCGGCAGCTGTTCTTATTCTCTTGTTCTCCTGCATAGAAATGGCGGTCCCATTGTTAACCAGGAAGATTGTTAAGAAGCGTGTGAAGAAGTTCAAGCGGCCACAAAGCGACCGGAAGGTTTCCGTGAAGGTGAGCTCAGTATGCCATAAGATTGTTCTTCTTCTTCAAATTTAAAGAGACAGGCATGTGTGTAACCTAAGTGGCGTTCCACTCTTATTGGTTATATTATTGGGACCACTTCTCATAATTGAGGCTATCAGGTTTCAAAATGCATCAACGGGAAACCTTTACATAGACTCAGGCTCCGTTTGGGAGGACTTCGGCTCCATTTGGGGGACTTATTTTTACCGGTCAAGCGTTATGGTCCGATTCATGCGGTCGTAACAGCTTGACCGGTGAAAATAAATCCCCTCAAACCGAGCCTTAATTTCAACGATCAAGTGGTTACGACCGCATGAATCGGACCTTAAATTAAGGTCCGATGCCGTCGTAACCGCTTGACCGGTGAAAATAAGTCCCCCCAAACGAAGCCTCAATTCCTTCTATTTTTTGGCTTTCTTCTTTTCTGCTTGCAAGCATTACTATCTTCATTTAATTAAGGGTTACCTGGTGCATTTAACTTAAATCTACTGGATTCAGCTTGAACAACTGTCATCTATGTAATTATTTATCTAACATACTCATCTTCTCAATTCTGCTAGGCTCAACTTAGTTATCAATAGATTTTCTTGCCCCTTAACAATTTTCTTCATGCAATATTGCAACGGATCTAATGTTACTGCTCCATCATGTAAAGATAATTTCAGATTGCTCATTGCTGGTAATTGTATATGACCATAGTCGTTGGAATGAGATTATGATGGAAAAATTAATAAAATTTTGTTCACTTCTTCTCGTTCCCAGTCCCTTTCTCTCTCCTAGCTCTGACCAACTCCCGAGCCTTCTTCTTCTCTCTATCCCACTCCCTTCTTTCCATTTCGCCCTGTTACACTCTTGTCGTTAGAATCATGTCTCAACATTGGCACTCTCATCGCCAATCCAATCCTTCTGCAAAACAATTGAAGACGTTTCTTTTATTAAGAATTTCACGATTCACCTCGTTGCAATTCATTCCAACAACAACAGCTGCAACAATCAAGATTGTATTCATCTCCATAAATGATTTTAGGATCTTCCTAACGTGGAAAGGATTTTGGATTCCAACAAAATTCATTCATTAACTCTTGGTTCAAGTTGTTGCGCAACCAACTCATCTCCCTCAATTTCAGTGATTCCGTTGACTACGTAGTCGAACTAAAGCTATAGCAAAATCAAATCTCTTTCGCAAGTTAGCGACATTTTATGACATCAAGAACGTCATCTCCGGAGAAATTCAATTGGCGATTGTGCAAGCCTTGCAATTCACACTTCTACCATTAGTTTTTTTCATGAATCGTAAAAGGACAACTTACAGAGGTATCATTCATCAACCTTTTCAATCTCTTCTTCGGAGATCCTTCCCCAAAACTTGCCATTTACTAAATGCAAGAAGCCTCCCTGCTAGGCATGCAAAAAAAGCCCACCGGGCCTAGGTCGGGCTCTGGCCCTCTAGGCCCGAGCTTTCTTTTGCCGGGTCCCTGTTCAAATCGAATCTGGGCCTCACTATAATATGGGGGCCTGCCTGAGCCCACTAGACTGGGCCCAAGCAGGCCTCCAAAAGGGCCTCCCAATGCCGGGCCGCCCAACATTTTTTTAATGCGGGCACCCTCCTAACATTAAAAAATGTCGGGCCCAGCTATAAAAATGTTGGGAGCCCAGCTATGCCCATCGGGCTTTCAGGCCGGGCTTAGCTTGGGCCTGGTTCGGGCCAGGCACCAGGCTGGGCCTTAGTCAAATGAGGGGGCCTGGTGAGCCCCCCTACTGGCCGCCCTGACCCCAGCCTAACCGGGCGCAGGCCCGGGCAGGCCCGGGTCAGGCAACCAGACCCGGGCCAAATTTACATCTCTACAGTCCCCGCACTTCCAATTGCTCTTGACACCGTCACTTCAACGCCATTTGTGACCACCATATTTTTTGGGTGCAAGAAGACTCCCAGGTTTTCAATCAAAATATTTTGATGCAACTGTGGCCTTTCTTGGCAAGATGAACATCTTCCCTCTACTCATATATGCAATTAATCAGTAGCAAACCCTTTCTCAACTGGTGATGGGGAACAAAGATTAAATAAGAGCACAACCACACTAGTGTCTGCACCTTCTCATGAAGCTATGTCATTTCTGTATTGCATTTATACATCCATCAAAAATGCAAATAGAGATTTATTGTCTTGCACATATTTTTGCAAAGGTTTTTGGCCTCTGCAACAAAACCAAATCCCTCTTCAACAAGCTTCTTCCATAAAAAATCAGCGTTCCTGTTCTTGTCGACGATCCCAACCTTTCACAATGACAACGACTTCCTCGCCGCTATTGATGCTTTCAAATAACACATGATCAGTCACTTTGATGCCCTCGAGCTACACATTTACAATCATTTTCAACGCCTCATTGGTATCGTAGTTGATATCAAGATTGTCAAGATTGAGATCCTAGGTGTGATTGTTTTGCGGTTGGATCAGATCAGATCGATGATCATAAGATCCTACAAAATTCATAAATTATGATTTAAAAGATGAAATTGAATTTTGAATTATCCAATTACAAACAATCAACAAAAAAAACTATAAAACTAATAGTTGAATAATTATATCAAAAGGTAGCAAATGAACTAAACAAAAAACAAATACTGTTTTAACCCAGGTTTTAAAAACCGGACCGGACCGGCCGGTCCAACTGGTCGGACCGCCGACCGGTTCACCGGGCGGTCCGGTCTGGTCTTGTAAACCGCCTCAGCTAAGAACCGGCCAGGAACCGGTTAACCGGACGGTTGGACCGGTTAACCGGAAACTGGGCCGGTTATTTGGCAGCCGGGCGGGCCAATCACAAGTATTTTCGGAATTGTTTTTATAAAAATAAAAGCGCACTGCAGGGATTCGAACCCATGACCTATCCTATTAATGAAGTGATCATGACCACTCCACCAACTACATTTTGTTGTTGAATATGAAACTATTATATATATAAATATAATAATAATAATAACATTTTTATAAAAAAATGTAGACGCAGAATATAAATAAAAAACATATTATTAAATTAAGTATAAAAATAAATATTGTTATTAACTAATTAAAACTTACTTACAATATTATTATTTAGGTTAAATAAAAATATAAATTTTTAATTTTTTTTAAATATTATTCTTTTTTGTTACAATATTTATTACTACATGTCTACGTATGATTTTCATTATATATATTACAATTATATTATGTATTGATATTTGAGCTCAATTTGATATTTACATGATATGTAATATGTTATAAATTTATAACTAATATTATATAGTATATTATTATCTAACATCACGGTTTAACTCCGTTCCGACTGGTCCAACCGATCGGATCTTGAACCTTTGAACTCTCACCGGTTCATCCTCCGGTCCGGTTCTTAAAATCTTGGTTTTAACTCTAAGTTCTGCATAAGTAAATATAAAGTACATATCATTATAAAACATTAAATAATAGATTTTGTTTGACGAACGAAAGGTCAATCACAAAATCATTAGTACAAATCCTTAACAGCTATATCGACCATATCCTCACCATCAAGTATTGCATTTTTTGCATTGATATCACCGACATTCTCATCATCATCTCATTCACTCTCACTATGATACTCAATATCTACTCCACTTAAAATAAAAGGAATTAATTAAGGGCGTTGATATTTGCAGGCCCTTAATCGATATTTGCAGTTCTTGGATATTTGCAACCCCAAAATAGATATTTGCAGTCCCATAGTATATTTGCAACCCCTATTTAAAATTTTTAAAATTCATTTTTAATCATTTTTCCTCATTTTATAACTCCATGATTAATAATTTAATATACCAAAATACATGTTATATATATAACATGGAGTGTCTCACTTTTCAACCCTCTTTACATGCTTTTAAATGGAATTGTAGATATGTAAATTCATCGACTAGATTATAGATATGTAAATTCATCAACTCATTAGAGCAAAAAATCTAATAACATCTGGTATACCAATTACAATATTAGAGCAAAAATTTCCAATAATATAACGGGGTGTCAAATAACGCACCTAAGGAATTCCATATGCAGCACTTGGATTTAACAGAAATCTTTTTTAAGTGTATTTTCAACTATTATTCAGAGAGGAAAAATGTTAAAAATAACTCGTATAAACACTGGTTAACCATGATAGAACTTACCCAACTATTACAAAATCTCCAATAACATCTACAGCTGCCAAGATACCACCGTTTCACAGGAGAAACATTAGAAAAGCAACTATTATAAGATGGGATATAACAAAATCTTACCAAAAAAATACACAGACAGAACTTCATGGTCAATAGAAAGAGGAAATGGGGGCTTCGTGGTCAACATGGTGTATCTGAAGGGGGCAAGCAACTCGATTAGATTGGAAAACAGTGCTCTCTGGATGTCCAAGTGGCGACGACAAAGAAGCATATGGCAGAGCTCCAACGACGCTTCGAACTGTTCTAGGCGGTAGCGACGTGAACTGCAGGAATATGTGCAGGGAGTCGCTAGTTAGGGCAAGGCAGAGGGGAGGACGGCGTAAACGGGCTGTTCCAGGCAGCCACAGCGATTTGGGTTGTTCCAGGTAGCGGCGGCAGCGATTCGGGCTGTTCCAGGTTGCAGCGGCAGCGATTCGAGCTGTTCCAGGCAGCGGCGACAGCGATTTGGGTTGTTCGAGGCGGT
Organism: Platanthera guangdongensis; assembly: GCA_039583875.1. NCBI lineage: Eukaryota > Viridiplantae > Streptophyta > Magnoliopsida > Asparagales > Orchidaceae > Platanthera > Platanthera guangdongensis. The sequence goes on along the minus strand of CM077154.1, from coordinate 125,816,441 downwards.
GGCGGCGACGATTCGGGCAGGTCCGGGCGGAGGCGACGTGAATTATGGGAAACTGTTTGAAAGATTCGTGATTTAGGGCATAGCGAGGGGGGAGAGGCGAAGTGATCGAGCTTCAAATGAGGGGCGGCAATTAGAGGATATTTTGATATTAAAATCTCTTGATAATTAAAGATTTGGGGGCTGCAAATATCTATTGTGGACCTGCAAATATCAACACTCTTAATTAAATGAGAGCATTTTTTCAACTACTAGAAGGCCATGTTTTAAGTACCAGAAAGACCAATTCTGCTTGATGTTTGGATAAGCAAAAACAACAGTGGAAAAACCATTTTTAACCACCAAAGGACTGGATAATTACCTTAGGAAGTAGGAACGTCAACTTGGAGGCTGGATAGGCAGAAAGAGCAGGAACTGGAACCGTAAGAAAACACAGACTCGATTTCTAGGTCGCTGCCAGAAAGAGCTGGAACTCAGCAGAGACGTTGCTAGTTCGATATGACATAGTCGAGACTGTGAGGAGACGTCGCTAGATCGTGGTCGAAGCTCGCAGAGACGAGGAAATAGGGTTTTCGCTGGCGCATAGACGCGGGTCGGTAGTCGAAACTCGGAACTCATGAAGCTTAATCAAAATAAAATAAGCCGCTCCACTATCTTCCGCTCATTTTTAAATAGGCTCGAATCGTTAAGATGTGGTCAGGAGCGCGATTCTAATGACTCTACGATTTGAGTCGCAATCCCGCTTGGAGAAGGCCTGATTTTGTTCCCAGATTAAATTCAGATCGAATTTTAAAATCGGGATCGTATGATTGTATGATCGTACGATCCAGATCCCAATTCTGATAACGTTGTCTAAGATCCATTGAGAAATCACTTAATTTCACCAATCATTCTTGATCGTGTTCGCGGCTTGCAGCAAAAAGCACGAGGAGGCAACAAATATAGATTTGTAAAGACTTGATGGTATACTGCTTGCACTTCATGCGGAAGAGGAACAAGTTTCACTTTCCATTGTTCTCTGTTAAAATAGCCCATGTAAAGGGCCCATTATTGGACCCATTTATTGTTTTATCTTCTCTCCTCCTTTAGTCCCACATCTTGTATATGATTCTCTTCTCTCTTCCTCTTCCTATATATTTGTACTCTCCTTGTATTTATACATACAAGCAATACATACAAGTTTTGAGCTCTCTCAACATGGTATCAGAGCCAGGTTACTGTCTTCCGCGGCTTGTTTTTTTCTAACCGCCAAGCCCGCCCGGTCTCTATTCCCTCCTACCCGCTGCTTTCTCTCTTGCGGACTGGTAGCCTACCCGCTCCGGTCTTCTGTCCGCCCCTGACTCTGCGGTTTGCACCTTTGCATCCGCTTCTCCTCTCCCTCTCCGTGGTTCCACTCTCTTCAGGCTTCTTATAGCCACCCTCTCTCTCTGCTTCGTGGGGCCCACCTTTCTTCAAACCGCTGCGGGCTCTCTACTTCTGTCCGCTGCCAGCTCCGTTGCGGCTTCGCCTTCAGACCGCTGCGGCCTTCGCCTTCAGACCGCTGCGGCCTTCGCCTTCAGACCGCTGCGGCCTCGCCTTCAGACCGCTGCGGCCTTGCCTTCTGTCCGTTGCCAGTCTCTTTCCTAGCCGCTCGAGTTCCTACTCGCGGCCTCTCTTCTCTAGCCGCTCGAGTTCCTACTCGCGGCCTCTCTTTTCTAGCCGCTCGAGTTCCTCCTCGCGGCCTCTCTTCTCTAGCCGCTCGAGTTCCCACTCGCGGCCTCTCTCCTCTTTCCGGGTCTTTTGTCAACCCGCCCGGGCTGTTTTTCTGACCGCTGCTGGCTTCACCTAGACCGGGGCGGTCTCTCTTTTGTTTCTGCCCTTTGGTCGCGACCTGACTACTCGCTGGTGTCCGGCTTGACCGTGCGGACTGCTTCCTATCCGCACTCTGGTCGTGGTCTTCCTTAGTCTTTCTTGCCGGCGGATTATCCTCGATTCGCCGCGGTCTGCCTTATGAGCTCTTCCGGTAACTCTTCTGGCTCGACGACCAGCCCGCCTGCTGACTGCCCGGCCTGTCCAACTGACCGCGCGGCTTACCCTACAGAACTTCGTGACGAGCTGCGCATCACTACCATTTCTCTTTCTGGAAAGAAGAACTTCATTCATTGGGTCCATTCAGTTCGACGGGTTCTTCAGGCCAAGGGTCTTCTCCCTCACCTTACTCAGGCTCCACCCACCCCTCCTACCGATGACTGGCTCCGCAATGATGGCCGAGTTCAGACCTGGATCTTGAGTTCTTTGGATGGTGAACCATATCAAATGGCTATGTATCATGAGACTGCCAAAGATATGTGGACTGAGCTACACTCCTTATATTCTGGCCGGGACAGCCTCCAGCATCTCTACGACATTCTCACTGACCTCTTTACTCTGGACGCTGGAGGGGCTTCTGATATGTCCTCTTTTGTTGCTCGTGCGAAGACTCTTGCTGAAGCCTGGATCCAACATCAGCCGTTTACCAATGATGCTCTTGCTCAGCGCGCTCAGAAGGAAGCCGCCTGTACTGCCATCCTTATGGCCCGTCTTCCCCCTCACCTTCAGAGCATTCGTGCTCAGGTCCTGGCGTCCTCTACCACACCATCTTTTTCTGATGTGTGCTCCTTGATTCTCCGAGTACCACCTCCTCCAGATACTACGGCTCCTCCGGCCCTTCTTCAGCAGGCACCTCCGCTTCTACCCTTCCCTCCTCCTCCTTCTACTCGGGGGGGTCGTTCAGGCTCTCGCGGCCGTGGTCGTGGTGGCAGGGGTCGGCCGAAGTGTTCCTTCTGTGGCAAAGACGGTCATCTCGAGGCAACCTGTTACAAGAAAGTTGGCTATCCTCCTCGCCCGGCGGCTTCTGTTGCTACCGATGCTGGTCCTCCTGATCTTGAAAGTGTCCGTCTTCAGCTCCAGCATCTCCAGGGCTTGCTCCATCCCCCATATGCCTCTGTTGCCTCCGTCTCCAACACAGGTACCGCTTGTCTCTCCACCGGCTTGGGCTGGATTGTGGATTCTGGCGCTACTCATCACATTACTCCACATCGCCTTGCCCAGTACCGGAAATCCCCTTATCCACAGTCTATTACTGTGGCCAATGGAGCCACTGTTCCCGTCTCCGGCTCGGCAGATCTTCCTCTCACCTCCTCCATCTCCCTTCGCTCGGCTCTTCACGTCCCGAGTTCTCCGTTCAATTTACTTTCTGTTGGACGGCTTACTACTGATTTGGATTGTTCTATTATATTCACTTCCTCTTCTTTTGTTATACAGGATCGGCAGACGCAGACTACCATTGGTAAAGGCCGGCTGCGGAATGGGCTCTACTTTCTCGACGACTCTCCCACCATCCTCTCCTCCATTTCTTCCACAGATTGGCATTGTCGTCTTGGGCATGCTCCTCTACCGGTCCTCCGGCGGGCTCTCCCGGATGTCTCTCTTACTCCCTTTCAGTGTGATTCATGCATCCTCGGCAAGCAGCCTTGTTCATCTTTTTCTTCGCATTGTACTCGGAGCGCTGCTCCTTTTGATTTAGTACATTCGGATATTTGGGGACCATTTAAAATTTCTAGTATTTTTGGTTTCCGGTATTTTATCACGTTTATTGATGATCACTCTCGCACTACTGACTATACTTACTTCGTGATCGCTCAGAGCTTCCTCGTGTCTTTCGGGCATTTGTTCTCGAAACTCGTACACAATTCCACAAGACCATCAAAGTCCTACGCACTGACAATGCTCGTGAGTACACTAGTCACGAATTTACTGCTTTATGTTCCGAGTTTGGGATTTTACATCAAACTTCCTGCGCTTACACGCCGCAACAAAACGGTGTTGCCGAACGCAAGAATCGCCACTTACTCGATGTTGCCCGTTCCCTCATGCTTCAAATGCATGTCCGTAAACCGTATTGGAATTTTGCGGTCTCGACCGCCTGTTTTCTCATCAACCGTCTCCCTTGCTCTATTCTCAACTACACTACTCCGTTCAGCATCCTCTTTCCCTCCGCTACAGCCTTTCCTCTCCCACTTCGTGTGTTTGGTAGCCTATGTTATGTCCACCGTTTGGGGCCTTCATCGGATAAGTTGGATCCCCGGGCCGCCAAACATATCTTTGTTGGTTATTCTCGCATCCAAAAAGGGTATGTCTGTTATTCTCCTGCTACACGCAAGATCTCCGTTTCTGCTGATGTCACTTTCCGCGAGGATCAACCATTCTTTTCTGCTCCCTTACCTGACCATCGCCCACCTACACCTCCATCCATTCCCCGCCCGGTCATTCCTACCACTCCTCCACTGCCTGTCATTCCCTCTACACCGCCTGCCGTTCCCTCCAAACCACCCGTTATCCATGTCTACACTCGTCGCTCGACCCCTTCCGTTGCCCCTCTGCTGTCGGTCTCTACCATAGATACTCCGCATCCGACTGATCAGGTATCGCCTTCCACTGCTCATCCGCTGGCCAACTCCGTCTCTCTTCATCGCCTCTCTCCCCATTTACACACATTGGCTACTTTTCTCTCTTCGGTTGCTATTCCTAATTCTGTGCAGGAGGCGCTTCAACATCCCGGCTGACGAGCAGCCATGGAGGAAGAAATGTCTGCTCTCTGGTCTAATCAGACCAGGTCTGTTGTTCCCCTTCCACCGGGCTAGAAACCAGTTGGGTGCAAATGGGTCTTTGTCATCAAACATGCTGCCGATGGGACAATTGACCGTCTAAAGGCCCGTCTTGTGGCTCGCGGTTTCACTCAACAGGAGGGACTCGATTATGAGGAAACGTTCTCTCCGGTGGCAAAGCTTAATAGTGTTCGTGTCCTCATCTCTGTTGCTGTCCATCGCCGGTGGCCTCTCTTTCAGCTGGATATCAAGAATGCCTTCTTGAATGGGGACCTCCAGCAAACTGTCTACATGCAGCAACCGCCCGGTTTTGAGACCACGGAGGAGTCTCAGGTCTGCCATCTTAAAAAAGCTGTATATGGTCTCAAACAATCTCCGCGGGCATGGTTTGAAAAATTCAGCAAGGTCCTCCGTGCGATTGGCTTCACTCGGAGCTCGGCCGACTTCTCGCTCTTTACTCGTCACCACCCAACAGGAACGATTATTCTGTTAGTTTACGTCGATGATATTATCATTACTGGAGATGACTCAAGGGATACAGGCAGTCAAAGTCCATCTAAACTCAGTCTTCCAGAGCAAGGATTTGGGACCCCTTCGCTATTTTTTGGGCCTTGAGATTGCCAGAAGGCCAGATGGGCTCACTCTCTCTCAACGAAAATATTGTCTTGACCTTCTTCATGATGCGGGTCTGTCTGGCTGCAAGCCCAGTGATACTCCTATGGATGTGAACCACAAACTGTGTGCCCAGGCCTCTGACTCCGATCTCCTTCTTCAGAATCCTGAATATTATCGACGTCTTGTTGGAAAACTAATATATCTCACGGTTACCAGACCGGATATCTCCTTTGCTGTTGGTCTTGTCTGCAGATACATGCACTCTCCTCGAAAATCTCATCTTCAAGCAGTGGAACGAATTCTCAGGTATCTGAAAACCGCTCCTGGTCAGGGACTTGTCTACAGGACCTCCTCTTCTGCTCCAACATTGGTGACATATTCGGATGCCGACTACGCTGGCTCTCTCGATGACCGGCGATCTACGAGTGATTTTTGCACTTACCTTGGAGGACATCTTGTAACTTGGCGAAGTAAGAAACAAACGGTCGTTGCTCGCTCTTCAGCTGAGGCAAAGTACCGGGCTATGACATCGGTTGTATCAGAATTAACATGGCTTGAGAGTCTTCTTACTGATCTGGGTGTAAAATTACCATCACCGGCTCTTCTCCTTTGTGATAGTCAAGCCGCCATACACATCGCAAAGAACCCGGTCTTTCACGAAAGGACGAAGCATATTGAGGTCGATTGTCACTTCATCCGGAAAAGGTTCAAATGAAAAAGCTTGACTTAAAGCATGTCCCAGGATCGAAACAAGTTGCAAATGTCTTCACAAAGGCTCTTTCCAAGACATTATTCTATCAGTGCTTGTCCAAGCTTGGCGCATACGATTTGTACGCTCCAGCTTGCGGGGGAGTGTTAAAATAGCCCATGTAAAGGGCCCATTATTGGGCCCATTTATTGTTTTATCTTCTCTCCTCCTTTAGTCCCACATCTTGTATAGGATTCTCTTCTCTCTTCCTATATATTTGTATTCTCTCCTTGTATTTATACATACAAGCAATACATACAAAATTTGAGCTCTCTCAACATTCTCGAAGAGCACTTTGCAGCAGTCATCAATTCGTCGTCACAATAAAAAATAATATTAACCACATATTTCCTGAAGAAATCAATGTCACTACTTCACTGACGATACTGGGTATGATTGATTTTTTGTTGCCTCCTAGCCCCAACTAAATCAAGAACACTTACGAGGTAGATGGCACATCAACTTATTTCGTGGCTGCATTTGCAAGAATTGATGCAATAAAACAACGAATGGAAGAAACTTATGAAACAGTACAAGATGCAGCAGGATAGACACAGTTGAGTGCACTTGTTGAAGATGTCTCTGCTAACGGAGATCTTCCATGGGCTGCGGAAACATTGGCTAATATGTGACATTGTTTGTGTCCTTGCCGAGGTCGTTTTTGAAGAAAACTATTCCGAGCATTATGCTTTGAAATTATTGTCGGCGATGACTTCAATGAAGTTCCCTCTGAATGCTCCATACACAATAACAATTCTAGTCTTGGACCCTGACAAAATTAATTGAAGCGGCAAAATTGAAGTTCACAATGATGAAATCAGTTTTTAGATGACTAAACGATGTGGAAGTCATTTTTAAAAGACGAAGGCAATGTAACAGGTCTAATGTAACTGGTAGCTATGTTGCACGGGGACGAGGCGTGATACATGACACGATATGATACATATACGAGAAACACGATTTTCAAAAAACCCAGGATACGAGATACATTTTTGAAAATATTAGTTATTTAAATATAAGTACAAATTAATACAAAGACACGTGTCATTCACATTTTCTTTATTTTTTCATCATTATATCTCATATATCATATATTAAATGAAGACAAGGTTTATGCGCCACAAACTTATCATATCCTAAATGGGAGTCATGCATACATGTATGGAATCAATTTAATCCCACCATCAACATTTTTTTCACATGTCTTTCCCCATGTTTCTCAAATCACATTTTTTGGGAATGTTTGAGTATACCTAGACATATTCGACGGTATCTGAGAGTATCCGCTAGTATCTGGAATTTTTTATCTGAAATTTTAAGTAAAAGTTACTGAGTTTTTTTGCGGCGCGTTTCCGAGAGTTTCCCGACTCCGAAATATTTTTGATATGATTGGTAAGGCTGATGTAAGTATCCATGCTTCATGGAGTGGTCCTGCTTTCGTCGATAATTACAGATTACTGTTAATTGTATTCAGAGGTTATAGATATAACCTTAGGCATTGTAATGGGATTATGACGGAAAATTAATAAAGTTTAGTTCATTTCTTCTCATCCCAGTTCCCTTCATCTCTCGCAGCTCTACCCAACTCCTGACCCTTCATCTCTCGCAGCTCTGTCCAACTCCTGACCCTTCTTCTCCCTAGCCCACCCCCTCTCCTTTGCCATTTCCCATTATACTCTTGTTGCTAGTATCAGGTCCCAACAAATATCTTCAAGTTAAATTATGGACCTGGTTTTATAAATTTAATCACATGGTGTACTTCGAAGGCACAGCATCATTTTAACCACCCAATCTTAACCTCAAGCACTAATAACTACACTTTAGTGGGATTTCCTATACAGGGTAATTCTAAGTTTGATTAAAAGAATAAAAAAAACTAATATTGCTCGACTAATCTTCAGTGCAATTAAAGATTAACTCACATATGATCAAAACAAAATAATCAGTTAGCACTAAAATAATAATTCACTTGTGCCCCAGTGAAATCACTACTTCAAAAATAAATACAACCAATTTCCATAAGATAGTAAATTTAATCTAAGCTATACAAAGGCAAATCCTAAAATAAGGACAGATCTCAATCGAGTACAGGAATTGTAAGGTAAAATGGTTGATGGGGAATTCAGAGGATGGTGGGAGACTCTTCAGAAAAATGATGCAAAAGTGCAAATTATACAGGGTAATTCTAAATTTGTTGCAAAAATTATACAAAAATAATAAAAAAAACTAATATAGAAATAATAAAAAAACTAATATTGAATTAGCACTAAAATGATGCAAAAATTATACAGGGTAATTCAAAATTTGATTAAAAGAATAAAAAAACTAATTTTGCTCTACTAATCTTCAGTGCAATTAAAGATTAACTCACATATGATCAAAACAAAATAATCAATTAGCACTAAAATAATAATTCACATGTGCCCCAGTGAAATCACTATTTCAAAAATAAATACAACCAATTTCCATAAGATAGTAAATTTAATCTAAGCTATACAAAGGCAAATCCTAAAATAAGGACAGATCTCAATCGAGTACAGGAATTGTAAGGTAAAATGGTAGAGCAAAAGTGCTTGGGGAATTCAGAGGATGGTGGGAGACTCCTCAGAAAAATGATGCAAAAGTGGTTGGGGTTTGCAAGGAAAAACAATAGTAGTTAAGGAAGAAGAGGGCTACACCGAAATCTTTGTTAGGAAGGAGAAGATTTGAGAAGAAAGTGAGGAGAAGAGGGATAACATGTGGCTCTATGTTACGGGTCCAAGTGTTACCAAACTACACGACGACGAACCACCATGACAAGTCTACACGCGCCGGGCGCGTATATCGCAAGGGCCCACCGAGACCGCAGAGAATATTTAATAATAAATAGGTTGCTATGTTTGTTGACGCATTTTTAGTATTACCAGTATTTCCTAATTTCAGTATTTCCTTTTATATTCGCTCTTCGCCACTATAAGAGAGCCGACGGACCTTGTAATCTTTATCTTGGAATGTATAGAGGTTTCTAGGGTTGCTTCCTAATTTTGTCTCTTCTCGTCCTCTTTCATTCTCGCTCACCACCGCCGGCCCTTCCCCTTGCCGGATTCCTCCTGGAATTTATCCGTGATCGTATCAATTAGTCCGACCTGCCGGACCGATCGCTCTCACCGCCGGTGCTTGAGTTTGCCTAAGGAATTCAAAAATCTATCTCCTTGGTCCACTGACCCGCACAACACCCGATCTCCGTCGACCCGCGTCATCGCGACACAACTCTGTTTCCGCGACACAGCGCCCGATCCTGCATCGCCATAGGAAAGATGAGCGGCTCGATCGTTGCCGCCGCTCCGCACGACGCGCCACCCAGCCGACGCACGGTTCACCCTTGCCGGACATCCCGACCCCGATCCGCCTTCGACATCACACCGCCAGTGTTGATCCGCCACGTCCTGCCCTCCAGCAACCGGATCAGCCCGCTCCTCCTCCAGCAACCGGATCGGCCTCCAACGTCCTTTCCACACTCGATCCGCCCCGATCTGCCACAAAGCCTCCTCCAACAATTGGCTGATCCAGTCGCGCCCCAACCCCGCCGCTGCAGCCCTCTGGATTTTCCGCCTCCCAGGGCCTGTGTTCTGCATCGTTCTCTTCTCGGCGCCTAGCCCCGCTCCGCTCTAGGTATCGACCTTCTTTCGCCCGTGCCGCAGGGCTTTTGTCAGTCGGATCTGCTTCCCTTTCTGTTTCTGCTGCAGGATGGCCGCCGCTCCGGGCCTCTGTTCCGCTGCGCCGACCGTTGTGCCGCCACGTACATCGCCGACATCACATCCAACGTACATCCTGGGCACCTTGGCCGCCGCCCAATCCGCCGCTCCCGGGCCGCTGTTCTTGCTGTCGCCGATCACCAACTCTCGGCTAGATTTATCTGACCTAGCTGCACAAATCCTGGCCACATGCGCCTCCCTCCACACCAAAGTCGATCGTCTTTTCGTGTACCACAGACGGGCTTCTGCAACCCCCCTCGAGGTTCCCTGCCCTAAGTCGTCTCCACAACGGCTGCCTCCTGCATCATGTGACAATTTTTCGGCCATGCCACCTCTCTCCACGGTCGCTAATGTACCAAATCTCTCTACGGTGGTCTCCCCTCCGCCGCTTTCACCAGCCGCATCACCGCCTCTTCTGCCGCCCCGCACGGTTAACTCGCCCCCCTATACCGACTCTTACTCCGCCGACTCCAGTCTTGCCACCCCCTCCGATCATCTCACTGTCTCCTCTCCCGGCTCTCGCTCTGCCAGCCCCCGCCCTACCGCTCCACCGGCAGCATCGCCACCTCTTCTGCCGCCCCGTGCCCCGTTGCCCCCGACAGATCCGTTCCAGCTGTGGGCCGCCACGTCTCCGACATCCTTGTGGTAGTAGCTCACCACCGCCCCATCGACCTTGCGGATGCCATTACTTCCGCCGCCTGTCCTTCTGATGGCGCCGCCGCTAGGCCCGCTACTCACCAACACCGCCGCCACTGCTACGTTCTACCTGACCTTGTTCTGGCGGGAGGCATTGTTTTAAATGTCCTCCGACATGTCTGACATGTCTCCCGACATGTCATTTTTTAGAGGAAAACGATATGTTTTTCTCAAAATAATAGATTATGTCCTTTTGTAAAATATAGACCGACATGTCCGATTTTTTTCGATATATCAACCGACACGACTTTTAAATATATTATCCGCTATTTTATTTTATGTTATATTTGCAGACATACATCATATATTTAAATCACCTATGGATACTATATTATGTATGTTTAATTCGATTAAACTTATTATTTCAATTTTTTAACGTTTTATTATTACAATTAATTTTGTATAATTGTTTCACAAATTTTTAATTTCATATTATAAAAAATAGGAAAATATTTAATACATTTATTAAGTGTTTGTTTCATATTTTTAATATAAATTTATAAGTTTTAAAAAACTTATAATAAATCAAGTATTTTTAACTTTTAAATTTTTTTAATTTGCAATAAACTTATTGTTATCAAAATAAAATTAATGTATAGTATTAAATGTATTTTACAATGTATCATTTTGTATTTGTTAATAATTTTTTTCTTAATACTATTTAAATTTATTCCATAATATAAATGACTCATTTTTTATTTATTTGTTATATTATTTTACTATTTTTATAACATATAATTATAGTTAGTATACATTAAATAAAAATTTTATTTATAATATATGGAAATCCGATATTTTAAAATATCCCCGACATGTCTCCGACTTCCGACATCCGACATTTAAAAACACAATACGATATGTGTCCGAAATCCGATATTTAAAACATTGGCGGGAGGTCCAGGTACCGGATGATCCGGCCACCCGCTTGGTACATGAGCTTGAGGACAAACTCGTTTTGAAGGAAGGATGAAGTGTTACGGGTCCAAATGTTACGGAACTACACGACGACGAGCCACCATGACAAGTCTACACTCGCTGGACGCGTATATGGCAATGGCCCACCGAGACCGCGAAGAATATTTAATAATAAATAGGTTGCTATATTTGTTGATGCATTTTTAGTATTTTCAGTATTTCCTAATTTCAGTATTTCCTAATTTCCAGTATTTACTAATTTTAGTATTTCCTTTTATATTCGCTCCTCGCCACTATATGAGGGCCGGCGGTTCTTGTAATCTTTATCTTGGAATGTATGAAGGTTTCTAGGGTTGCTGATGCAGGCCACTCCCCAAAATGGGATTAAGGCACGAAATGACAAATGGATTCCTATGGGGAATTTAAGCGAACACGTGGTGCGCGTGCAAAACTCAAAATTTCGGCAGAGTTTCGTCTATAATGTCGCGATCTCACAAGTGGGAAATCCCCATCCAAACCTGCACGAACATTCACATATATATTTTTCATAACCTAGCCATACGTCTAATATCACATCACAACATTTCCATCCACATAGAGAGTGATCCGGACTAAGAATTCGATTCGGAAAAACAATCCAAATGCAGCGCTCAAAACAAAATCAAACGAGGATATACCAAATCCTCTTGATCCATTCGAAACCACAGGCTAAACCAACCTCGGTTTGCAAACGTCCAAAGGGACCTATCCTTGCAAAAACCTTCGCGAAAATCAGATGAAGGGCAATATAAAATTCAGATTTTTTTAGATGCAAGCTAGAATCAAAATTTAGGATAAAATATGCTATCTAGATTTCCACTAAACTCACAATCCAAGACGAATCATTACACAAGTTTTAGGGAAGGGAAATCGTTACCCACGATCTGAAATTAAAGAGGAAGAGGAGGATAACTATGGAATAGTCGCACTTCCACGGGTCCACCGGAGTCGCACCGGATGGGGAGAACCGAGCCGCCTTCTTCGGAGTCACACCGGAGGAGGTAGGAGATCGCCAGAGCAGCAGGAATCCCCACTAAGAGGGGCGGCGGCAGCAGCTATACGCGATTCCCTGGAGGTCGGGTTTCGGCCAGGCCGAAGGGGCTGCTTCACGCAACTTAGGGTTAGGTTCCGGTTTCTTTCTTTTTTCATCATCCCCTCTCCAACTCCTCATACACATATATATAACATCATACACCTCTCCATCCACCCTTCATCAAAATCACACTAAATCCTAACCATTAATGTTTAACAAGATATAAAACAACACATTACTAAAATTTATAAATTTTATAACTTATAAATTTATAAATCTTATGACTTTTAAATTGATAAAAAGTATTATGAATATAATATTATTCCAACATTGAAATAACATTATAGTCATAATGATGTGAAGTGACGACGTCGGCGGCGGCGGCGACGATAGTTGCGGCAACGGCCATCTATGTCCACGAACATGTAGCGGCGGCGATCAAAAGAGAGATCCATGTCGGCACGAGCAAATGGCGGGACATCCTCGCCATCAATCCACCCCCGCTCAAAATCACTCATCCCCGATGAGTAGCCAGGGAGAGAAAGGCAGGAGACAGCATCATCCACTGGTAGCATAATAAGAGCGGACATCCACGGGGTAGGACAAGCAGTGCGGGCATCCGCAATAGAACATATCCTGTCATGATCAAGAACAACAGAAAACCTCGTAGATGTGTCAGCATAAAGAAAAGCAGTGCGAATCTTACCATCCAATGCGAGAACCAAGATACCCAAATGGAAGAGCGACACGAAAAGAATCTCATCTCTCAACCCAAGAGAATCTGAAGTGGAAGAGAGAAACGTCGAAGAAAACCACTCAAGTGGAAACCAGATATGCAAAATTAAATCCGAAAAATTGAAACACGGTGAAAAACCGATTGCATCGTAAAAATCTAAAAAAATTGCATTAAACCCAAAATTTTTGAAAATCATGAAAGGATCGGCGCTCCAACGTAATAATTTTGTTACGGAACCCGAAGGTATCCACTCGGGGGCTAACCAGACTAAATTTGAATCAACAATTCTGCAGTCAGAAGCTCTCAGAGGTGAACAAACGTGAAAGTGACGCAACCCACAGACACTGGCATAAGACAACGACATGTGTACGTGCAAATCGTACCAGGATGGATGAAAAATATGTGCAATTTGATTTGATGGGTAACAATGTCGTGAGGACACTAAATCAAAAGACACAGTCGCCGTGAAATCAAACGCAGTCGCAGACGAAGACATGTCCGCAGACGGACACTCACTAATACATAGCCCACAAATCAAGTCCAACGAAGGTGCTAATAACGACGGCCTAACTAAGTGGATCGGACCAGGCAAAACCAATTCTTGTCCTAACAAGTCTGCTGATCGAGCCAAAAGAACAGGAGGGAGGGTCAGTGAAATCAAACCCGAGAGAAAATCTAACTCATGGTGAACGTCACGTATCGGTGTTAACATCAACGAGAAATCATCCAGGTTTACACTACTAAAATCATCCAAAAGTACAATTCCCTCGCTATGTAACTCTTCCAACACACCAAATACATCATCCAATTCAGAATCAGTAGAGGTCTCAGAAATAGACTCAATGCGTTTAGGGTCATGAGAGAGGATCGACAAAATCGAACCCGACAAAATTTCAAATTCATATTGAGCTTCAGGCAATGGTGATAACAACCAGGAAATATCTTCCGGGTCCTCAACTTTAAATTCATCCAAAAATAACCTTCCCTCGCAAGGTAAATCTTCCATGGCAATAGGTACATCTGCTAACTCAGGGCCATCAGACGGTTCCTCAACTATCATAGGAGACAGACCTGAAATATGGTCGTGGGGAAGTGGGATAATCCTAGGGGGTGATACCTCAGAGGAGACATCCTCATCCAGGTCACTAGGATATCCAAGCTCCTCATCGTCACTAAGGTCGTCAGCGAAAATGGCAATTGCCCTCAGTGGCGGGCTCAGACGTCGAAGCTAAAAGAGCCAAAGCCCTAGGCTTTGTGGGGCACTCCACGGCATAGTGGCCAATCACTCCACAAGCGTAACATGTAGCGTTCTCCTTGCAAATCTTAACTGTCTGCCTATGCTTAACCCACGGATTTATAACATCCCTAGTAGTGACAATGACAGGTGGCGGGACAGAGGACCTAACCTTCTCCTTCTCCCTAAAGGTTGATGTACGTGAGCTCAAAATAGTCAAATCTTGGCGGAGCAGGGATCTAGCGTGAGGCTTGTAGTCACTCCTGTGATCAAAAACGGGTCTAGTGCCCTGGAGGGGAGAAATAAGATCGTGAGACGTCCGAGTAAGGGAGTACGAGGGGGCGTACTGGTTCGATGTAGGCAAAGTCTTAGGCGGCGAATCACTTAGATAATCAGAAATCTGGAAACGACAGTAGGGACGGTAATACTCATCCGTTAATATATTCTTCATAATCTGCCAACCTACAAGTGAGTCGTTGAGTGACATCCCAAAACATCTCTCCTCATTGAGCCAGAAGGTCTGGGCTCAACCAATTAATTGTAGTCTCGCCAGTGTTGTAGATGTCGGCCGACATAAAGTTTTTGGGTGCAAACCGCAACGAAACCGATTTGTTTGACAAAAATATCGTTTTGTAAAAAAACGGCGATATATCCCGATATATCGATATATCTCCAACCCAATATTTCAGTTATTATATTTAATATATAAAAAAACAAAGTTCACGAGACCCGTATTTTCCTACTTCACGATTCCATTTCACGCATTCAGCATTTCTCGCTCTACCCTAAATTTTACAGGAGAGTCGCTCTAGCGGATTGGTCGACACTCGACAGCTCCGTCTTTGACGACGAGGCAACGAATCGACATCGCAGGCAAGGAGTAGACGACGACGCCGGGCTTTCTACGAATCGGCATCGCAGGCGAGGACGCGAGGAGTCGTCGGGCTTTAGGGTTTCTACTACTTCACTCCACTGTAAGCCCCCTTCTTCTTTCTTCTTCTTTCTTATTGTTTTTGCGACAATTGAAAGTTTTATTTGGAGTTACATTGATCAAGTCATAAGATTTAAAAGTTTTATTAAACTTGTGTTACTGTAAGCTTCTTGCTTATGCTATAGTTAGGTTTCTTTTTTGCAATAGCTAAGTTTATACCTTGTGTAAATTTGCAGTAATTTTTGTTTCTCCTGTGCACTTATAACTTATGTTAACATTATTTTGTTAATTTCTACTACAGTGATTTTTGCAATAGGTGAGAAAAACTCCCCTCCAACTTTGCATTATTACATGGGCTTCACCTTTATCTTTCAAAATTATTTCAGAGAAAATATTATAAATACTTATTTGTCTGTACATTGGTATAATTATTTGTCTGTACATTTTTACTTATTTGCAAAAAATATGTTTATAAATACCATTATCTTTATTTCAATATTAAAATCCGATATTGTAAAATATCCCCGATATATCCCCCGCAATCCGACATACGACATTTCAAACCCAAACCGACATGAACCCGACATCCAACATCTACAACCTTGAGTCTCGCAACGGGAATCTTGTGGGGGTCCACAATATGATATTGCTCAAAATAGCGTTCCATATCCTTCACCCAACATAAAAACACTCGCGGTCCACCTATCCCATCATAGGTCGGAGCAGGAACTCTAATAAGTCTAGAGGTGCGCGGTGGTGGTGTCAAATATTGTGCTAACATAGCGTTACCCTCAACAAATGAAGGTGAGTGAGCGGAACTCCCAATGTGCGCCATAAAAGACCAACGGAAAGCTCAAACTAAGTGAACACGAAAAACATTTTTTTGATATATTTTAAGAAACACAATTTTTTTTATATAACTAAAAATAAAATAGAAGACCAACGAACGTGCCTAAGTGCAAAAGGGGGTAGCTCGGAACGAGCGGATCGTTGCCAAGTTGAGAAATTGGCAAACCTGACTCTGATACCAAATTGATGCAGACCACTCCCCAAAATGGGATTAAGGCACGAAATGGCAAAGAGATTCCTATGGGGAATTTAAGCGAACACGTGGTGTGCGTGCAAAACTCAAAATTTCGGCAGAGTTTCGTCTATAATGTCGCGATCTCACAAGTGGGAAATTCCCATCCAAACCTGCACGAACATTCACATATACATTTTTCATAACCTAGCCATACGTCTAATATCACATCACAACATTTCCATACACATAGAGAGTGATCCGGACTAAGAATTCGATTCGGAAAAACATTCCAAATGCAGCCCTCAAAACAAAATCAAACGAGGATATACCAAATCCTCTTGATCCATTCGAAACCACATGCTAAACCAACCTCGGTTTGCAAACGTCCAATGAGTCCTATCCTTGCAAAACCTTCGCGAAAATCGGATGAAGGGCAATATAAAATTCAGATTTTTTAGATGCAAGCTAGAATCAAAATTTAGAATAAAATATGCTATCTAGATTTCCACTAAACTCACAATCCAAGACGAATCATTACACAAGTTTTAGGGAAGGGAAATCGTTACCCAAGATCTGAAATTAAAAGGAGGAAGAGGAGGATAACTTTGGAAGAGTCGCACTACCACGGGTCCACCGGAGTCGCACCGGATGGGGAGAACCGAGCCGCCTTCTTCGGAGTCACACCGGAGGAGGTAGGAGATCGCCGGAGCAGCAGGAATCGCCACCAAGAGGGGCGGCGGCAGCAGCTATACGCGATTCCCTGGAGGTCGGGTTTCGGCCAGGCCGAAGGGGCTGCTTCACGCAACTTAGGGTTAGGTTCCGGTTTCTTTCTTTTTTCATCATCCCCTCTCCAACTCCTCATACACATATATATAACATCATACACCTCTCCATCCACCCTTCATCAAAATCACACTAAATCCTAACCACTAATGTTTAATAAGAAATAAAACAACACATTACTAAAATTTATAAATTTTATAACTTATAAATTTATAAATCTTATGACTTATAAATTGATAAAAAGTATTATGAATATAATATTATTCCAACATTGAAATAACATTATGATCATAATGATGTGAAATGACGACGTCGTCGGCGGCGGCGACGGCAGTTGCGGCAACGGCCATCTATGTCCACGAACATGTAGCGGCGGCGATCAAAAGAGAGATCCACGTCGGCACGAGCAAATGGCGGGGCATCCTCGCCATCAGTTGCTCCCTAATTTTGTCTCTTCTCGTCCTCCTTCATTCTCGATCACCCCCGCCGGCCCTTCCCCTTGCCGGATTACTACTGAAATTTATCCGTGATCGTATCACTCTAGCACTTGATATCTTAGGGTTTCCTTGCTATGCCGCCTATGTTACTTCGCAGGAATAGATTCCCGTGTAGGCTAGGCTCATATGAAGCAAGTGCTTATATTCTATTTTTTGAACTAATTTCTCTTCTATAATAAAATGGTTCGGCAACAAGTGGGTAAAAGAAAAAGCTAGGCTAAGGCTCGAGGTTAAAATGTGGATCAGAAAATGGAATTTTAGTTCAATTTGACAAAATAAATTAACCACATCATTACAATTTGTTTTATAAAAGTGCTCGTTGTTAGGTGCGGGAAATACACGGGCTTAATAAAATGCATGAAAATAACTGCAGACTTAAATGTCCACACAAATAATAAGAGAACATAAAACAAAATCAGGTGTTTGCCAATGCCTATCTACATCATAACTTCAGAGATTATGGCTCCGTTTGGCACGGTGGTGGCGGTCATAAACACATGGGTTAAACCGTCATTCGTTAAGGATCACCTAGCAAATATCATCAGCTTGAACATAAAAGTGGATGAAGTTCCTTAGGTCGGCGTTGACGAATGACAATTTAACCCCTATGTTCATGACCGCCACCACCATACCAAACGGAGCCTATGACTCCGCTTGGCACGGCTGTAGGGGTCATGAATGTGGTGGTTATGAACCGTCGTTTGTGAACGTCCTATGTTGCCCATGGAGCTTCATTCACTTTTATGTTCAAAACTAGTTTTCTTTTTTTGGTAGCGGTCATAACTGTTGCTATGTCAAACATACATTTTTTGACGGTAACGTTTTTGTCCAAACTCACTAGAGCAAAAAACCCTGCTCCAAACATAGCCTATATCTTTATCTATATTTTCATTATTCTTAATAATCGATCTAGATACTTAAACTTATCATGCATGCATTTTTATCTGCTAATAGGATAGAGCTGTAATTATAAATATTTCCCAATTAATATTACATATATAGTGTACAACCCCGTGTTCGCCGAGTGAGTCCACCAGGCCAGGCGAGCGGACCAAGGCGACCTGCCCGCGCCATAACAACATGCCGACGAACTCAGAACGGCCAGCCCGCTCTCGCCAAAGCTAGGCGCGCGAGCTACGCGGGCTGTCCCACCCAGCCCGCGTCCGCCTGGAGTTCGTCGAACTGAGTCGGGCTTTCCCCGAACTAGGCTTCTGAGTTAAGATCAAAATTCGTCAAACGAAACTCGACGTTCACCGAACTAAGCTCGACATTCGTCGAACTCAATTTCTCTGTAATTCCGGTGGTGACAACCACAGATCGGCCAGTTCGCTCTTGCAAAATCTAGGGGGGCGAGCTGCGCGAGCCGGTCAATCTAGCCCACTCTCCCATAGACGACTTGGTCACCAGCCCGCTTCTTAACAAGAGCTGGCAGGTTGCGGCGGCCTGGCTCGCGCTCGCCTAAGGAGGTAAGGCGAGCTGCAGGAGCCAGGTCGCGTCCGCCTCAACAGGGTGGCGAGTTGGGGCGAGCCGACCTCCAGATCCTTGGAACCTGCCTAGTGGGGCCCAGAGGCAAAATTACCTGGGTGCCCTTGCCAGGGGTGCGAATAGCTTGTTAGAACAGCAGAGTTACGCTGTTGGCAGACCCAGTTGAGCTGCGCATAGCTGTTCAAAACAGCGGAGGTTGGCTATTTGCAGGCCGATTTCAGAAAGCTATAAATAGGACCCAAGGGGCACCTCAGAAGGCATGCTTACTAGTGTTCTGATGTTCTTGCGTTTTCTGAGATAGCCTTAGCTCGGCCTTTGGCTAAGGAGGGGAAGCGCTCTAAGATCTTCCGGGTGTGTGGTGAGACCTTCACGCCGAGCCCTTGGGTCAGTTCCCTTTTTTGTTATTTGGTTTGCAGGAGAGAAGTAGGTGTGCGATCACCTCTTCCCCAAGGGTGAACTTCACAGAGACCGAGTTTTCGGTTTCAACATTTTGGTGCGGTGAGTGTGGAGAGTGGTCAACATAGAAAATCTTCGGCGAGCTCGATGACAGGAGGATCAGGGCAAGGCTTGGATAGGCCCGACGCGCCACCCCCACCCCCTCTAGCCACGGTGTGGATGTTCGAAGACTTCAGGCAGGAGGTGCTCAATCTCGTCAAGTTCGCACTCGGCGCGGGCCGAGTGCTCGACTCCAACAGTTCCAGTCATAACCGCCCCGTCTCTGGGCGAGCACGCTCCCGGCAGGCGAGCTGGGAAGGAGGTCGCCAAGGAGGGGAGAGGATGCGAGCTCCCCGGGCGAGTACTCTTCCCCGACTCAGCAAGTGGGGGCCAGTTCAGCGAGATGGGGGTGCGAGACCCTCCGGCTCGCCCAGCATGGGGAGGCAGCCCCTTTGGCGAGTTGGTTTCTTCAGCCCTAGTTCTAGAGGGGTTCACAGAGTCAAAGATGTCCTACTACACCGGGAAGGGGGACCCGGTCCAGCACGTCCAGTGATTTGAGGACGTGGTCTCGATCCGACAGATGTCGGATGGGTTCAAGTGCAGACTCTTCACCATCACCATCAAGGAGAAGGCGAGAGAGAGGTTCCACCAGCTACCGGCCAGCTCCATCTATTGCTTCGAGGACCTGCGCCCGAGGTTCATGCTGAGGTTCACCACCTCCAAGAGGAGGAAGGAGTCAGAGTCCCTGTTCCACATCAAGCAGGGGGTGAACGGGACCTTGGGGAGTTACGTAGATCGGTTCTGGGAGGAGGTCACCCAGGTCTAAGAGATGACAGGGAATAGCC
The DNA here is from genome assembly GCA_039583875.1 of Platanthera guangdongensis. NCBI lineage: Eukaryota > Viridiplantae > Streptophyta > Magnoliopsida > Asparagales > Orchidaceae > Platanthera > Platanthera guangdongensis. Next base: position 125,796,069 of record CM077154.1, on the reverse strand, counting down.
TGATGATGACCTTTACCTTGGGGCTGCAACAAGGTTTCTTCTGGATGGAACTGAAGAGAGTGCCGCCCCTCTCCTACGAAGAGCTGATGGAGAGGGCGTCAAGAGAAGTCGATGGGGAGGCGTCGAACCCAGAGTTTGCCCGGAAGCTGGCCAGGTGAGCCACGAAGGAGGAGAAGGAGCCAAGGGGTGGCAGAGGTCAGGAGGAAAGGAGAGCTGAACCCTGACAAAGTGAACAACGACATCAACTACAACAACAGCCTAGGTGGGTGCGTCAGGAGCCGGACCGTCGGCTGGGTTGGAGGCTCGAGTGGCAAGACCAGGGGCCGCGGAGAGGTTACCAGGGAACGGACAACCGCCAGGGGGGCCAGGATCAATTCCATCCTCCAGGTTGGAGGCAGACCCAGAGACCTCCCCTCCCCGATCAAAATCAGGCTATGACTTTAGCCATGGGGGAGAGGAGGAGAGCAGCTCTGAGAAGGAGAAGGGAAGTCAGGGTGAAGTTGCCCTACTGCGACTTCCACCAAGAGGAAGGGCACGCTACGCTCACGTGCCCGTAGTTCCTTGAGATGAGAGGAAACAAGGAGCAGTATCAGCACCAAGGTCGCCAGGAGGTGAGGATTGAGGAGGTCCTGCCTCGGGCGGAGGAGGATAGGTGCGAAGACCGGGTAGATTTTGGAACCCGGGGAGGGATCAAAGTGATCCATGGGAGGGTGGGGATAAAGGCTTCCTGGAAGGCGAGCCTCCACACCATGTACCGCCGGAGCGTTGGCTCCACATCTCAGACCCCACCCCCAGAGGAGAAGATTACTTTCTCCAGAAGTGATATGCCGGATCATGAGAATCCCTTTTGCGATGCGCTGGTCATCCAGACAGCCATCGTGAATTTCACAGTCTCCCGCATCCTTATTGACAATGAGAGCTCCGTCAACGTCATCTTCAAGAAGGCGTTCACGCGATGAAGGTGGAGGCGAAGCGGGTGCTGGCCTCGGATGGGCCCTTGTTTGGATTTTCGGGGGAGAGGAAGGAGCTAGGAGTGGGACTCCATGTCACTCCGGGGGGGCGGGGGGCAGTCCCGAAATTGCAGGTTTGTCATCGTGGATGCCCGCAGTAGCTACAACGCCATCTTCGGAAGGCCCCTCATCAGCGCCTTCCGCTGTGTCCCCTTGTCCTTCCACCAATGCCTGAAGTTCAATGCCGAGGGGATTCAGGTCCGGGTCCGGGGCGATCCCAACGTGGCCAGAGAATGCTACATCACCGTCGTGAACTCTATCTCCTGGCAAGAGGTGGCCGAGGAGATGAAGCGGAGGATGGAGGAGGCTTGTGGAGAGGAGATGGAGGTAGAGGAGAGCCGCACCGAGGTGGAGGTGGCAGGAGGAGACCAGGAGGAGCCGACCGAGGCGATGGCCGTGGAAGAGGCGGTAGAAGCCGAGGAGGTTCTTATCCCGGAGGAGAGGGACGTTGGAGAATGGGGGGAGCAGTCCAGGCTGGAGGCTGCGAAGGAGGTAGTTGAGATGAAGGTTCTCACCCAAGGAGACAGGGTGGAGAAGGTTCGCATCAGCGAGGGGCTGACCCCGAAGGCTCAGGGCAGGATGCTGGAGTGCATCCAGAAAAACGTGGACATCTTCCCATGGAGCGCGTCAGAAATGCCAGGGATCGATGCGGACGTTGCCTGCCACCGCCTCAACCTGGACCCGAGAGCTCGCCCCGTCCAGCAGAAAAAGAGGTCCACCACAGACAAGCTGACCGAGCCTATTAGGGAGGAGGTGGCCAAACTCCTCAAGGCCGAGTTTGTATCCGAAATACAATACCCCGGCTGGGTCTCCAATATAGTTATGGTTAAAAAAGGAGACGACCGGTGACATATGTTTATTGATTTTTCCTTGCTTAATAAATCACGCCCTAAGGACTGTTATCCTCTGCCTCGGATCGATGCTCTGGTTGACTCAGCCGTCGGCTTGCCTGTAATGAACTTTTTAGATGCATTTTTAGGTTATCACCAGATCAGGATGCCCCCCCCTCGACGTCAAAGATGTCTCATTCATCACGAGGGATGGGTGCTACTGCTACAAGATGATGTCTTTTGGGCTGAAGAATGCATGAGCGACATACCAAAAGATGATGAATAGGGTCTTCCGAGAACAGAGGGGGAGGAACCTGAAGGTGTATGTAGATGACCTCATGATCAAGAGTCGAGACGTGGACTCTCACCTCCAGGACCTGGATGAGACCTTCACCACCCCGCGCAAATACAAGATGAGATTGAACCCCAGAAGTGCGTTTTCGGGGCCAGCAGTGGCAAGTTCCTAGGCCATCTCCTCACCCCCGTCGCGGTCGAGCCAAATCCTGACATGGTCAAAGCCATCATGGAGCTGGGGTCGCCTCAGAATGCTAAAGAGGTGTAGCGGTTGACAGGGAAGCTGACATGATTGAGCAGGTTCCTCTCCCGGGCCTGGGAGAAGTGATCCCCCTTCTTCAAGACATTGAGGGAGGGGAGTAGAAATTTGAGTGGACCAAAGAGTGCGAGGAGCCATTCCAAGCCCTGAAGAAGCAGTTTACTCAGACTCCCCTGCTCCAAGGGCCGAAGTAGGGGGAGGACCTGTATTTGTATCTCGGGGTCGGAGCAGAGGCCTTGAGCTCCGTCCTGGTTCGAGAAAAGGGGAAGAAGTAGCTCCCCATATATTATGTGAGCCGGGTCCTGAGGAAGGCCGAGCTTCGATATCCTATCTTGTAAAAACTGGCCTTTGCTCTCGTCATCTCGGCTCAGAGGCTCCGGCCCTACTTCCAGGCACACTCCATCCGAGTGGTGACTGAAAATCCTCTCCGCAACATTTTTGAGGGGGTGGAGCATTTGTGAAGATTGACTAAGTGGTCGGTGGAACTGAGTGAGTTCGACATCTCCTTCGTCCCCCGCCTCTCGATCAAGGCCCAAGCAATGACCAACTTTTTGGCTGACTACGTGGTCGAGGTGGCGGAGGAAGAACTCACTCATCCGGCTTCGTGGAAGGTGAAGGTAGATGGCGCTTCGAGGAAGCATTCCTTGGGGGTAGGGGTAATTTTGGAAAGCCCTCAGGGAGCGAGAATCGAACAAACAGTGGTGGTGCACTTTCTCATCACTAACAACCAGGCCGAGTATGAGACCGTAATAACAGGGCTGTGCCTGGGCAGGGAGCTGTGGGTGCTTGACGTGGAGGTCCTCACTGACTCCATGGTGGTGGCTTCCCAGATCAACGAGGAGTTCGAGGCAAGGGAGCCTACCCTCCGATTATACTTAGCGAAGGTGAAGGGGGTCATCAGTATGTTCCAGACCTTCTCCATTCGACACGTGCCCAGGGAGGAGAACGAGCAGGTAGATCAACTGGCGAAGCATGGTCCCCGGGTGGGGGGTACCATCACTGATCTATTCCGTCCTTCCATTGAAGAGGGAGAGCTGATGGAGGTGGATCAACACCCCTCGTGGATGGACCCGTTCACGGCCTTCCTTTCCACAGGAGAGTATCCGGAGGGGATGGACAAGAAAAAGTTCAAATACAAGTCGGCATACTATCTCCTCCGGGACGAACAATTGTATCAGAAGACTCTCGGGGATGCTGGCCCGTTGTGTGGCAGAGAGGGAGGTTCAGAGGATCTTAGAAGAAGTCCACTCTGGGGAGTGTGAGAGTCACTTCGGGAGTCGGACCCTGGAAGAAAGGATTGTCAGACAGGGGTATTTCTGGCCTGCCTTGGGCCACGACGCTGCAGAATTCACGAGAAAGTGCCACAAATGCCAGCTGTTTGCCCCCCCTTCATTTACAACCAGCCCAACGCCTCAAAAGCATACGACCCCCTGACCCTTCGCCATCTGGGGAATGGACTTAGTAGGGCCTTTCCCTCAGGCCAGCGAGCAGAGGAGGTTCTTATTTATACTGATAAATTATTTCTCTAAGTGGTTGGAGGTAAAGGCGCTGGCTAAGGTGACCTCCCAAGTTATCAGGAACTTTGTTTGGGGGGAGATTATCTGCCGGCACGGGTTGCCCCAGGCCATCGTCACGGACAACGGGCCTCAGTTCGCCAGCGCGGAATTCATTAGCTTCTGTGAGCAGCTCGTAATTGACCTCAGATTCGCGTCAGTCCATCACCCCAGGAGCAACGGACAAGTGGAGGCGGCGAACATGATCATTGTGAACCTCCTGAAGAAGAAGGTCAAAAACCTGAAGGGGATCTAGGTGGAGCAACTTCCCTCGGTCCTCTGGGCTCTGAGGACCACCCCCAACACAGCCACAGGGGAGACCCGCTTCAAGCTCTCCCATGGATGTGAGGCAGTACTCCACATAGAATTTGAAGTCCAGACGCCTCGGGTGGTCGCGACGGAGGAAGGCAGAGAAGAATGGCCGGCTGAAAACGGGGAGCTGCGGCTCTCCCTTGACATGGTGGAGGAGCTGCGTGATCTCTCCGGCATCCGACAGGAAGAAGTGAAGAGGAGAATGACTAAGTATTTTGACAAGCACGTCAGGATCAAACAATTCGCGGAAGGGGACTTGGTCTTGAAGAAGGTGGATGTAGCGGGAAGATCAGCAGCTGTGTGAAAGCTCAACCCCAACTGGGAGGGTCCATATATTGTGAAAGAAGCATTGAAATCAGGAGGGTATCGCCTCCGGAATGTGGAAGGCGAGACCCTAAGTCTCACCTGGAGCGGTGATAACCCGAAACGTTTTTACCCTTGAGACACGTAAGTGGTGCCTGATTTTTAATAAAGCTTCTCGATGTGCCGATTCTCCTGCAACGATTTGTGTAAATGGGTGAAGTGTTCATTTGATAGACCCCGAGCAGATCCCGCTGTCAAACTCTCACCTAGCTGGCAGGGCTGGATGTCACTCGTTTGTGTCTACCCGGACCCCGAGCAGATCCCGCTACCAGACTCTCACCTTCCTGGCAGGGCTGGATATCACTCGATAGCGTCTACCCGGACCCTGAGCACATCCCGCTGCAAGGCTCTCACCTAGCTGGCAGGGCTGGATGTCATTCGTGTGTGTCTATCCGGACCCCGAGCAGATCCCGCTGCCAGGCTCTCACCTAGCGGGCAGGGCTGGATGTCCCTCGTGCGTGTCTACCCAGACCCCGAGCAGATCCCGCTGCCAGGCTCTCACCTAGCTGGCAGGGTTGGATGTCATTCGTGTGTGTCTACCCGGATCCCGAGCAGATCCCGCTGTCAGGCTCTCAACTAGCTGACAGGGATGGATGTCACTCGTGTGTGTCTACTTAGGCTCCCAACTGGCTAGCAGGACAGGTCTCGATGAACGAAATGATGTCAGAAGTCGGCGGCCCGGGCATCCGAAAGTCCGAGGAAGAAATCGCAGGGTTACCACAATGGGTTCGGTAGGTCGACAAGCCGGAAGTGCCGAGCCGAGACTATGGATCGGCAAGGCGAGCTCTCGGGACCCAACATAATCGCCCAGCACCCGAGAAACGGCCAAGGCGGCAAGAGCCCAGGCCGCGTCGCGACCTCATGAGGGTCAGCTCGCACGGAACCCGGCGACTCGGGTGCGAGCCGAGTCGGCTCACCTCCTCTATCTCGCAAGCAACATGATGAAGAATCTGGACTAAGGAGACGGGTCGCCACTCGCGGTTCGGCTAAGGCTCCCATATCTGCTGAGCTAGAATGGACACACGACCTCGCTCGCGGGACGCGGGATAGGAGACAGCGAGCAGGAGGATCAAAACAGGCCGCAGATACAAAAGAGAAAAGACGAAAGAATCCGCATTACAGGGAAGCAGCATTACAAGCAACATATCCAAAAAAACACATTTCATTGATCGACAAAACTATAAGTTTGGGACTCAGCCCGCGTTTACATTACAACACAATATATATATATATATATATCTTTATTATATAATACAATAGTCATATTTGGATCACGCCATGAAAAGCATTTGGACCGTCCGATCAAACTACAGCAAATAAGGACCGTTGGATTCAAAGCAGGTGGCCTGCAAATAAAAAAAAACAAAAAAAAGTTACTGTTCACATTGGCTTTTTTCCCGATAGCCCCGTCCCGCATCCCGCCCCCCCACGGGCTCACGCCGCCGCCGGCGGTGGCCCTGCCCGCTCGCCGCCGGACAACCCCCGGCGGGTTCGCCGGAGGCCGGCGAACCCGCCGGGGGGCGGCGGGCAGGCCGCCGGCGGCTCCGCCGCCGGCGGCGGCGTGAGCCCGTGGGGGGGCGGGATGCAGGACGGGGCTATCGGTTTTTTTTATATTAAAATAATTTATATTATTTATTTAAATTTTTTGAATTAATAAATAATTAAAATAAAAAAATAACTAATTAATAAATAATAATTACTAAATAATTAAATAATTATTTTAAAAATCAAAAAAAAATTTTGAACTTTAAATTTTAAAATTGTTTGTCGGGCGGCGAAGCCCGCCGGAGGCCGGGCGAAGCCCGCCGGAATGTGGGCGAAGCCCGCCGGGGGCGGGCGAAGCGGAATGCGGGCGAAGCCCGCCGGGGGGCGGGCGAAGCCCGCCAGAATGCTAAGCGGGCGAAGCCCGCTTGATTGCGGGCGAAGCCCGCAGCGACGCATCGAGAACGGGCGGAGCCCGTTCGAAGATGCTAGTATATATATATATATATATATATATATATATATATATATATATATATATATATATATATATATATATATATATATATATATATAAGAGGCGAGACCTGGGGATTCAGTGGGGCGAGCTCTCGGGTGGCAAGTCCTAGAGGGGCTGGTAGGACTTGTCTCCCGGCTTCGGTACCAGAAGGAATAGTGCAGGTACCACATCGCTCGCGGAAAGGCCCACACCCTCGCTCTTAATGAGGTCCGCATGCCGCAACGTCTGGAGGGTGTACTTCGCAGCACTAGCATCATTCTTCTGCATCATCTCCTCCAGCTCGTACTTGGTGTAGTGCGCGAGCTGACAGCTGCTGCTGGAGGGCGGCGGAGCAGCTGCTGCGCCTTCCAGCTCACGTACCCGCGCTTGTAGCGCCTCCTTTTCTTTCTCCAAGGTGGCGAGGACGACATCAGCTGCGTCCGCTCTCTCTCTCTCTAACGCTCCGCCTCCTCCTGGGTGAGACGACGCACCTCCTCCTTTTCATCCGCCAGCTTCTTGAGCGAGAGGGCGTTCTTCTCTATCTGGGTGCACGGCCGGCCGACCATGTGGGCCAGCTCCAGGCTGCGGAGCTGGGCCCGCGCGCTTTCATGAATCAGCACTCGCGTGGCCTCCTCGTCGTAGATGGCGGCGTCTTCCCGTGCGTAGAGGCCGAATGTAAAATTGTAGGCCTCCCCGCCGATGGTCTCCTGCTCCAACCAGCTCGGCAGCAGGGTGGAGATGATGGCCCGGTTCGCCTCCTTGTCCCACTGGAGGAGGGGAATGTCGAGCTCATCTAAGCACCGCTCGCCGTAGCCGAAGTTCCGGTGCCCTTTCGACATCGGCTTCACAACGGGCTGCCCTCCTTGCGGCCCGGAGGTCCCGGCCGCCTCGCCAGGGGAGCTGCCGGCCGAGGCGGCTACAGGGGCGAGATCCCCAGCTGGTTGGCCCGCCGGGGCCTTAACTTTCTCCCGAGCTGCGGGAGGCGCACCGCTCGCTGTCTTCGATTTCTTGGGCGGCAGTGGCGGTGGAAGCAATTCGCGGCTAGGCCGCTTCGGGGGAGCAGAGACCGGGGCCTCGCGATGCGCGGCGGCGGCGACCTCAACACGAGCGAGCTCGCTGGAAGCGAGTCGCACACTCTCATAAGGAGGGTGCAAGGGGGTGTCCCGCTCGCTCTGCTTCATGGCCCCCCATGCTAGGGGGGGCGGTAGCTCACCTCGCTGAGCTGGACCGGCGAGAAGGGGACGTTGCCGAAGTCCCCCTTAACGAAAACAAACTTCTTTAGCCAATTGTGGCTCTTGTTGACAGTCTCCCGCATCTTGACGTGGACGCTGGACAAGTAGGCGGTCACGTCTTTGTTCGCCCGGAAGGAGAATAGCTTGCGGAAAATCGCGAGGCTGAAGTCGATCCGCTCTTCCCGCAGGAAGCACGCGAACCCGATCACCCCCGCAATGGAGTTGGGGGTCATCTGCCCAGGGATGACCCCGAAGTATTTCAATATTTGGCGAACCTCCGACCATAAGGGAAGCCGGAGGCCCGCCTCGAAGTGTGCCACGGGGATGGCGAGCTCCTCTCCTGAGAGGTCGTTGATCTTTTCCCCCTCCCCAGGTCGCCTCGCCACGAAGCCTGGCGGTATGTAGTCGCCTATGGCATCAAAGAACTCGCCTTCAGAGTTGGCGGCATGGAGAAATTGTGCTCGAAGAAGGTCCAGGCACACCTGCTCCGCCCATCCGCATCGCCGCTGCCACCACTCATCTCACGAGAAGCTTGCTAAGCGGGACAAAGTAGTTCTCGCAGGAAGCTGATGAGTCGGGAGTCGCTGGAAGCAAGGAAGAAGGGGAAGTCTTAAATGCGGTGGGTGAGAAAGGGCCGACAAGGCCTATTTATAGAAAGAAAAAGGGTGAGAAAATGTTCCGCCGGCGGGAAAAGTACTGATAGCAAAATGCGCCCCGACGCTTCGACTCCTGGACCCACCACAGATTTATGTCAGCTCGCCGATATGCCCCAAAGACTACTCGGCAGCTAACTGCGCTCACCCGCGTGCGCCCAAGGGACGAGCGAGCTGCAATTCGCACCCGCCAGAAACGGTGGGCAGGCCGCTTAGGCTCGCGACCTGCGGGCACCCAGCTCGCTCCCGCCGAGACTAGATGGGCGGGCTGGGCGAGCCGGTTCAATAATCTTGGGCCCGCTTAAAGAAGGGGTAGGCGAGCAAGAACGCTTCATCCGCATTCACCTAGAGAAAACCAAGCAGCAACACAATAAAAGTAACATTCAACAAACATCAAGCCCATTGACGGGCGAGAAAGTCTCAAATTATTACAAACAAATTAAAATGTTCCGAGAAAAGGAAGCTCATGACCCTACGACACGAACTGGTCTAGGATGCGGATGCGACCCTGGCCTGGCGATCAATAGCGGGGAGGGGGGCAGACGGCTCAGTACAGGATCCACTTCCACCAGCCCCTCCTCCGCGTCCCAGATCGGGGCGGCACGCGAGGATAATGGTACTCACGAGCAGCCAACAGCTCCTGCTGGGTCAGGTCGACTTGTTCCGTGGCATGCCTAAGCCGCTCCTCAGCCTGCGTAATGTGCACCCCCGGAGAAGTAACCCCATCCCCGTCAGCTGGACGCCTCGCTCCCTACAGAACTGCGAACCGCTCTTCCGCCGCGGCCTTGTCCTTGTTGACCCTATTGAAAATCTCCTGTAGCAGTAGTGTGTGTTTCTGAAGTAGCCGCGTCACTTGCTTCTTCATCCCCTCCGCATCCGTCGGGTCGCCCAGATACTCCAAAATGTGATCTGTATCAGGGGGAGGCGAATACCCCGCGCTCATGTCGACATCAGAGGAGGAGATCACGATAAAGCCTGCAAAGGGAAAGGCCAGAGGGAGCGAGCAGTAATAGACATGCACAAGTACAAGCTCACCGAGGGTCGGCACGTCGCCCGCACCAGCAGATGGCCGAGAGGAGCCCGACCGTACCTGGAAGAGCCCCCCTTTAAGAACTGCGAAGGATTTCCCCAGCCCAGGGGGAATTGATGACTGAGAAATCTCCGTAGGGGCGTGTCCCTGGCTCGAAGGGCTGGCGACCTGCTCGGTTGTCAGCGGGAGGGATTGGCTCCGCTCCCCTCCGTCTTCGCGGGTGATCACCTGCGGAAAAAGGAATCTGAGGCAAAGCGGCGAATCAAGCGGGAGGTGCGCATACCTCATGGGCGACCTCGGCACCGACCGCCGAGCTGGACCCCGGGAGGTCTCTTGCAGGAGACCGCCTGACGATTTTCCCTTTCACCGGCCTGAGGAGGGGGCCGGGCGACCCGTGCGCCAACCATGGGGCGGCCTCGAGAGCCTGCTCCCTAGTCCCCTCCCTCGCATCTCTTCGGACACAGGCATCGTTCAGCTACAGCTCACAGAGAAGGCTAGAAGAAGGCGGGATTTTTTCAAAGGTCTGATGACATATTTATAGCGTGAGGGTGTGACCCACCAAAAATTCTCTCCAACTCAGCAAATCACTCATCGAACACGTGGGTTGGATGATTCTTTCCTAGCTTGGACAAGCTAAAAAAGAGCGGGGATTGTGTACAACCCCGTGTTCGCCGAGTGGGTCCACCAGGCCAGGCGAGCGGGCCAAGGAGACCTGCCCGCTCCAGAACAATATGCGGGCGAAGTCAGAACGGCCAGCCCGCTCTCGCCAAAGCTAGGCGCGCGAGCTACACGGGCTGGCCCACCCAGCCCGCGTCCGCCTGGAGTTCGTCGAACTGAGTCAGGCTTTCCCCGAACTAGGCTTCTGAGTTGAGATCAGAGTTCGTCGAACGGAACTCGACATTCGTCGAACTAAGCTCGGCATTCGTCGAACTCAATTTATCTTTAATTCCGGTGGTGACAGCCACAGATCCGCCAGTTCGCTCTCGCCAAAGCTAGGCGGGCGAGCTGCGCGAGCCGGTCAATCCAGCCCACTCTCCCATAGGCGACTTGGTCGCCAGCCTGCTTCCTAACAAGAGTTGGCGGGCTGCGGCGGACTGGCTTGCGCTCGCCTAAGGAGGTAAGGCGAGCTGCAAGAGTCAGGTCGCGTCCACCTCAACAGGGTGGCGAGTTGGGGTGAGCCGACCTCCAGATCCTTGGAACCTGCCCAGTGGGGCCCAGAGGCAAAATTACTTGGGTGCGCTTGCCAGGGGTGCGAATAGCTTGTTAGAACAGCAGAGTTATGCTGTTGACAGACCCAGTTGAGCTGCACATAGCTGTTCAAAACAACAGAGATTGACTATTTGCAGGCCGATTTCAGAAAACTATAAATAGGACCCAAGGGGCACCTCAGAAGACATGCTTACTAGTGTTCTGATCTTTTTTGCGCTTTCTGAGGTAGCCTTAGCTCGGCCTTTGGCTAAGGAGGGGAAACGCTTTAAGATCTTCCGGGTGTGTGGTGGGACCTCCACGCCAAGCCCTTGTGTCAGTTCCCTTTTCTTTTTGTTATTTGGCTTGCAGGAGAGAAGTAGGTGTGTGATCACCCCTTCCCTAAGGGTGAACTCCACAGAGACCGAGTTTTCGGTTTCAACATATAGTACTTAGTCTTTGTTCTGCTAATTGAAGTTCTTTATATATTAAACAATATCTTGTGTTCTAATTTTTTCCCTTCTCATTAAATGTCTCAGTCATTAAAATTACGACACATTCCAAAATCATATGCTATTATACCTTGTTTTGGATTTTTGGCATGCAGCTCTGTAACAAATAAATAATATTAACTTGATGTTGATCCTTGGTATAAATGTATTGTGATTCACAATTCTTATATAATTACTACTAATTCTACTTTGTGCTCTATTATACACATTTAATATGTTCTACATATCCTTGACTTTTTAACTAATGTGTACTAAATTTTGTGGAACTCAAATCAAGTTTTTTTAAATCAATAGAAATAATAGCTTGCGTCTCCAACAATCTATAGCTTAGGAAATTTTTTACCTCAGCCGCCTTGTATATCTGCTTACTTCAAGAGATTAGAATTCCATGGAGGCTGGGCTCATTATACTTCACATGAATATAGTTTTATTTTTTGAACTAATTGTACTTTGTTTTTTATAAAATGGTTTGACATTTGTTTTAACCAATAACCAGGGATTAAATAAAAGTTAATGCTAAGGATCAAACTCAAAATATGAACTAGAAATGGACGAAGTTAAGTGTGAAGTAATTAAATTAAGTCTAGTATACCTCTACTGCTCCACTCAACCTAAATTAAACCAAGTCTAGTTAGTGAAATCATAGGGATTGCACCACTACAATTTCTCCCAAAAAAATAAAGTGCACGAAGTTGAGTGTGAAGTAATTGGCCGCAAAAAAATGTATGAAAATAAATACTTAGATTTAAATGCCTACATAAATAAAATGGGAACATAAAACAAAATTAGGTGTTTGCGAGCATGAAATAAATTTAGGTGTGTGAGAGCATCCTATCTACACCATAAATCTAGAGATTATGACTCTATTTAGCGCGGTGGTGGCCGTCACGAACGCAGTGGTTTTGAATCGTCGTTCATGAACGCCCAATCTCGCCTAAGGAACTTCAACCACTTTTATGTTCAAAACTAGTTTTCTTTTCATGGCGGTGGTCATAACCGTTGTCATACCAAACATATATAGGCTCCGTTTGGTGCGGCGGTTTTGCTCTGATGAGTTTGGACAAAACGGCACCATCATCGAATGTTTGTTTGACATGACAACTGTTATGACTGCCTCTAAGAAAAGAAAGCTAGTTTTGAACATATAATTGGATGAAGTTACTTTGGTGAGGTCGGGCATTCACGAACGACAGTTCATTATCACCGTATTTACGATTGCCACCACTGTGCCAAACAGAGCTTATACATTCTTTGACGGTGGCGTTTTTGTCCAAACTCACCGGTGCAAAAATGTCACGCCAAACAGGGTTTTATCATATAATTTGTAGTTTATTTTGCTCTTTCTATATTTTGTATTAATAATCTGAATAGAAATATTGTTTTTTTAATAGATATTCATGACATGCAAATAAATTGATTATTTGAGGTTGACTTAATTTTCCAAGCATATGTTTTCTCTTAGTGTCTTTGTCTGATATTTTTTTTTATAAGTTACACAATCTTGAATATATACTTTGTTTTTAAAGATTGGTTTCAAAATATTTCTTCTTTAATCAGTTAACATGCTCTTTGATGGAGATCGATCACTCCAAATTGGGCGATTCATCATAATCGACATTTTTGGATCGTCGGACAGTTGACCAGAGGCTATGATTGCGACCTGCTCGATATTTCATATTTATGCACATTTTTCTTTTAATTTTTTGAGTTGTATTTAGAGTGTTAGACAAAATACTCACGGAGCTATGTAGCAAGATGTCAGTTGCCTATCGGGTTGCCTCATTCTTCATTCAAGATGTTTTTGGGTTGCATGGTCTCTCCAAGACCATAATCTCTGATCACGACATCCAGTTTATATTTCTGGAATACCCTGGTAAAAAATGGGGATGACCCTTAACTTTTCATTTGCCTACCGTACTCAAACCAACGGCCAGACGAAGGTAGTAAACCGGAGCCTTGAAAATCTGTTGCGATGCTTAGGGACGAACACACATCGTGTTGGGATTCGAGTTTGCCTATTGCCGAATTCACATATAATAACTTGGTCAATAGGTCCACAGGTCTAAATCCATTTCACGTAGTATTATGGTGCTAGCCTAGGAAGCTGATTGCTATGGGGTCTGTTTGGCACAGCTCTGGCGGCTGGAAAATCTCTATTCCAGCCGCCAGAGCTGCTTTATATGTGTTTGGGACAGCTCTGGCGGAAGAGCTTTTCAAAAATCTGGAGCTGTTTTGCAATTTTTTAGAAATCTCCCCCCCCCCCCCCCCCAGCTTCTGCTCCTGCAAAATAACTTTCTCTCTCACAGGTTTTGGAAATCTAATGGTTTCTTCAGTTGGAACATGCTTAGAAGCCGGACGGCCTTCCTCCGGCGATTCCGAGCCCCGGACGGCCTTCCTCCGGCGATTCCGAGCCCCCGACTCCTTCCTCCGGCGATTCCGAGCGCACTTCTGCACAGAACACCCAAACACTCTGCAACTTTTCAAAACTGCTCCCCAGAGATCTATTTTAAAACAGCTCTATCCGGACAACAGCTTTTCAATCCGCCAGAGCTGTCCCAAACAGAGCCATGATCCTGTTCCCTTGAGTCACAACCTAGTGCGTCCGCCGAGTCATTTGTTCATCATTTGCATGAGTTGCATGATTCAATCCGTCAAAAGATAACATTTCATTTAGCACCAAAATCAATAATGATTATGTAGATATTCACAAATGTGAGCAAGTAGTTCGTGAAGGCGATCAGGTGATGGTTTGCATTCGTGCGGAGCGAATCCCTTGTGGGCCGGCTAGAAAGCTGAACCCATCTCACGTACCGCTTTAATGGGAAAACAACCTGCTAAACGAATGGGAGCCCTTTTACAATTTTGAGAAAGATTGGGACAAACGCGTATGAGCTAGATCTCCTTAAGGAGTAAGGATATGAGCATTCACCATGTTCAATATAGAGACCTAGCACAATATTATGAGCCGCGTGAGTACATGGATCCGCGTTCCGAAGACACTCTTAATTCCCCTCAGCATAATCAACCTTCTCCTCACCAGCCTTCTCACCCCACCCCTACTAGGCCCCGCGCACTCAGGGGTACTGAGGCACCACAGCTGGATCCACTATTCCCACCATAGCATAGTGAGAGTCCCATGAGTACTAGACAGTTGATGGAGAGTGTCCATAATGTGGCACATGAGTACATCACCGCTTCTATCAGTCCGACTTGGAGATGGTTCGTTGGAGAGGGCGTCTGTCCAACCATTGATGATATGGGTCACACTTCCTAAGTTGGATCAACTCGCCCCTGCCTTACGCCAACAATACGATCATCTTAATTAAGCGAAGATGAATGCTTTCGAGTTGGGGGGAGTTGATGAGGATCACCATCCATAGCACATGCACGTTTGTACGCACCACCGTAGGCACTGATCGAAGCTGCATCTTGACGTTCCTTAACACATACGCATTTGGCCCGCTGTTTTATGTTTTTGAATAATTTTTTGTATTTTTATGGTCTATTTTGAGGGTTTAGGCATCCGTTATTGACGCTCGATCTCAGCCGTTCATAAGGGAAGCCCTAACCTCCCATCTCATATATATTTATATATTAGGGTTGTTTGGGCTCATCCAGGTTTTACGAGAACTTTGTGTGCATGGATCCCGTCGGTGTTGAAGCTGAACCTCTTCCTTGGTGCCGCCTCCTAGGGCATAATTTCTCCCTCCTATTCCTGCCTTCTATTAGGTATTCCACTCCTCCCCAGCCCTAACCTCAGAGCCGAGCTTCTCTTTCCCTTCCCCATCCAAAACGCCACCCATAACTTCATTTCCACATCTCTCCAGCCCTCCACAGCTCAGCTCCGCGCCTCTCCTTCCCTGCCCACAACTTATCCCAACCTCTCCGCCTCTTCTCGCTCCAAAACACCGTCCCAGTACTTGCCCGCTGCAATCCTTCCTGCCAGAAATCCCAGTCTTACCACGCCTTCCCGCTCCAAAATACATCACCCATCATCTCCCCGCTGCAGGTCCGACCTTCCTCGCCACCGATTCTAGCATTCCAGCCCCTCCTCACTCCAACATCCTACCACCCAGCACCTCCCCGCTGCCAAACTCCGCTGTCCAGTCCCATCTCACTACCAACTCCACTTCCCCGCTCCATATTCGCCGCATTCAGCACCTCCACAAGCAAATTCCAGCTCAAACACCTCTCCTTATCCACCCCCACAGCTGCCAGGCACCTCTCCACCGAGCACTTCAAAACAGCCCGAGTACTTGTAAGTCTTGTAGTTTTGGTTGTGTTGTTCCTTTGTGCATTATGGATGTTTGTATTGTTTCTTAAAAGTCTTTTGTAATCGTTTTCCTCTCAAACTAATCAACATTGATTGTGAGACTTATTTGCTTAGTATTCTTCCGTGTCCATTCCAATTGGAAGAGCTAAACTCGTTTGTTTTCACTATATTTGCAAGCTTTTGTGTTAGTCTTATTGTTTCATTATTTAGATGGTATTCTAATGGTGGATTACTTGCATGTATTTTATTTCAGTACACACGCATTGATCGCAAGTTCACCCTGCATGCTCACCATCACTTAGCAATGTCTGTAGGTGCCCGAGCACACTCACCGAGCATACCTTACATCACTTTTTAGTCTTTAAATTCAATTAAAAAGATTTATCAACTAAATCATTTTAATATCTCTGTTAACTCTTCAAAGCTTAATAGCACTTCACCGGGACCTAAAAGTTTTCCTTTATACACCTTTTTAAAGTCCATGTCACTTCAACGGCTGGATGAAGCTATTGCATACATCATAATCACGAGCATTATGTTATTCGTAATAATTTTATTAATGCTTTCATTTAGTAACTTCTTAAATTAGCATTTTCATCTTTTGATGTATTTATCTTTAATTAAGAATCTATATATATTTTTATTTCATCTAACTCGATCAAAGTCTCTAGATCTCATCTATTTGCATCTTATTTTCATCTCAGTGCAAAATCTATCATATAAACATCAAAAGATAATATTTTTTTTTACTTTGCTCATCACACTCTTACGAAAACTTGTTGCCTTCTTATTATCAATATAAAATCAATAATATCCAATATTTGACACACTTTGGTTATATAAAGCTGTTTGAAGCTTCTGCGGTTGCTTTGGATTGTTTAAAGAGTTTCGAGTCATAGACTCACAGTGATCAAAGCCTTTTTCAGCAATTGGATTACATTAAGGTTCATACACATTTTGATGAAATCCATAATTATGTGTTTAATACACAATATGATTAGGCACCAAAGCACATAGGATATAATTAATAAACTGGATTTGAATTTACTTGAAGCTCTACTCAAACTCACACCTTTTGCTCGACTAGATTTTACTTAACTCAATTTTGACTCTTTGACATTGAGTTTGGGCTGCATTGCAAGAATTTGATGCCATTATCACTCTAATTCATAGTTAGTCCTTCCAAAAGGAGCTAGTAACAATGAGTATAAATATTTAAAAATCACTAAATAAAGGGAACTGCACACCTTTGCTCCGTTTGATGCGACGTCCATTATTTTACACCCGTTTGATACGACAACGGTTTCGATCGCTCCAGAAAAATACTATTTCGAACCCAAATGTAGTTGTGCTGCTACCGGTGAGAGGTTAGGTGTTCAGGAACCACAATTCACGAATGTCTCACCACTCTGAAGCAGTTTGTTATTAGTTTGGCGGCTCTTATTGATTTTTACCACCGTTATTATTCCTTGTATATGTTGATTGTTGATTGGGTGGGGGGTTTGAGCAGCCAAACTGGAGGAGGCCCAAGGGTATCGATTCACGGGTGAGGAGGAAGTTTAAGGGGGTGACATTGATGCCCAACATCGGGTACGGATCGGACAAGAAGACCCGCCACTATTTGCCCAACAAATTCCGCAAATTTCTCGTCCACAATCTCTCCGAGCTGGAGCTGCTCATGATGCACAACAGGTACTCCCACACCCACCAGTATTACATTCAAACCTGCAGCAGTTTTTGTCGTTCATTTTTTGAGAATCATTTTCTGTCGGTTTTGAAGGACGTACTGTGCCGAGATTGCCCACAATGTGTCGACGAGGAAGCGCAAGGTGATCGTGGAGCGAGCAGCCCAGCTCGATATCGTCGTCACCAACAAGCTTGCCAGGCTGCGCAGCCAGGAGGACGAGTGAGACCCGGCTTCCTACTCTGTTTCTTTTTATTTTTCCGCCGAGAATCAGTGTTTCTTTGGTGATACATGCTACCATTGGGTTTCAGGCAATGCTGCTTATTTACTTGCTGCTTCATGTTTTTGGGTAAAGAGGCAATGCTCAAGGATTTACTTTTATTACCTAGCAGTTTTCTTTTAGATGCATCATGATTTATTTTTGGGTTTCCAAACGTGCTTTTTAGTTGTTTTTTTTACACATCAGGTTTCTAATTTTTTAAATATAATTAAATGAGGGTAATGTTAATAGCATTCCTCTATGGGCTAATAACACATTGAAATGACTGTTTATATATGGAACTGTTGCATTATAATAGCTCAAGACTGCAAATAATCAAAAAAATTGATTGTCAATTAAGTTATTTTTCTCTCATTATCAGCTTAAGTTTGCCATTTATTTAGATAAATGTCAAAATTGTGCTTCTTTTGGTACTTATACTGGCTCTGTTTGGGGGGACTTATTTTCACCGGTCAAGCGATTACAAGCACATGAACCGGATTTTAATTTAAGGCTCAGTTCATGCGGTCGTAACTGGTCAATTGCTTGACCGGTGAAAATAAGTCTCCGCGTGAGCTATGATGGGCTCGCAGCCGTCAGATCGCCCGCATTTTACCGTGCAGTGCATTCGCTGCACTTTACTCTCCCCGAGCCCAAATAAGTCCCCCAAACGGAGCCTTAGTAACTGATGGGGAGCCATCAGATGCACCTGGAGGAGCTTGCCGCAAGGCGGGGCCCACATACATGTACTTGCGCAGGAAGGCTTGATCGGATTGCTGATCGGACTCCGCGGTTGCGTCCGGGACGTCACCGCGAGTCAAAACGCTATATATATTTTTTTGAGTTTATTTTGATGTATTTCAAAGACTAACACACCGACCAATCATAGCTGTTGATGGGGGATGTCATAATTTATGTTTTCTTATAAATAAGATGCTAGGGGGCTGATTTGAAAGCATTGCAGAATTTGGAGAAGAATAATCCCGATTCCAGCGATCCCTCCTCGGTGCCGACGCCGTGGAACCATAGGTGACGACTCCTAGGCCCCCAAGGTAATCCCTATCCCCCTCCTTCGTTTTCCAGCCATTTTCCCCTCTTTCCACCGCTGGAGACCCCCCAAAACCACCTCCAAAATCTGCCGGCCTGCAAAACAGCAGCCGACAGCCCCTGTTCAAACCCAAACCCAGCCGTCTCTCCTACATCCCCCTTCCCGCTGTTTTCCCTGCACCAGCCAACCAACCAGCACACTCCACCGCCCCCTTGTCTCCAGCCTGTACCAGCCGGCCCCTCCCTACAGCAGCCCAGCCAAGCCGCCACCTCCTCTCACCAAAACCAGCCACCCTAGAGGAGCCTCCACCCTAGCCGGCTACTCCTCTCCCTTCCCCTTCGTGGATCCACTCCCCAACACTCTGAAAACCCTAGATCTAATTGATCTAGCACTACCTTTCCCCGATCTACCGTCCCCTTACGTATTCCCACTCCTGTAGCCCGGATTCGCCCTAAAATTAGCGGATCTACCCATCGACACTCCGATCCATTTTCTAGTGGCCGGATCTCGCCATTTCCGACCCGCATCCCCTCTTTTCCACCGTGGGCAGCCACCGTGACGTTGCCGTGCCACCGTGTCTATCTCCGATCGCTCGTTTTGCATCTGGCCCCTCAAATTCTCCACCATCTCGGATCAGCCCACTGCATCGTGAGTATTTCATGGTATTGTGTTTGTATTTGACATTTGCACTTGGTTGGTTATCTATATTTGTGCCGTGATCATATTCTGTTAGTTGTTGTCTCATACGCTAATATTTGTTGTAGAATTAGTCGCCGCCGCTTGCTAAGGCCCTCCGCGCGGAGGAAGCCGTTGCCAAATTGCCAAAGTTATTTAATTGTTTCTTTATTTCGATTAACTGCGTGGTGTTGCTAATTTTCATTGCTTAAGTTACTAGTCGTTGCTGTCCGACTGTTCATTGCATGTTGCATTGCATTCGCATATCCCCTCACACGTGCATGTAGGGTCCTAGCTTCCGAGCACCACTAGCCTACTCATACATCAGTAACTTTAAGAAATCAGTCCCTATAATTCTTTTTGAAAGAAATTAGTCCCTCTCTAGATTACTTGATTTTAGTCCCTCAATTATGTAAACTACTTGAAAGAACTCTTGCACCACTTAAAACGAGGGCTTGGGAAAAACACGCCCCGAGCAAAACACGTGCCCGGGCAAAAACGTGCGTCTTCTCAGAAGCTCACACCCGGCGAAACATATTCTTGGGTGAAAATACTCTCACGGGCCAAACCATCTACTTGAAAACCTGCGCTCGAGCGAAAATGCTTGATTCATAAATGAATTGTAAAAAATGATGAAAATATTAATCCAACATGATGAATTTTGTAGCGAAGTTGAGTTGAATAAAGAGAAAATGAAAAGTAGAGAGCAGATTTTAGGAAGCTATGTTGGAACGACTGCTCAAAAAATCTTCAAACATCTTTCTTGAAAAAATTCTTTTGAAAAGGTTCATCATTCGAACATGAGGGTATGTTTGGGACAGTTTTGACAGATGAAAAGTACATTCCAACCGACAGAGCTATTTTTAAGCACTTTATATGCACACCTCTTTGAAAACCACTTTTCCAAAACCTACGTTTTAGGGTTGTTTCAGAAAGCTTCGCACTAGTCGCAATTGCGCTCTAGGAATTTTTTTCTTTTGAAATCTACGGCTCGCTCTCTTCCTCGTTCCTGATCCCTAGCGAGACGCCTGCGATCTCGGCTCGCTTTCTCCCTGTTCCTCTTCCAATTGATCGTCAATTCAGAGATATAAAACCAATTGATCGTCAATTCAGGGATATACCTGCAAAAATAAGATATGATATTCGTTACATGCCATTCTTTAAGGACTGCGCGGTGCAATTGACAACACACATGTTGATGCGATGGTACTAGTTGATGACCAAGTTTGCTATTGAACGTCATGCCACTACAACGCAAAATGTGATGGTTGTTTGGGATTTTAATATGTGCTTTACACTTGCATTCATTGGATGAGAATGATCCTCTCATGATAGTCGCAACTTTGCACAGACATTTACAGACGATAAACAACATTTTCCACATCCCCTCAAGGTAAATTGTTGAATAAGATACATTCATCTATTCAAAGTGTTATAGAGCGGACATTTGGAATTTGGAAGAAAAAGTGGCATATTCCACAGTATAGTTTCAAGAATCAACGTTCAATCGTGCCAACGACTATGACATTGCATAACTTCATTCATAGACATCCATCTCGCTAGACCCAAAATTTAATGCTTGCGATGCAAATGAGTCTTCATTCATACCCTCAAAAGATGAAGACTCTGTAGGAGAGGAAGATATTGAAATTGATATGTTTGATGCTGTAGGAGCTGATCATATGTCTGCAGTACGAAATCATATTACTGAAGAATTATACAATGCTCGCTGGCAAAATTTCGACACTTCTTTTATAAAAAATTTAGAAGTCAACATATTCAAAAGTTAGAAGTCATCATATTCAAAATTTAGAAGTCTTCATATTCAAAAGTTTGATTAGTCTCAATTTTTTTATCGCACAGGCGAACAAAAATGACTGAAGAAGGTAATATGTTGTAATTGTTAATATTTTTTATTTATTTCGTGAGCTACGTAAAATATTTCAATTTTGTTATATGTTTAATTATTCACTATGAACAATGTTGAAACCGAAAAATCGGTCTCACGTGGAGTTCGACCCTTGGGGAAGGGGTGACCGCGCACCTACTACCCTCAAGCGAACGATCTAGGCACAAGACAAGGAACACAAGGGACAGACCCAAGGTCTCAGCGTGGAGGACCCGCCGCATACCCGGAAGACTAACCAACTCTTCCCCTCCCAAGCCAAGGGCTGAGCTAAGGCACCTTCGGAGGGCTCTCTTGGCCGACCGGAACATCCAAGGAGGATCTCGAGATCCACTCCCAAACTAGAGGTGCCACCTCGGGTCTATGTAAAATGCTCCCCGCATGCCTTACTATTGGCGCCAAACCGCCCAGCAGCCCTACTCTACGCAGCCCCAATTGGGCCGCCAATAGCGGAACTCCGCTACTCTGAAAGGATGGCAACGGGCCATCAGAGGCTTCCCGGCATCTATTCCTCGGGGCCCACACGGGGGGAGCGGTTCACGAACACGCCGCTCGCCCAAGACAGGAGTAAACCACTTATTCACAGAGCATCACAGATATAAAAGAATATTACAGGAATATAAATTCCATACTCGGCTCGCAGGCCGGAAATATAAACAAAAGGCCTTCGAGGGCCAGCACAAGTTTGGGCTTAAGCCCGCTACTCCCCGCCTGGTACTGCAACACCTGTACGCCAACGTCTCGACGAGCGGCGGCCAACTAGTCATCGGTCGGCTAACGGAAGCGGACCAAACATATTGCGCACACCCCCTTTTTGGGGCTTGTGGCGCGCATTCCCTGCAAGCGGCTAAATAAACAACTTCCTCAGAGTCTTCTCCGGGAACCCCAGAACATCACCAATCCGGCTCACACGTCCGGATGGGCTTCACACAGCATGCCTAAACCCGTACTCACGCTTCCGGGCACTAATGCAATTAACTGCGGGGACGTACACGTCATCCCGTCGGGGAGCTCCCTTCCCCCCACCCGTTGGTGGAGAGGGGCTTCCGTGCAAATATGTAAACTGAAGGCTTCACATGCCCAAGTTGAAACATCGTTACCCTTGTCGCGTGCTTGGCGGCGGGGGCGGGAGAGGAGCTCCGAGTCGATCCTACTGCATGCGGCCGGGGCGCGTCGGCGTTCGACCTCCACTCCAGGCCGAGCCTCGCTCCAGGCCGAGCCTCGCTCCAGGCCGAGCCTCGCTCCAGGCCGAGCTTGCCGCCGGGAGAAGGGGAGGTCGAGGTGTGCTGCTCCAGGTCGGGAAAAAGGTCGTGGGGCCGGGTGCGCTGCCTTGCCGGCGACGAGTGAGAGGGAATGAGGAAAGGGCGGCGGCGGCGCTACTTTGCCGGCGACGGGAGCGGGAAATGGGGGGGAACGGCGGTGGCGGCCTGCTTGGCCGAGGGTGAGAGAAGGAGGGGCGGCGGCGGCGTTGCTGCTCCAGGCCGAGGATGAGAGAGTGAGGGGCGGCGGCGGCGCTACTTTGCCGGCGACGGGAGCGGGAAATGGGGGGGAACGGCGGTGGCGGCCTGCTTGGCCGAGGGTGAGAGAAGGAGGGGCGGCGGCGGCGTTGCTGCTCCAGGACGAGGATGAGAGAGGGAGGGGCGGCGGCGGCGCTTAGCCGGCGACGGGGAAGGGCGGAAATGGGGCGGCGGCGGCGGGGTTCCAGGCCGATCGGGCTAGGGCTCCTCCCCCCTCTTTTTTCCCGGCTCCATTTCCATCCTTTTCTTTCTCCCCAGCCCGTGCCCCGAGCCCCCTCTTAATTTCCCTTTTTCTTTATTTTTTTCTCTCTCCTCATCCCCGCTGTCCCCCTCTCCCTCTCTAAAATCACCCCTGCCCTCTCTGCTTTTTGTTTTTTCCTTTTTGATTCCTCTTTCCCCTTTTTCTACTGCTGCCCGAGCCCCCCCCCCCCCCCTATCCCCCATTTAATACATGTTATATTATATATATAATACATATTATTATATTATAAATATAATATATATTACTATATTATAATATAATATATATTATTATATTATAAATATAATATATATTACTATATTGATACATCAATCGAACGTCTGCAAAAAGCCTACACGCACGAAATCTCCGCACGCACGCACGGGCACCCGCACGTCCTCAAACGGGGTCGCACCGACTCGTCGCCCACAACACGCCTCTAGGCTGATTTTTGGGGAGGGTCCCACTCGCCCGGGTACGGGGTTGTACAAACAATATATATTTAAATATTTTTGATTAAAAAAAATTGCTTCCAAAAATTTATTTTTCCAAACAGCTTCAATTGAAAAAGTTCTATTCGATCAACACTTTGTGCACAAATCATCCAAATAGTCTGAAACTTTTTCAATACTGCTTCTCAAACAAGTCTATTCAATCAACAACTTTTCCATCAATCAGAACTGTTCCAAATAGAGCCTTAATTTAGAGGGTCATCATAACTTTCTATGGAGTCCCATATTCACTACATAAACCATTATATAAAACTATGTTGAAACACGCAAGCGCTTAATAGCGTTTGTAAACATTAAATATTTCACCGAACATTCAAGATGTATTCAAAACCATAAGGATAACAATTATTAATAAAGTTCTCGCATAAACTAAGGGTTTCAAGATGCTCCCTAATGACAGTCACACAATTTGTTTTATTTTTTTTTAATAATTTTTATCAAATTAAAATACAATTTATTTTTATTATAGGGTAGAGAAAATATATTTAATCAAAATAGTATAAACATACATATACCAAAAGAATAATTAACTTCAATGCTTATCCCTTGTGATTTCATCCAACAAGAGGAATCCTTTTAGTGCTGGTTCTGATTAGGAGGATCAGGAATTAAATATCATTGGCACATGCAAATAATGCCCAAAGCATATTTCTTAGACCAACAAACAATCCTATGAGAAATTCTATGTCTCAGGTTTACATATATTTATATATAGGTTCAATCAAATCATAATTTTATTAATTTCATAATAAATTATTTGATGACTTAGTATTTTTCTCAAAATTTTTTTCAAAATAAACAAAAAAATTTAATACAACATCCACCTTGAGAAATGCTTCAAAAACTTTTTAACAACATTAATTATGGGTTTATTTTAATATACCCGAAACAAATGAAGCATTAGATTTCTCATAATTTTTTCATCAAAATCTAAATTAAAGAAGTCAATGAAACAAATTTAAAAACTTAATTTGGGTTATTTTATATTTTCTGTTCCCACAACTAGCTATAAAAGAATAAGGGGTGAAGAATGTTTTGCACCTAAGCCTACAAAATCTCCCTTCATTAATTTTGTCATTTGATAAAAAAATTAATGATTGTATGTATACTTACAGAACATGCAGAAGGGACAATGTGCGACCGATGAACGAAAAATTTAAGGTGTCCTACGTGTTTCTCATGCAAAGTGTAGGGTGGTGGCAATACCTTATCTAAGTTATTGTTTTATTTAATTTTGTAGAATTTACTTTTGGCTTTACAAAATAGCATTAAAAAACATAGTTGGGAAATGTATAAGTATTTGGCTTGCAATAGTGTCCTCTCCCGAAATTGGTAAATTATATTTTGATGGTTTAAAATGTGTATAAAAGTAACCTTTGATATTGATTTGTCTTCTTTTAACTTCCCTTCTTTATTACTTCTTAATTATCATTTATTATATATTCAACATAGCACACATATAGAAAAAAGTATAAAATCTTCTCCCCATTTTTTTATATGAGAACACAATGTGCTTCTACTTAGTTATAGTTATAAATTATGTCGACATATCACATTAAGACTTATGTGATTTTTCAAGCCAAGTTAAACTTTTTATGGACAATATATAGACTTTCCATTCTATATTGATTATAAGGATTGGATCCATATAAACATCTTCCTGCAAATCTACATTAAGAAGCAGGGCGGCAGAGGGCTGGAAGATGCGACAGTAGCGTAGGGTGAGCAGACCAGCGACAGAAGCGGGTGAGCAGACAAGCGACGACTGCGGGTGAGTAGACCTACAACAACGGCGTCAAGGGTGAGCAGGATGGGGTAAGCCGGGGTAGTTTCATGGGGAAGGTTAGAAAAAAGTAGGCGTTTTCTAAATTTTTGAGGGGCGACAAACCAATTTTGAATTGTGGTTTAACAATCGCGTATATAAATTGATTGTGAGATGAGGAAGGATATTATTCTTTTGGAAGATGATTCTTATTCCAAACACATGCAGAAGGATTGAAATATTATAGAATACAACATTGTCTCATCTTTATAACAATATTTAGTTTGTGTTTTTCGTCTTTGCGTTACACGCCCGCGTTAGTGACGAGAGAGTATTTTGCTCAGTGCAAAAATCAAACTACACAAAAGATACACTATTTGAGAATGTATGTTCTTCGTCGTCTTTAAGGATGGCGGGAAGGTGCAAGTATGCATGAATCAAGTTGATCTCATTAAGATATTGAAGTAAATGTTTATTGTATTCATGAAAAGTGAGTACAAGATGACTGAAATATGCATGCAAGTCTCTCAACAGCTCAATCAAAAGAAGTCGAAACAAGTTGCTATGGCCATTAACCACGAAGATACCTCTACTTATATAGCGATGACTACTCATGAGCTAGGGAGCCTTATCTTTTATATAAAGGGCAGAATTTAAACACCGCGCTGGTCATGAGTATCTTCGGCTCTATTTGAGTAGTAATTATTCTGTACGGGTAGCGTACCCTCCTCTGGGAGCGGGTGAGATCCAAGCCGTCCAGCCTTAAATCTAACGTTTGTGATTTACAATAACAAAAAAATCAAAAGAAAACAATCAGAACCCGTTTTTAAAGCCCATCGGACGGCTCCAGCACTACCCGTGCTCCTTCCTCTGGAAGCGGGTAGCGCAGGAAATTTTTTTTTTCTATTTGAGACGGTGGCGATGGTGAAAAAAGTTATATTCCAACTGCTACCACTATTTTGCCCGCGTTTGATTTTCCAGTGGTGGGAAAGAGCTAGTGTCAAAAAATGTACTTTTAGATCTTTTTGAAAAGCAAGGAGCCATCCCACTTTCAGGGAAAAAAACTAAAATGAGATTTTTGTGTTTTTATGCTTCTCTTCTCGTAGCTCTACATCTTCATATACATCATACCGCTTTTCCTATCACAAATTTTTTTTTCTGATAGCTCTAATCCCTCCTCTAATTTCTCACCACGGCATTTTTTTGTCTCCACAAGCTTCCCAAACCGAACCAACATAAAGAGGAGAAGGCACACATGTTGAAAGAGAGCTACGACAACCTTTTAATTTTAATGAAAGAAGAGTGTGTTGAGAGTCCCATCTCTTTAAGAGATATAGGCACCGTTTGAGCACAGTTTTTTTGCTCCGATGAGTTTCGATAAAAATGCCACCGCCAGAGAATGTCTGTTTGGCATGACAACAAACATTATGTCTGTCATCAAAAAAAGGAAACTAGTTTTGAACAATGAAATTTCTTAGGTGAGGCCAGGCGTTCACGAACGGTGGTTCATAATCACCGCGTTCAAGACCGCCACCACCATGCCAAACAGAGTCCTAATCATAATTGTTGATTGGATCGACCAACTGAATTAAAATTGTTGCTTCATACACTTAAATAGACATATTAAGGACTTGCTGCATTTAAATATTAAATTTCATGATCAATTATTATAAAAAGTTCTCATTCAATTATTATATATACAAATTTGAAGCAATTTTGTGGTTTTCAAGTCTTAGCATTATTATTTCTAATATAATTATTTTTCATTTTAGAAATATTATTTCATGATATAAATAACAAACAAAATATTTGTAGATTAACCATGCTGCCTGCCATTTTGATCTTTATCCATTTTTTGATTTCAACCTTAAACAGTGACAGCCATTTTGAAATGCAGCTTCTTTTGAGGCTAAACAATATTATTTCTTGCCACCAGTCATCAAATCAAATATTCCCTCAATTAATTTTTGGAATAAACGATGTATATTCTATTCAAAAACTTGACAATGACATATTCTAGGATTAAGATTTCATCTGGCGGGGCGGTGGTGGAAGTTGGCGGCGGGTGGAAAGGCGGGATTGGGAATGGAGGGGGAGAGGTGTGGCTGCAAACGGTGCTTTTCGGGGGCTTTTCCTTAGTCCGGCGGGAGGAAACTGAGCAAATGCCGTCAGACACCATATGTTTTCCCGCTGTCCGGCAGCGCTTGCTCTAAATGCGGGCGTGAAAACGTCTTACCAAACGAAGCCTAATTTTCTACAGAAGGAAAACATAATTAATTTAAGTATTGATGGGGTTCCCCCTGAATTTTCTAAGTCAAATCGGCAAGACTCGGACAGAGTACGTGCAAGTCCGACCGGACCGATTACGTACAACAAAACCGCAAGCCCTGGGAGCCCCCAAAGGAAGAACCAAGCCAGCACAGGCGCCCCCGGCCTGTGGGTGGCCGCACGCAGCCAGCCCGCGCGATCGCCGGGCTGCGCCTCCGGCATGGCCGCGGAACCGCGCCCCCGGCATGGCCGCGGCACCGCGCCCCCGGCATGGCCGCGGCACCGCGCCCCCGGCATGGCCGCGGCACCGCGCCCCCGGAATGGCAGCGGGACCGCTCCCCCGGCATGGCCGCGGTACCGCTCCCCCGGCATGGCCGCGGTACCGCGCTCCCAAGCGGTTGCGGTACCGCGCCATGCGCGGCCGCGCCCCCCGCTCAGCCCGCCCCTGCACGGACGCAGGGCCGCGCCCCGCGCCCCGAGCCCCGCGCCCCCGCGCTCAGTGTGCCTGCGCGCAGGCGCCGGCGGCAGCCGCCGCCGCCGCCGGAGGCCATCGCCGTCCCCGGCCGTCTCCTTTGTTGCCAGCCACCTTTGGCCACCGCTGCTGCCTCCGGGCACCTTGCCCGGGCCGCCCGGGGGGAAGACAGGGCACTCCCATCATTTTAGCAAAAATGGTGATTCAGGTGATCAAAACGGAGTAACGCCATTCGCCAACACAAATCACTCTCCGACGCAATTACCACCATAACCCTTCAGAGAACTATAAATAAGCCCTTTGGGCCTTCATTTGAAGAGAAGTAATTCCAGAGGCAAAATTGAGCTCTGAGGTTTTCCGGCAAGATCGCAGACTTAAGCTCATTCTCTGCTCAGGAATTCTCTCCACTCTTCACCTTGCGTTTGTTGAGGTATATTTATATTAGTGTTTAATGGGCTACTTAAAGGGTTGGTTAGGATCCGATAGGAATCCAAACCCGTAGTCGGGGATTTAGGGTTTCGCCTATAAATACCCCGCTGGGGGCAACGGGTAGGCCATTCCAAACTAGATGGTCACGCGGATGCTTCGAGCACTCTAACATTCTCGAAGTTTGCCCTAGCCCCGCTCCCGTCCCCGTGATTGATCGCTCTCCGCTCCCGCACGAAACACAGCCGCCGCTGCGATTCTCCGTGTTGCCGTCGCTGCTTTTTTGCATCCCCGTCGCCGATTGCGAAGGAGGCGGATCGTGGCCTGTGTAGATCGGAGCCATCGGGAGGAAGACCTAGCCATCGCTGCTCTTGCGGGACTTCTTCGATCGCTTCCGCCGCTCCTGGTTTTCCCGCTTGCTACCGGGAGGAAAAGACCCAGCCGCTCCTTCGTTCGGGTTTTTGTTTCCGGATCGCCGCAGCCGCTGTTTCCGTGGAGCAGATCTGCGCCTTCAGTCAACCCATAGCAGATCGGAGGAGAAGCGATCTCGCGAGTTCGGAGGTATCGCCGCCTGGAAGAGGATCCAGCGCCGCTGCTGTTCGCGATTCTCTCGGTCTCCGCTTTCATCGTTGCTGCAGATCGCGATCCAGATCGGGAATAGGAGGTTTCCTCTGGTGGATCTCTTCTGCATCGATCTCTTGTCGCCGTCAAAGGAGCTGCCGCTGCTTTGTAGTCGTTGCAATCCCGCCAGAAAAGGCCCTGTCGCCGGCAGAGTTGCCCAGATTGGGAAGAAAATAGATTCTAGTCGCTGGATCTAGCGATTCTTGCGGTTTTGTCCACTGCTGCAGATCCGGCCGCAGTTCTTCTCTTCCGCCAGATTCCTCTCTCTGGTTTTGCTCCTGTGGAGGGATTACCTATTCAGTTTTGGACTGATCTTTGCATAAAATCGGAAGTGATCAAATAGAGAGAAGAAATTTCTGCCAGATTCATCTTTCTGGATTTTGAACAGGAAGGGATTAATCCAGATTGTTGCTTGAAAGGATTCACTGCATATTCCTGATTTTCACCTATAGTCCTTTTTCTCTGAATTGGAGAGAAACTTTTCACTGAGAAGCACCTGTAGGAGGATTCCACTCATCTTCTTGGTACTCTTCCACGGAGATACTGTATTTGGTGATTTCTTTCAGTCGGAGAGGAGCAAAATTTTTACTGGATTGGATCCGAAGAATTTATCGTCTTCGCGGCTCAGGTGATCTCTTTCCTGTTTTTACTGCTATTGTTCTACATTGCTAGTGGCGTTCCAAGTCTTTTAGTAGGAACCCAAAAATGTCGAAAACAAGCAATTTGTCGTCTCCCGTGCCGATGATCAAGCTGGAGAAATTCTCCAACGCCGAGTTCAGTGCCTGGAAGCGCAACACACAGTTCGGCATGAAGTACCTGAACATCTTCTACACAGTGCAGACTGTCTTTGAAGAATTCAAAGGAAGCGAAGATGAAAATCAATGGGTCAACGACGAGGATTTTTGCAGAGATTACATCCTGAACTGCCTCTCCAACAGGCTTGCAGAGACGTACGGCAAGATGCAAAGGGCCAAGGAGATCTGGGAAGCTTTAGAGGAACAGTTCAAGGAGGAGGAGAACATGTCCAAGACGCACCTGGTGGACAAGTTTATGGCATTCACCTTCACTAAGGAAAGGAAAATCCTGCCACAGGTTGCTGAGTTTGAAAATTTGGTGGACAAGCTCAACAGTGAGAACATCCCTCTGCCAGATGGATTTGTTGCAGGGGCGATCATTTTCAAATTGCCCTCGGCCTGGTATTCCTTCAAGACTGAGATGTACCGGAAGAAGACGCAGGTGAGTCTTAAAGACCTCAAGCGCTTCATCTGCATTGAGGATGAGAACCGGACTAGGCACGCTATAGAGACGATCAGCAAGCAGTCTTCCACTGCTAACATGATCACGCACCCCAAGCGGAAGCCTAAGCCTGGCAAGACTCGCCCACCGACCAGTGCACCCGCAGTTGCTGCCACCAGCAAACAAATTAAGAAGAAATTCAAAGGCAAGTGCTACAACTGTAATAAGTGGGGTCACTGCGCTTCCGAGTGCCGTCAGCCCAAACGGGGCGAATCCAGCACACCAAGAACCAATAATCAAGCCAACATGGTTCATCAGACTGCGCCTACCGACTTTGTTGCCATGGTCGGTAACGGGACGGCCAGTTCAGAGTGGTGGCTCGATTCAGGTGCTACCTGCCACGTCTGTCACAATCCAAAGCTTCTGGAGGATGCACAAGAGGTGCAAGAGACCGTCACTGTTGCAAATGGAGCTGTAGCTGACGTGCTGAAGGTCGGCAATGCTACCTTGACTCTCTCCTCAGGTAAGACTCTTACTTTGAAAAATGTTAAATTTATACCGACATTAGCTGCTAATTTAATCTCGATTAGTCTGTTGTGCGATGCGGGTATGTCTTTTAACATTAGTGGTGGTCGGGTAACCCTTATGGTTCACTCACATTACTTTGGTTGTGCATATGTCGTTAATGGGATGTATAGGCTGAGTCTAGCACACGAGGTAGTTAATCAGGTTAATTCTAATCTGATAGATCCTAAGACTTTACATGCAAGACTAGGACACGTCAATTACAGAAAACTTCTCCTGCTAGCTAGAACTCACAACATACACTAGGAGGAGCTGCTGTAGCTTGGAAGTCTAAGAGACAAACGTGCATTGCACTATCCTCTATGGAATCGGAACTCTATGCTCTCGCTTCAGCTGGAGAAGAAGCAGAGTGGATAAGAGATCTGATATTGGACATTCCAATGACGAGTCTGAAAATGCACTCTATTTCGATTTATTGTGACAATCAGACCACAAAGACCATTGCTACAAATACGTTGTTCAATGGCAAGCGAAGGCAACTTAGGATGAAACAGGCCTGGTTGACCTATCTCACCAGTCAGGGGATAATCTCCCTATTGGACGTGAGATCAAAAGATAATGTAGCAGATGTGCTTACTAAGGGCTTATGTAAGGTTCTCACATATAAAACATCGGGGGAGATGAGATTAACGTCCATTTAGGAGGACTTAATACCTAGCTTATGTTTTAAATTTAAGAACCGTTGTCTGCTTACATTCAAGCGTCTATGTTGAGCACACTAAAGCATTTCAGATGCTATCTGATGAAAGCTAGAGGTGAGATAGTTGCCAATCATTCCAAACTTGATGACTTACGTAACTATTCTTTGTCAAAGGCTGAATTGGGTATCATTCCAAAAAGGAGTACTGAGGTTGCTGATATGTGTCCTGATATTATGATTATTAGTTATATCATTCCAAACTTGATGATATAATAGTCACAGCTTGTTGTATCATTCCAAACTTGATGATATAGCACAATTGTGGAACGTTAATAATAATCTTAATAATCGAAGGAACATGGTTTGATTCTATGAAATCAATTAGATAGAGATGCTGTTTTTTGGGATTCTTTCCTCCCAGTTAGAGTATTAAGTTCACCCGCTGTTAGAACTAATCACTTTATTTCTGCAAATGTTTGAATTCATTGAGATTTGTCTCATGACATTCTTGTTGTAATTGTTTGCAGAAAAAGTGGAGATTGGAGGAGAGACAGTTGATTTTGACCCAGATGATGATGATCTGCTTTTCGCTTAGATCAATTATCGGTTTGAGATTTCCAGTTTATTGCTTTTTCATGTTTGGAACATTTGGTTTGAGTTTAGTATTTTGTCATCTAAAACTCATATTTGTTTTTCTGGAAAAACTCTTGTTTGTTTGGTCATTATTAACTTTTGGATAAGTAGCACCTTTCTTATGCTAACACTTATATACAATATAGGAGGAGATTGTTGAGGTATATTTATATTAGTGTTTAATGGGCTACTTAAAGAGTTGGTTAGGATCCGATAGGAATCCAAACCCGTAGTCGGGGATTTAGGGTTTCGCTTATAAATACCCCGCTGGGGGCAACGGGTAGGCCATTCCAAACTAGATGGTCACGCGGATGCTTCGAGCACTCTAACAGCGTTAAGGTTTCCTCACGCCCCAAGTGACGTCAACCGTCTCGGCGGGAGCGCTCCTATCAAGGCTCCCCATCAATGAGAGCACACCCCCTAGAGGCTCCGCGGACTTAAAGAATTTTCCAATCGGAACGCTAACACCAAGGTTCCGTGGAGTTAGCGACACCTCAAGACCGGAGCGCTTCCATTGAGGCTCGAAGACTTAGTCACTTTTCCTAATTTCCAGCTCTTCATCCTTGTAACGGAGTAGCGGTCTGTCACCCTCCGAGACCAAACCAATCTTTGTAAAATTCCAAGAACTAGTGAATTTTCGCTCGGCACAGATCCAACCACGTGTTTTTTACCATTTCGGGGTTTTTCACATAAAAAATGCCTCTTGTCATTTACTGCGGTTCATTTTGACTGTTTGCGTGCCCGATCAGATTTCGAGCTAAGACGGTCCGATTTCTCCGGACCGGGGAAAGACCGCGTGACCCGCAAAAAGTATATTAAAGTATTAGATAGAGAGCCTTGCACAAAAAGTTGGATAATTTATTTGTAAGAATAAAGTTTGGATTAAGATCTTTAGTTCTCTTATTTCTTACTCATTTGTGCTCTTGTTTTGTGTGTTGTCTTCTGCCCATTTCTTTTCTCCACAATCACAATTGATATCAGAGCGGAGGTTCTGACATTGGATATAAATGACTTCAACAAATTTTAAGGTGGATAACTTTGTTGAGAGCATTATCTTCGATCAATGAAGGATCAATATGTTCTGATAGCCAATCCATGCACATGATTACGTCAAACTCTGATAATGGCAATAAAGTTGCCTCTAGGTCGAAGTCCTGCTGCTCTAGGTTTAAGATAACTCTACCTTTCCTACTTCTGCTCATGAAGGATCCATTCAGCATTTTCACCTTGAACTTGGCCCCCACAAAGAAAGGTTCCATTCCTATATTTTAGATGAAGGTATCTGACAAGAATGAGTGCGATGCCCCTATACCGAACAACACCTTGGTGGGTATGTTGAAAACAAAGGCAAAACCTAACAACATAGCACATCGCAAAGTTGTGTAATAAAATATTGTGTTCTATAAAAAATACAAGTGCTTAAGATTCTCTTTTCATACCTATCATCAAGCCAGGCTGAAGGATGGCCTCTTCTTGCCCCAGATTATAAGCTCTTGGCCGCATTGGTGCCAAACGAGAAGTGCTAGACTCCACCGCCTTTCCTTTTTCTGCATACCTCGGACGTACCAGCGCTGACGGCGCCGACTCCCTGTCTCCCGCTGGTGCGCCCTTCTGGCACTTGCATGCCGTGCGACCCTTTTTGCCACAAGAATAACAAGTAGGTCCCTAATATCCACCTGCCACTCTGTCGCTTCTGTCCAACAACAGTTGGGGACAAGACCACTTTCTCCACCTTCCCCCTTCTGACCTCTTTTGGGACTAAGATGGGTTGTCTTCCCGCAGTCTAGCAATCGAACCTCGATGACGTTGAGTCCTCTCCATGTCCAACTCCAAGTTCGGGCATCCTCTACCAATACATTAAACCCGGAGTTCATATAAGAGTGTCTTATGTTATCTCTCAACCATTCATAAAATAGATGCGTCTTCCCATCCTTATATGCCACCATGCTCCTAGTGCACCTACTAAAGAGGGTAAACTCCTGAAGGTATGCATCTACTGACATATTCCGCTCGAGCAACCTCAAAAATTGGACCTGAAGGGAGAGCCTCATTGAAAACAGTAGGCAGCACTTCAGAAATGCAATTGTGAACTTCTCTATCGAGATCTAACTAGCAACACGCCTAATGTAACACCTAGCCAACTCATCGACCCACCAGAACTTGGCATCTCTTTCTAGCATGAAAGTTGCAAAAGTGACATTCCTATTACCCGGAGAGTTCGCCACTTCCTGAAGCTCCCAGGCTAACCAGTCCTCTGCATCAATTGGGGTCTCAGTCCCCCTGAATGCGGGATAGTGGAAACTCAAAAAATATTTTAACTGGTGGTCTTACTGACTGACAACCTACTCTACTAATGGTTACATGTGCTTCAACACACCCTCTAGTGTAGCAGGTACTCTTTCGCCTCTTGTGGTATCCTGGACGGCCATGCTTGCATCTGCTAACATTTTATAGAAATCTGCATGAGACATATTGACGTTCGGGAGGCCCTAACTAGTCTGACTGCTACCAGACTGATGCTCTGACACTCTCGAAGTCCCCATGTTTACTCCAACACACTTGAGAGGCAGAAACAACACAACAAAGTCAGACTATCGATTGAAATCTGCAACCAAATAAGAACACTCATAGTTCAAAACAATTAAACCTATGTGGACACGTCTTTCTTACGATCTAGCCTGACTAGGACATTCTTTCCCAATCTAGAACCTCTAAACCTAGCTTTGATACTAATTTATAACAACCCATATGTAATTACCTCATGGGTCAGGTCGTGCCCCACTACATAGAATCATCACAAATGAACTATTATAAAAAAGAACATATCAGACAATTAATTAAAAGTAAAAAATGAGAATAAAATAGATAAGCTATGCAACACAAATCACTAGAGCATGTTTACGACTAAAGTTGAGTGTCCATCACTTTATGACATACAAGTTCTCCAAAATCAAGGGTGCAGGTACCCAAAGAGGGATCACATGCTTGCAAGGACTAAGCTAAATAAATAGAACTCGAATCACTCACTAGAGATCCTACCTTTTCATGACCACCATCTATTTCCAAGCAACCATGACAGCAAAATGGTGCGCAAAGTAGGTTAGCTATAAGCCGACCACAAAACTAAGTAACACAGACTCTCCTCCGACGGTAACGGTGTCCGAGGAAAGTAGTGTTGAGGTATATTTATATTAGTGTTTAATGGGCTACTTAACGGGTTGGTTAGGATCCGATAGGAATCCAAACCCGTAGTCGGGGATTTTGGGTTTCGCCTATAAATACCCCGCTGGGGGCAACGGGTAGACCATTCCAAACTAGATGGTCACGCGGATGCTTCGAGCACTCCAACATTCTCGAAGTCTCTCTTTCGTTTTGCCCTAGCCGCTCCGCTCCCGTGACAATCTCTCGCCCCCGCACGGAACACAGCCGTTCGTGATTTCTCTGCCCTAGCCGATCGTGATTCCACGCCGGAGCTCGTCGCAAGGAGTCGCATCCCGCTTCTCTCGCGTGAACAGAACCCCGCCAGGAAAGTTTTTCCCTTGCGCCGCCTGGATCGCGAAGGAAGTTTTACCGATCGCGAAAAAGGAGATCTCGCCGCTCTCTGTTTTTTCGCGATTTTCTGCATCGCCGCCCGGAGATAGATCGCAAGGTGAGGCCGCCTTGAATCGCCGTCTTGCTCCGTCGTTGCTTTCGTGGATCGAAAAAAGGGAGAAACCGCCACCTATCGCTCCGGAAATTTCCGCCGCTCGCGATTTCCGATTGCTTTCCCGTCGCCATTTCTTCATCAAAAAGATAGGCTCGCTGCCTCTTCGCCCATCAGAAGAAAGAAGAGAACGGGATTT
The DNA here is from genome assembly GCA_039583875.1 of Platanthera guangdongensis. Taxonomy (NCBI): domain Eukaryota; kingdom Viridiplantae; phylum Streptophyta; class Magnoliopsida; order Asparagales; family Orchidaceae; genus Platanthera; species Platanthera guangdongensis. Next base: position 125,760,255 of record CM077154.1, on the reverse strand, counting down.
TCCAGATTCCGCCGCGATTGGAGGTGTTAGAAGCCGATCAGATCTGCGCCTTTTTCGCCGTGGGAAGGACGATCCCGCGCAGCTCTTCATTCCCTCTGTCGAAGGTCGCAAGATCCAATCTCTGATTTGTGCGCTTCTGTGCGTATCCCGCTGTCTGCTCGAGCAAGTTCGCAGTCGGTGCAAGCCTTCTGATTCCAGATCTGCGAGTGCTGCATGTGTTGAGATCGAGTTGAATTGAGATCTCTGTGGGAAATTGTTTATCAAATATTGCTTCTGGCGACTGCGTTCATCCGGAAAGGAGGAGCAAATTTTTCTGTGGATTGGTTCCGAAGACCGTCATCGTCTCCGCGGCTCAGGTGATTTCTTTCTTGGTTTTACTGCTCTTGTTTAGACTGCTAGTGGCGCTCCAAGTATATTGTTAGGAAACCACAATGTCGAAAACAAGCAATTTGTCGTCTCCTGTGCCGATGATCAAGCTGAAAAAATTCTCCAACGCCGAATTCAGTGCCTGGTAGCGCAACACACAGTTCGGCATGAAGTACCTGAACATCTTCTACACAGTGCAGACTGTCTTTGAAGAATTCAAAGGAAGCGAAGATGAAAATCAATGGGTCAACGACGAGGATTTCTGCAGAGATTACATCCTGAACTGCCTCTCCAACAGGCTTGCAGAGACGTACGGCAAGATGCAAAGGGCCAAGGAGATCTGGGAAGCCCTAGAGGAGCAGTTCAAGGAGGAGGAGAACATGTCCAAGACGCACCTGGTGGACAAGTTCATGTCATTCACCTTCACTGAGGAAAGGGAAATCCTGCCACAGGTTGCTGAGTTTGAAAATCTGGTGGACAAGCTCAACAGTGAAAACATCCCTCTGCCAGATGGATTTGTTGTAGGGGCGATCATTTTCAAATTGCCCTCGGCCTGGTATTCCTTCAAGACTGAGATGTACCGGAAGAAGACGCAGGTGAGTCTTAAAGACCTCAAGCGCTTCATCTGCATTGAGGATGAGAACCGGACTAGGCACGCTATAGAGACGATCAGCAAGCAGTCTTCCACTGCTAACATGATCACGCACCCTAAGCGGAAGCCTAAGCCTGACAAGACTCGCCCACCGACCAGTGCACCCGCAGTTGCTGCCACCAGCAAACAAATTAAGAAGAAATTCAAAGGCAAGTGCTACAACTGCAATAAGTGGGGTCACTGCGCTTCCGAGTGCCGTCAGCCCAAACGGGGCGAATCCAGCACACCAAGAACCAATAATCAAGCCAACATGGTTCATCAGACTGCGCCTACCGACTTTGTTGCCATGGTCGGTAACGGGACGACCAGTTCAGAGTGGTGGCTCGATTCAGGCGCTACCTGCCACGTCTGCCACAATCCAAAGCTTCTGGAGGATGCACAAGAGGTGCAAGAGACTGTCACTGTTGCAAATGGAGCTGTAGCTGACGTGCTGAAGGTCGGCAACGCTACCTTGACTCTCTCCTCAGGTAAAACTCTTACTTTAAAAAATGTTAAATTTATACCGACATTAGCTGCTAATTTAATCTCGATTAGTCTGTTGTGCGATGCGGGTATGTCTTTTAACATTAGTGGTGGTCGGGTAACCCTTATGGTTCACTCACATTACTTTGGTTGCGCATATGTCGTTAATGGGATGTATAGGCTGAGTCTAGCACACGAGGTAGTTAATCAGGTTAATTCTAATCTGATAGATCCTAAGACTTTACATGCAAGACTAGGACACGTCAATTACAAAAAAACTTCTCCTGCTAGCTAGAACTCACAACATACCCCTCGACAAAAAAACCAAATTTGAAAAATGTGAAATTTGTGCTCAAACTAAGATAACTAGAACACCTTTTAGTCAGGTTTCTAGGAGCACACAATTGCTAGAGTTAATACATTCCGATATTTGTGACTACAAAAGTTTTGTCACTCGAGGCGGTCGGAAGTATCTGATAACCTTTATCGACGACTACTCTAGATTCAGTCACATTTACCTTCTTAAAACCAAAGATGAAGCATTTGACAAATTCCGTATTTTCAAAACTAGGGTTGAAAATCAACTTGACATGAAAATAAAAAGGCTAAGAAGTGATAGAGGAGGAGAATACGTCTCGGGGGAGTTCAGAGATTTCCTTGCCAGCAATGGCATAATCCCTGAAACCACCGCTCCATATTCCCCACAATCCAACGGCATCGCTGAAAGGAAAAACAGAACTTTAACAGAAATGTTGAATTCTATGTTGTTGACTGCTGGCATGCCTGCGGCCTATTGGGGTGAAGCCGTCCTCACGTCAAATCATATTCTTAATAAAGTTCCTCATGCAAAGTTGACTAAGACACCCTACGAGCTTTGGTTTAAGAGGACTCCTAGATTTGACAATCTTAAGACCTGGGGCTGTATCGCTTATGTTAGGATACCAGACTCTAGAAGAGCAAAGATTGGACCCAGGACTAATACCTGCGTCTACCTAGGATGTGCAGATGATAGTGCTGCGGACAGGTTTCTGGATCTCTCCACTAATACTGTAATAGAATCCAAAGACGCTGTCTTCTTTGAGGATAAGTTCCTTAAGGACAAGAACCTGACACTGCCAGGTCTACCAGCCACTAGTACTGAGCCTTTAGTTGAGCCAGGACAACGTAACTCTGACACTGAGCCTGTAGACACGAGTGGTTTAGATACCAGAAGGCTATCTAGTAGAGAGAAAATGCCTAAAAGCTTCGGTACAGACTTCGTGACTTACCACGTTGAAGCTGATCCATCCACTTATAAGGAAGCGATGCGATCTAGAGACTCTCTATTATGGAAAGAAGCCATAGACGAAGAGATGAACTCTCTCATGCAGAACAACACATGGACTTTTGTTGATCTGCCCAAAGGGGCTAAAACCATTGGCAATAAGTGGGTTCTGAGGAAGAAGCTAAATCCTGATGGGAGTATCGCAAAATACAAAGCACGTCTAGTTGCCAAAGGCTTCACTCAAGTGAGTGGTGTAGACTACTTTGATATATACTCACCTGTATGTCACTATGCGACTATTAGGATTCTTCTCGCACTAGCATCTATTGAACATTTCACTGTTCATCAGATGGATGTCAAGACTGCATTTCTGAATGGAGATCTGACTGAGGAGATCTACATGCACCAGCCTGAAGGGTTCGTCATAGAAGGTCTGTAAGTTGATTAAGTCACTATACGGATTGAAACAAGCACCCAAAATGTGGCATGAAAAATTTGACACCTGTGTAAAAGGCTTGGGTTTCAAATCCAGTCTATCAGATAAATGTCTGTACGTCAGAACAAGTGCAAATAAAGTAGCTATCATATGCTTGTACGTTGATGACATGCTAATTCTGGGCACTGATCAGTCTGAGGTGAAAGACGTGAAAGTTGCCTTGACGGCACAATTTAGCATGAAAGACCTAGGTGAGGTGAAAACCATCCTAGGAATGGAAGTGAACTTTACAAAAAAAGGGTATTACCCTGAGTCAGAGTCACTACATTAGGAATCTACTGGAAAAGTGGGGTTACGATAAAAGCAAAAAGGCTGAGACTCCATACGATTATAACAGTAGACTGAAATCGAATGAAGGTTCAGCTATCAGACAGTTGGATTATTCCAAACTCATAGGAAGTCTCATGTACGCTACTACCTGCACTAGACCTGACATAGCCTTTACGGTCGGCATGTTGAGTAGATTCACCAGTAACCCTGGGAAGGACCACTGGGACGCCTTAGACAGGCTAATGAGATACTTAAAGTATACTGAGAAGTATGCTTTATGTTACAGTGGGCATCCTCCAGTGCTTGAAGGGTACTCCGACGCATCTTGGTGCTCGGAAATAGCTGATTGTCGATCCACTAGTGGCTTTGTGTTTACACTAGGAGGAGCTGCTGTAGCTTGGAAGTCTAAGAGGCAAACGTGCATTGCACTATCCTCTATGGAATCGGAACTCTATGCTCTCGCTTCAGCTGGAGAAGAAGCAGAGTGGATAAGAGATCTGATATTGGACATTCCAATGACGAGTCTGAAAATGCACTCTATTTCGATCTATTGTGACAATCAGGCCACAAAGACCATTGCTACAAATACGTTGTTCAATGGCAAACGAAGGCAACTTAGGATGAAACAGGCCTGGTTGACCTATCTCACCAGTCAGGGGATAATCTCCCTATTGGACGTGAGATCAAAAGATAATGTAGCAGATGTCCTTACTAAGGGCTTATGTAAGGTTCTCACATCTAAAACATCGGGGGAGATGGGATTAACGTCCATTTAGGAGGACTTAATACCTAGCTTATGTTTTAAATTTAAGAACCGTTGTCTGCTTACATTCAAGCATCTACGTTGAGCACACTAAAGTATTTCAGATGCTATCTGATGAAAGCTAGAGGTGAGATAGTTGCCAGTCATTCCAAACTTGATGACTTACGTAACTATTCTTTGCCAAAAGCTGAATTGGGTATCATTCCAAAAAGGAGTACTGAGGTTGCTGATATGTGTCCTGATATTATGATTATTAGTTATATCATTCCAAACTTGATGATATAATAGTCACAGCTTGTTGTATCATTCCAAACTTGATGATATAGCACAATTGTGGAACGTTAATAATAATCTTAATAATCGAAGGAACATGGTTTGATTCTATGAAATCAATTAATCTAATTTTGTGTAAGTTAGATAAAGATGCTGTTTTTTGGGATTCTTTCCTCCCAGTTAGAGTATTAAGTTCACCCGCTGTTAGAACTAATCACTTTATTTCTGCAAATGTTTGAATTCATTGAGATTTGTCTCATGACATTCTTGTTGTAATTGTTTGCAGAAAAAGTGGAGATTGGAGGAGAGACAGTTGATTTTGACCCAGATGATGATGATCTGCTTTTCGCTTAGATCAATTATCGGTTTGAGATTTCCAGTTTATTGCTTTTTCATGTTTGGAACATTTGGTTTGAGTTTAGTATTTTGTCATCTAAAACTCATATTTGTTTTTCTGGAAAAACTCTTGTTTGTTTGGTCATTATTAACTTTTGGATAAGTAGCACCTTTCTTATGCTAACACTTATATACAATATAGGAGGAGATTGTTGAGGTATATTTATATTAGTGTTTAATGGGCTACTTAACGGGTTGGTTAGGATCCGATAGGAATCCAAACCCGTAGTCGGGGATTTAGGGTTTCGCCTATAAATACCCCGCTGGGGGCAACGGGTAGGCCATTCCAAACTAGATGGTCACGCAGATGCTTCGAGCACTCCAACAAGTAGAACACCCAACAAATTAATATTTCACATAAATGTGATAGTACAACAAGTAGGTAAATAGGTGACAATACGAAATGAGGGCAATTTAAAAGTAGAAAGCTAACACACAATTTGACTATTAATATTATAAAGCAGTACTTAAAATTTTGCTTCGGTAGAGACTCCCGAATCGTTTACAAGAATGGTTAACCACCCTTGAGTAATGAATGAGTAACCTCGAACTATAAGACCCCCTCCCGCAAATCGCACTCGGGTCGGAGAAGGGCCTTACTATCCCAGATGACCACCCTATGCTTTTCAAGCAACGAAGTGCCCCCTCTCCAAGCGTAGAATGAATTCCTTGTCAGACTGTGGACAATTATTACATCAGATTAGTAATGCGGAAGCAATTCAGAAACTAATATTTTAATTTATTTATGTATAATCAAGGCCATAATCAACTATGTATACATAAGACCCAATGAGCTAAACAAACTACTATTATACTTGCTACATCTAAGCACAGTGGGCTCACATCTCTAAAATTTAGAGGTAAGATTGGTGCGTCAGCTTGAGCGGGCTCTACAGCAGATACTCTCTCACGCAGCCGCTGGGCCTCTTGCTACTCCATCTCCTAAAAAGAGTGTACAACAACACGTTAGTCATAAGACTAGTGAATTCACACATCCTCCCCAAGATCCCCAAGGCTTGGGGACGAGAGCGAGCCTCTACAATTATAATAACCGAAGCAATAATATTAGCAGCAATATATATATATATATATGTATGTATATATATAAATATATATATATATATATATATATATATATATATATATATATATATATTCGCCAGCAATCGAATTAACGACTTCTCTGGTGCTGATGACTTCTACGATCTTTGGGTTTTTGACAAATTTTATGAAAATTAAAGCACCTACTTCTTGAGTCATAACGACGCTTGTCACGCTAAAACCTTACTCAAAGTTCTCGACGGACAACAATGCAAGCTAGATGCCAAATATAGTCAAGCATTCAACAAAACTAACAATATTCCCCGGGTCCTGACGTCTGCCCGGTCTTCACATCGATCCTCCTCTGCCCGAGGCAGGACCTCTTCAATCCTCACTTCCTGGAGGCCCTACTGTTGATACTGCTCCCTGTTTCCTCTCATCTCGAGTAACTCCGGGCACATGGCCGTTGCGCGCCCTTCCTCTTGGTGGAAGTCGCAGTAGGGCAACTCCACCCTGAATTCTCTCCTCCTCCTTCGCGCCGCTCTCCTCCTCTCCCCCATGGCTATGGCCATAGCCTGATTTTGATCGGGGAGGGGAGGTCTTTGCGCTTGCCTCCAACTTGGGGGATGGAACTAATCCTGGCCCCCTAGTGGTGGTCCCTTCCCTGGTAATCTCTCAGTGGTCCTTGATCCTGCCACTTGGGCCTCTAGCCCAACCGACGGTCCGACTCCTGACGCCCCCACCCGGCCTGCTACTGCCCCTGAAGTTGCCGCTGTTCCCTCTGCCGGGGTTCGCCTCTCCTTTCCTCCTGCCCTCTGCCGCCTCTCGGCTCCTTCTCCTCCTCCATAGCTCACCTGGCCAGCTTTCAGACAAACTCCGAATTCGACGCCTCCCCATCGACCTCTCTTACCGCCCTCTTCATAAGCTCTTCGTAGGAGAGGGGTGGTATTCTCTTCAGCTCCATTCTGAAGAATCCCTGTTGCAGCCCCAGGGTGAAGACCATCATCAGGCTATGTCCTAGCATCTCTTGGACTTGGGTGACCTCTTCCTGAAACCGGTCAACGTAACTCTCCAAAGTCTCGTTCATGCCCTGCTTGATGTGGAATAGGGACTCCGACACAATCTTCCTCCTCTTGGAGGTGGTGAACCTCAACATGAACCCCCGACGCAGGTCCTCAAAGCAGTAAATGGAGTTGGCCGGCAGCTGGTGGAACTACTCCCTCGCCTTCGATCTCCTTGAGGGTGATGGCAAAGAGTCGACACTTGAAGCCATCCGACATCTGTCGGATCGAGACCACGTCCTCGAACCACTGTACGTGCTGAACCGGGTCTCCCTTCCCGGTGTAATAAGATATTTCGGGTTCCCTGAACCCTTCTAGAACTGGGGCGGAGGAAACCAGCTCGCTGAATGGGCTTCCTCCCCCTGCTGGGCGAGCTGAAGGATCTCGCACACTCATCTCGTTGAACCCGCCTCTGCTTGTCGACCCGGGGAAGAGCACGCGCCCGGGGAGTTCACATCCCCTTCCTTCTTCGGCGACCTCCTTCCTAGCCCGCATGCCGGGAGCGTCCTCTCCTAGAGACGAGGCGTCGGTGATTAGAACAGCTGGAGTCGAGCACTCGGCCCGCATGGCGACTGCAAACTTGACGAGCCTGAGCACCTCCTGCCTGAAGTCTTCGAACATCCCCACCGTGGCCAGAGGTGGCTAGGGCGGCGAGTCAGACCTGTCCGAGCCTTGTCCTTGTCCTCTTGCCATCTAGCATGTTGAAGATTTTCTGTGCTGACCACTTCTAACGCTCACCGCACCAGAATGTTGAAACTAAAAATTCAGTCTCTTGTGGAGTTCACCCTTGGGGAAGGGGTGATCGCACACATACTTCTCTCCTGCAAGCCAAACAACAAAAAGAAATGAAAACTGACCCAAGGGCTCGGCGTGAAGGTCCCACCACACACCCGGAAGGTCTTAGAGAGCTTCCCCTCCTTAGCCAATGACCGAGCTAAGGCTACCTCAGAAAGCGCAAGAAGATCTGAATACTGATAAGCGTGCCTTCTGAGGTGCCCCTTGGGTCTTATTCATAGATTTCTGAAAACGACCTGCCAATAGCCAACCTCCGCTGTTTTGAACAGCTATGTGCAGCCCAACTGGGTCTACTAATGGCATAACTCCGTCGTTTTATTAAGCTATTCACACCCCTAACAAGGGTAAAATGGTAAAGAAAAACACCTCATAGGAGACTGGGCGAGTGGAGCATCATCACCCAATGCCAAAGCGATAAGGGCGTCGAGAGCATTGAGTGGAGCAACGTCACTTAACGCCAAAGGCAGGGGCGCCGAGAGCGTTGAGTGGAGCAACATCACTCAACACCAAAGCCAGAAGGGCGCCAAGAGCATTGAGTGGAGCAACGTCACTCAATGTCAAGGCTAGGGGGACGCCGAGAGCGTTGAGTGGAGCAACGTCACTCAACGCCAAAGCCAGAAGGGCGCCGAGAGCGTTGAATGGAGCAACGTCACTCAACGCCAAAGCCAGGGGCGCCGAGAGCGTTGAGTAGAGCAACGTCACTCAACGCCAAGGTCAGAAGGGTGCCGAGAGCGTTGAGTGAAGCAACGTCACTCAACGCCAAATCCAGAAGGGCGTCAGCGAGGATAAAGTCTGAATGAAGTCTCATAAGATTGCGGGGCGAGTAGCCCTCTGATACCTTTACTCGCCCGGGGCGGTCTGAGATTATTACTACAGAAGGAATTCTAGAAGACTTGAGCTCGACGGGCTTTGTTCGACGAATCTAGGATTCTAACTCACAAGGTCAGCTCGAAGAACGTTGAGCTCCGTTCGACGAACGCCGAGTTCCGTTCGACGAACGCCCAGTCCCACTCGATTAACGACGAGCCCCGTTCGATAAGCGCTGAGCCCAACCAGCCTGTGTCTGCCCACAATTCGTCGAACCAGATCCGGTTTTCACCGGACCGAGCTCGGGCGGAGCTCGCCATTCGTCGAGCAGGGGCAGGCCGCCTTGGTCCGCGCGTGTGGCCTGGTAGACCCACTCGGCAAACACGAGGTTGTACACTTGCCACAAATAGATTTCTAGCAAAATCCTTAAGGCTCAATATGCAACATCACCAAGTCGGACTAACGGTCGCGACTTCGGCTTCATCCACAATGCCTAATCCACCAGCGGAGTGGATTACTAATGCATCATCATGCCGGGGATGAACATAATCGAGAAGGTGGCTACTTTTGTACCATGACGACCCGTACCCCTCTCATTTGAGAGATCCTGTGCCTAAATACTTGAAAGTAAGCAAGAATGAAACGGATGCCATGCACGCATCCTAAAGACGGAGAGGTGAAGTGTCGTTACCTTACGACTCCTCTTCCTCGCCATGGAGATCTTGATTTGCACAGATGAAAATGTGCGCCTTCAAGTAATCTCCACAGATCTGGCTTTAGATCGACAAACGGAGCCTCAGAGCTTCACTAATGATGGAGAAAGCACTTCTTCTTCCTCCTCCAAACCCCCTCTCACAAATCCTAACTCTCACTCAAATGAGAAGAATGTGGAAAAACAACCTTTCAGCCCTACTTAAGCCCCTTGGATGAAGTGTCCTGGGCCATAAGATCAAATACCAAGCGAATCAGACGCCCGAAAACCACAACCCATGAAACTGTTTCTATCTGCTACCGCCGGGCGGTAGCTACCAACCACGTCGCGGTAACTTCCCGACCCGCCAGTCAAAAAAATACCGCAGCACTACCGCTGACGGTAGCAATACCGCCGCGCGGTAACTCACTCAACGCTTCCGTCTCGACGAATTCAACTCGACGAACCGGACTACCGCCAAGCGGTAATTAGCTAACGCCGCGCGCTACCACTTGATGCCTACCACTCGACGCCTACCACTCAATGCCTTCCACTCGACGCCTTCCACCCGACGAAAGAAGGCTACCGTCGGGCGATAGCAACCTACCGCCGCGCGGCAATGCCCATAGCCTCAAGTCTATAAAACATGGGTGTTATAGTGAGCTCCTCCCGAGAAATCACCGGGTCGCCAGGGGTGGGGCTATAAATAAGACCCCACTCTCTTTGGATTTGCCTATAAATATGACCCAAGGAGTACGAGTAGACGGACTTCGAAATCACGCAAAAGAACTCGACCACCTTTTTCCTAGACAACAAACTGAGCCTTTGGATCTTTTGCTCAGAGAGACAGATCTTGAGTTTGCGACTATCTATCTTAGTCGCCGCGACTTTGTGATCAACCGATCTACCTCGTACCCTGCTCGGCCATTTTTGGTTGTGGAGGGGTTGTTTCTTCTAAGTTTCCGGGTACGTGTTGTGACCTCCCCGTCGCAGCACCTGGGGTCCTTTTAATTGTCTGACACAGTTTCTGTGTCTTAACCCGTGAGCCGTCGAACCTGACTGCTGAACCGGTAACCTTAGCCTGCCTTGATCCGAATTTTTGGAGTAAGGGAATTTCTCGACTTTAACATTCACGGCTCGTAATCTACAACGAAAACTTTGAGAACTCAACTCGCGTTTTGAGTTTGAGGTTAGACTTTTATTAACCAGGAGACTAAGTGAAGATTGTCTTGTGCTACGCAGGTTGTGCGGCTAGCACCGAGTGACTAGGCAACTAGTTGGAGACTCAGTGTGGAACGATTGTGGATAACAGTTTGCGGTAGACAACAGGTCGTGGGTTGTGCAACTATAAGTCTTCTTCCCTGTGGTTGCGGATAGTTCAATAGGCAGTTCGTCTGGTCTCAGCGGGTAGGTCGTTTCACAGTTCATCAACATATGTTCGCAACAAGCTTTAGCTTTCAAGCGACCTTGCGGTCAGATGACTAAAAAGTGACGAAAATGGTTGTTCTCAACATTCAATAAGCAGACATTCCGCTCGTTCGAGAAGTGGTCTGGCAGCTTTACGGTTTCGGCGGTTTGAGCTGTTAGAAGCGACTCGGCGGTTTCGGCGGACAGCTTTGGCGGATAGGCGGCTTGGGCGGTTACTGAGTTCAGTCCGCTAGTTTTGCTTGTCTGTTTTTTATTGTTTATATCAGGTGCATTTTGAAATCATGTCTCACAATATATGTTTCACATTGTAAAGAAGATAATTAATACAATTCAACTCTTGTTTTTATGCTGCTTCTAATTTATTTTACTTGATTTGATTGAGTGTTCCTCCAACCTCCATTCATATAAAATTTTACATTTTAAGTTTTTTCATAAGTATATACTTTAGAATATAAACGTGAAAAAATACAATAGTAACCATGATGTGTTTTCTTTAAGGGAATTGTTAAAGGCAAACCCGATATGGATATACGCAAACCATTGTTAATGACAAATCATATTTTTTGAAAAATACAACGTGCAAACCAAATTGTTAAGCACAAACCAATATTGTTAACAACAAACCAACACTCCAACTTACATAATCTATTGTTTTAGACAAAAAAATAATTCATGAGAAGTCTAGTTCAATCATTCAACAAAATAACACATTTATAACATTAGAACACCAAATATATGATATTTAATAGCTGATAACTCTCGTGTTTCACCGTAGAGTTGGTGTATGATGTCAGTAAAATGGATGCCCCTCTGATAAGTAAAGCCTTAACAACATGCTTCATAGTGGAGGTTTTGCCCGTTCAAGGCATACCCAAAATAAGAGTGTAATCCTCCGCAGATAGTATCTGAAAACAGATGAATATATCAGAGGGAAATCAAAAAAACCTAAGATGAAATTAGAACATCCTAAAAGATAAATAGAAAGCATCCTAGGTAAAACTACTAGAACAAATAAAAGCAACAAAAAACTTACCTAGTAGGTGACTGTAAGAAATTAATAGACAGCATCTCAAGTACATAAGTAAATATTGGGTCTTGACAAAGTATTTCACCACTGTCAAATCTAGGTGACTGTAAGAAATTAATAAAAAAAATATTAGGATACCTGATAAACTTTGTATGATAGTAAGAACAAATAATGAGTAGACTATTAAAATAATTTTAACCTCACGATTAACAGCCAAAATTATTACCTTCAAACAATCAATATTCCTCCAAACCAATAGTTGGATTACCATCTAACCTTGACCGCAGTAGTGCAAGTCTTGACAAGTACAAAGATTTCCATGCGTCGGCAATAGGCTCATGATACCTTGTCCATGGTGTGAATAACGGCGGCAATGAACAATTTTCCCGCATTGCAAGTAGAATGAAATGATTTCCATTAATGAAACCTATGAAAATAATTTTGGCCAATGTAGGTGTCATAGAGTGAAGGGGTAGAAATGTAAAACTTTGCTCGCATGAAAGCGAGACCACAACAACATTGTAGTATGATGCAATCACAAGCCCCAGATCAGGAAAAAACTTCCAATTTTCAAGTGGTGCGGGGGTCACCGTGCATTGAAGAGATTCCATTAACTTTTTTCGTCCACTGTTCCCAAACACTGCATCATATAAAGGAATATAATTTTGAAATTCAAGATAGAGAGTTCTCCTCACTTGTAACCACCGATTCTTCAAGAGCGAAAGACAAGTATAAATAAATTAACACTCCTCCCCAAATATAAGGGGATCAACCATAAAGAATTTTCCAAAAAGAATTGTCTCTGAACAACATAAGCTTTTGCGTAAAAGTTAGTTATCTACAATAGCATCCTAGCAGTCAATCTCGATGTATTCAACAAACAATGCAACAAACGTTCGACATAGCCGGCCCCACTATCGTGGGATAAAGGCCTGAGTGTTGTTGCCGTTGTGTCTTCATAGTTTAGCTACTCCGAGTATACATTTTATATGAATTCACCTAGGAGCTCAGCTCAGCTTCTAATTATTTCAAGTGTCTCCATCATCATTATCATAGCTATGAATGTGTGAAATTAACAGTTGAATCAATCTGCTACAGGATCTTTTCTGAGCCTGGATCAATCGAAGATCTGATTTCCTATTAATTTTTTCCACAACTCTTAGGGGGGTAAACAACTTCTCTAACAACTACACTATCTTTTCAACACTCAATTCCAGAAAAGCTTAACATCAGTGGCAAAATACAAATCCTGTGACTACTAGCAGGCATAGAGCATAAACGAAACTTTAAGCACCAACAAAATAAACATAAACGCGCAGTAGCGAAAGTATACAAACGAGCTCGTGGACAATCCTCGAACTGCTGCCATCAACCATAAATGGCATCACGACTAAGATCCCTAGGCAGTTTCGGAGAAAAAAAGGGAAAAAAACCTTTTGAACAAGAATACGGCGAGGGAACGACCGATTCTTCCAACTGCTGGCCATCCATTCGCTCATCGGAAGCCATCCACACCTTCGCCGCTGGGAGAGGGAGCTTGAGAGGCGGCGGGATAGAGTTGGAGAGGGCCGGCCTGCGGGAGAAACAACGGGAGAAGGAGCGGCTGGTTTGCGATTTAGGTTTTTGGGTTTGCGTGGAAAAAAATACCCGGGGAGAAAAAAGGGTTTGTTTAAGTGTAATTTTGCCACGTGCCTAAAATTTTCTCATCTATAAAAGCCCACCTCTTGTCCCCTTCAAACTCCAGTTGGGCGCCCATCATCTTGAGGGCTCGAGAGATTTGCCCTCGTCGTCTCCCCCCAACAGAGCCAAATCCCCAGCCGACACAACATGGACGCGATCAAGGCGGAGAAGGAGATCGCCAGGCGGCGATTCCGCCGCATCCGTCAGATCGGACTGCTCTTCCGCTGCATCGAAGCCGCCACCATCTTCCTCTTCCTCTCCTACTCCTCCATCCACATCCGCTTCGATGCTCGGAGCGCCGGTCTATTTTTACGCTCCGCCGCGGCTTTCTTTCTCAGCCCCCGATTCGTATTTCTCCTCGGCAACGCCATCGTCCTCGTCCTGCTCAAATCCGGCCACTTCTCCTCTGGCTCCGCCGCAGCGGCGATCGGCGAGATCTGCGGCGGCGAAGTTTCATCCTACCCGCCGACGACACAGAACTGCAGATCCACGGAGGAGGGAAACAGGATCTGCGTTCGTGCGTGCAGGCGGAGCCGAACGGAGAAATTGGGGAGGCGGCGGGAAGAGGTGAAGCTCCGGCGAGCGGAGTCGGAAGTTGTTCGGAAAGAGGGAAAACCATTGTCGGCGGGAGCGCAGGTTAGTGGGTTTGCAGAGGAAGCAGAGGACGCAGAGCAGTTTAGGCGGATGATAGAAGAGTTCATAGCGAAACAGCAGCAATTTCGGAGGGAAGAGTTGCTCGCCGTCAAGGCCGGCTCAGTCGGACCGGAGGAAGCGGTTCCTTGATGACTGTAAATTCAAGAATATTAAACAATGTTTAAATAACGGTGATTGTTTACTGTAATCCGTTTTTCGCTATTCGCACCCCAAAGTTTTAAAAACAAATATTTTTTCCGCGGTTAACCGCAACCGGACATCTCCTATCTTTTTCTACGGAGGCCGGAGGGGTTCCCGTCTTTATGGCCTCCATTTTCTGACCACAACAATTCAACAACTCTCTGGACTTCTTCTTTTTCAAATCTTCATTTTATTGATCGCTATGTGATGTATTGTAAAGTCATTATACACATATCTGGTTTATCACCTCTATAAATATACTTATATTAGCCTTGTGCACGTGCATTAAAAGGTCTACTTTGAATGTAAAATTATTTAAGTAGCCTGAAACAGAGTTCTCCCTACAAATCAGAGCTCAAGTATCCTGAAAGTCGGAAGATATAACAGAAGATATAACTTATGTGGGGTTGGTTCTGTGAGCAATTTCTCTGTGTGTGATGCATCATTTTCCTGAGTAAACTATAGCAGAGGAAATGCCCAACCAAACACGAGCTATAGCAGATAGTGTAACAGAGCAGAGTCTAGTCAATTGTTAGGTTTGGCCTAACTCAACCTGAAAAACCGGCTCAACAGGTGAGGGTTGCAATTAATTTTTGCACTCGCACTCTGCTCGCGCTTCTGTCCGCCTGTCCGCAGTTCTCCAGTCCTCAGCTCGCCGGCCCCTGCCCGCAGCTCTTCAGTCTGCAGGTCGCACAGCCCGCCGGTCGCAGCATCAGTTCGCAGCCCGAAAACGGAAGATATGACAGAAGATGTAATTTATGTGGGGTTGGTTATGTGAGCAATTTCTCTCCGTGTGTGATGCATCATTTTCCTGAGTAAACTATAGCAGAGGAAATGCCCAATCAAACACGAGCTATAGCAGATAGTGTAACATAGCAGAGTCTCGTCAATTGTTAGGTTTGGCTTAACTCAACCTGAAAAACCGGCTCAATAGATGAGGGTTGTCTTGCCATATAAACAGATCAGACCAGAATGAATTGACTGTGTGCGACTATTATTAACATCAATAAACTGTGTAAGGTTAAAACCCACAATTATGCTTTTTTCCCTCTGTCGAGGAAAAGTAGACGGCACGAAGTATTAATGGAAAAATGCAGAGGACTGAACTCTGCTCTGGTCCTTCCTCTCACAGGTGGAAGTGAAAAACTGTGTCCGTGATGTTATCACTTCCATGATGAATCGGATCGGGACACGATAATTCAGCACCAACCAGCAACTTCTCCCCGGCCCTCTCGACATCAGGCTCCACCTCTTGGCCAAGTACTCTCCTCCGCGCTTATAAACTCACCGTTGGAGTCAACTTCATCACCAAGAAGATTGAGGGGTGCGGCCAGCCAAATATCGGGTTGCGGATAACATTTCAGGTTGTGATTAACATTGGGGTACGGCAAGTCATAGTTGAGGTGCGGTTAACAATCGCCTAAATAATTTAAATTTGCTTGTGCATTTTTACTCAAAAAAAAATTTACCTGTACATTTGTATCGCTGTAGAGTTCCGTTTTTTTAGCGAAGAAATAGAGAAAAAAAGCTTTTAACTTTTATTTCGTTTGAGATTTTATTATATTCTCCAATATTTTGTCATTTTTTTGGGTATTTTTTTGGCCATTCTTAATTGTAAATAAGAATTCGAAGGGTGTGGAGTAATATTGACTAGAACTTGCGGGATGTTGCGTGAAAGGAGGCTTCTTGGCGGTGTAGTCGAATTTCTGGTGGAGAGACGACGACTCGTATGAGAAATCCGGCAGAGCTCTGGCCTGAGAAAGAAGAAAACAAAGATGAGAAATGAGGAGATATGTGACTCCTTTTATAGCCTCTATAAGGTGGTTATGTGGTTATCCACACACCGTAATCACCAATAATATTTATAACATAGTTTAAAGTATACATTTTCGCATAATATTACTAAATGCAAGTCATTTATTTTATTAATGGCACACCTCCACTAACCATGGTGATTATTGGGGTGGTTATCCATGAAATGAATGACAACGATCATGGTGAAATGATCAGACGATAGGGAAGGCCCTCCATGCATGGGCGGTCACCTTGACGGCGAACGGTCGTTGGCGAAGGAGGACCGCCGTAGCAGGAGTCGTCCGCAGGGAGGGGCGGTCGGGGTGCGGCCGCCCCTTGCAGGCGGTACTCGCGGCCGGGAGGCGGCCGCGAGGAGGGGAGGTTAGGGTGCAGCCACCCCTTGAGGGCGGCGATTCGCGTCTGGGAAGTCGCCGCGGGGAGGAGTGATAGGGGTGTTGCCGCCCCTTGCGGGCGACGTCTTGCGGCCGTGGTGCGATCGGGGAGGGGCGGCTCGGTGCGGTCGTGCCGGGGTGCAGGCTCCCCTTGCGGGTGCTCTCCGCGGGCCGGGTGGCGGCGGCGTGGAGGGGCGGCCCTGGTGCGACTGCCCCTTGCGGGGGGCGCCATGCGGCCGGGAGCGAGCCGCCCGACCCCGACGTTGGCGGCGCCGGTGGCCGGTCGCTGGTGGTGGCTCAGATGATGCACATAGTGGGATCGGTGTGCGGGGGGATCCCGTGTGCGGCAGTCAAACTCATGATCCCACTAATTTAGTTGGGAGTGGGCTAACGGCACACCAATTCGCCATATAAAAAACATGACGACCTCTTGGAGGGGCGGCTGGGGAGCGGCCGCCCCTCACAGGTGGAGCCATACGGCCGGGAGCGAGCCGTTCCACACCGACGCTGGCGGCTCCGGTGACCGGTCGCAGTGGTGGCACGAATGGTACACATAGTGGTATCGGTGTGTGAGGGATCGCATGTGCGGCGGTCAAACCCATGATCACACTAATTTAGCGGGGATCATGAGGTGCGGGCTAACCGAACCCCAATTTGTCATATAAAAACATGACGACCTCATCACATGCCCCCCAAAATTCTAGGTGCTTAGAACAAAAGTGTGAGAAAGAGCGAGGATTTTCCTGTCTTCACTTGCGGTGATCATGATGGTGGTGAACGAAAAAGTGCCAGTGGGAGCGACGAGGCGGTGGTGACGCATCAAGGCGAAGATGCGCGGAGACGCGAAGGAACTTGCACGAAAGTTCGACGACGGAGGCAAGCAGAGAAGAACGTGCATGGGGCGTGGATCCGTTCGCGTCCAGCCATACACGCGCACCCGCGCGCGCGCACCCACGCACGCACATGATGTCGTGTGTAGTGTCGCGCTCGCGGTGGTGCACGTGCGCCCGCGCGCGCACCTGGGCACGTGCGTGATGCCTTGCCCGCAACCACACACGAACTTTGGGTGCGCTTGCAGTACTGCGAGCACACTCGTGCATGGTGATGTGCACGGACCTGCGCTCGCTCTTGGGGGTGTGCGCGCGCGGTGCTGCATGAGCACCTGAGTGCGCATGCGTAGGTATGCGCATTTGGCTCTCTCGGGTGCGTGTTCGTAATTGGGCTGCAGATGCTTATGCGTGAGGGCTCTTTTGGGAGCCCAAGGGGCTATTTTCATGTGTCGGAATGACGTATTTTCATTTTGCCTTGATTCCCAAGTCTCGAAGTGCAATGTGCAAGCTCGTTCGATGCGATTGCGCTCCATACTTATCGGAGAGCAACTTGCAATTTGGAGAAAAGATACAGGTTACATGCCGATCTCGAAGTAAGGATTCCCCGTGCTGAGGAAAGAGTCCATAACCCGCCAAAGGGTTGGTTGACTGACTATATGTGAGATGACAAGATGACGTTATGGTCCGGATTCCAATTTTCGTCGTGCGAAGAGGTGGTCGACATCTTGAAGTTTTGCGACATCCCTATGATGCAATTTACTCCTCTTGGGATGACGCGCCTCATGGGGCTGGTTGCTTTTTTCAGAGACCATGACTCGAAGTTCTCTTCGGACTTGTTCAGAGACTGATGCGATGTTCGTATTAATGGCAGTAGACACATTGATATTTATAGCAACAAAAGTTGACTTGACTTCGAGGGTCGAATGGATCGGTGCCATAGGAACACCTTGATTGGGTATGACAGAAATTCTTAGGGCCTGCAAGAACTTTGGAACTCCTTACCCGATCGTTGTCACCGTCACAGGGGGCGAGAACGGGACTTCTCTCACGTGTTGGGATTTTCAAAGGCTCGAGAGTTGACAAATCATTTGTTCTCCATTTCCTTGTTCATGGATGAGAAACTCTTGCTGTTGAGTTGGATTTTGGTTGCCTCCGAGTGTGCCTCTAATGCGTGACCGAAAGAGAAAGCTTACTTTGGCAAGCCATAGAGATGCGGATGTGGAGTCTCCATCTTCTTGGAGATAAAAGGTTTCTCACATTGAGGAGGTTCCTTCCAATCCCTGAGATGAGGATGGTCCTGATGTAGAGGTGTTGGGATCTTTTGCCCCCCCCCCCCCCCCCAAGTTCCTCTTTTGGAGGGTCCTGCCCCCAAGTGTCTTCTTCTTTATAGGCGGTGAGTGATGTGGTAAGTGCACATTTTTTTTTCTTTTGAGCATGATCATTTTGTGCAATTCTGGCCTTCTCTTGGTGACAGATTGAAAATCAAGCTCATATTGTGTTTACATGGAACGACCAATATATGAGCTTGAAGGATGAATACTCGTCTCTTCAGGAGAAGCTCCGGGTTACAGATGGCTCACGTGTTGCCTTGAAAGAGGACAATGTCTGAGATGTATCTCGATTTCGACGGATCGGGTCGGAGCTAAAGGCAGAGCTGGAGGAGGCTCGAGCAACGTTGGAGGAGGAGAAGTATCTTTTGGATAAGACAACGCATTTGCTGAAGACTGCTCAGGAAGAGACTTCTCACTTGGAGATAGAGCTCGGGGCTTCGAAGGCTCTGGTGGAGCAACTTTCTTCTAAGGATCAGATATTAGAGTTGACGGATGCTGGACTTGCCGAGTATAAGAAATCTCTAGACTATATGCGTGATCGTTGTTTGATCAGCGAGGAGATTCGTGAGGAGGTCTGGACCAGGGAGGCAGAGCCCCAAATGGAAGAAGTTAGCGAGGTCGCACTTTGGCGTGGAGTGTCAAAGGATTTTCGTCTGGTTGCTAGGAGCCTGATGTAACACCCCCTATCTGTCGCATATCATATAACAGTAGGTCTGGCCGGGGCCCGACGTCATATACCACAGATAGACCGGAAGGTTACGCAATTGAAACCATCCTGCTAATAAACAACGTCCTACACAGAGTACATTCTAGTGGAAGCAATATAAAAGTTGCAACTAAGAACCCTGTCAATAACATGAATGACCACGAAACAAACCCAGAAGGAATGAACGTACAATACACCAGTACTTGGCCTTATGACCTTACAATATTTTACTCAAATTAAAGTGTTTTCCAAACCTCGGCACGCATGCCGGCCACACATGAATAATACAAGTAAACATTTAGTATTTAGGCCTTCGAGGGCCAGCTCAGCAACATGGGCTTTTGCCCGCTATTTACCACTTGGCTCCGCAGCACCTGCAAGCAACAATCCACCGCAACGGTGGCAAACAAAAGCAACGATCAGCTATGTTGACCAAATTATAACGACCCCGCCCCCAAACTCGGGGCGGCGATGCTCATTCCATGCACTTTGTTATCATAACCAAGTAATATAGTGTAAGAACACTTCATCACATGTGTGGGCTCGCACGGCCACACACCCCGTGCTCTCAGGGCACATTTTCAGTGAACCCGATCAAAGTCTGCGGTCTCACCACCGCCTGCTGGACGATAAATCTCGTGACCATTACGGTCTTTCTGGCCAATGCCTAAGACCCTCCATCTATGCTAACGACAAGTATCAAGTACTTTAGGTCGCTTTAACCGGACGACATAGAGCGGGTACGATTCCACCTAACCCATTGCTCACACCACCCTGTCACCTTAAGACATAGGCACGGGTCAAACTTCCCCGAGTCCCAATTCGATCACACACTTCACATAACCCGGTTTTGTGTAAGTTGGATCCCAGGCCACCAAGATGACATAATCACGCATCTGCCTAGTTTTCCGGGTGCACCTTGGAGTTAGTCCCCAAGGTTCCCTGTTGCAATCTACCATGTAGAAAACCCGAAAAACAATCATCGGTGCGGAGTCTTCTCCAGCCATTCATGCAATGCAACATCACCGATCCAGACCAACTTGTCCGGGTAGGCTTCACACATCATGCCTATGTCCGTTTCTCGATTACGGACTCTACATGCAAAACAACGTGGACTATTCATGTCCACCCGAAGGAACGCCTCACACTCACCGCAAACTCGCGAGAGAGGACTTCCTATACAAAAGAAAAGAGGACTTCACATGTCCTAGGATGAGAATAGTTACCCTAGCATTCCTTTTCGGCGCCATGAAAATCTATGCGGATGAAAAGCATCGCAATGTCCTCGCCTCCGTAGATCCAAACTCGGCTCGCGATTTGAGGCTCCAAAGCTCCGCCGGTGGCCGGATCTTCCTTCCTTCTTCTTCCTTGCTCTCCCCTCTCTCTAGAACTTTAGAAAGATATAGCTGAAGAAAAATGAAGGCATCCAAACCCTATTCCCGGGTATAACCCAGCAAGAACAGCCCTGAACCGTTGGATCCCAAAATAAGGAAACAGACGACCACGATTTACACTTAAAATCAGCTTCCTTGGCCGAACACGGCTTGTGACACACCCATGTCCAAGACCGTGTACCCCATTCGCCGCCAAAACCGTAGCGTCCAAAAAAGAACACGGGCACTCGACACGCCCGTGTCAGGCTTGACTCGCCCGTGTCATCCAGTACACGCCCGTGTAGCTGGGCGTGTTCCTCCATCAACACAGGACTAACACCAACCAGAGAAGAACATGGGTACTTGACACGCTCGTGTCGAATTTGACACGCCCGTGTCAGGTTGAATACGTCTGGGCTCCAGGCCGTGTTTCACCCCCGACACAGCACGGCTCACTACCCGAGCAGGATACGACCTGAGACACGCCCGTATCTCAGACCGTGTTTGATATCTTGAGTACATTTCATCGAACACTCGAGACGATCGTCGAACCCGAGCACGACACGGCCCTGGACACGCCCGTGTCTCAAGCTGTGTTCGTTGTCTCGAGTGTCTTTCGTTGACCACTCGAGTAGCTCGTCGAAACCGAACATGACACGACCCTGGGACACACCCGTGTCCCACGCCGTATGACCTCTACCAAGTCCCAGACTCGGCCCAGAATGTCACCCGTCGCTCTTTTGAGTTTCAGGGAGTTACAACTCTCTCCCTCTTAAAATAATTTCGTACAGAAATTACATAAAGGAAAGATAAAAAACAAAACTTAAATGGTACCTGAGTGGAATAACTCCGGGTACTCCTCAAGCATGATCTGCTCTCACTCCCACGAGAGCTCCTCCCGACTGCAATTGTCCCAACGGATCTTGACCATCCTGATTTCCTTGTTACACAATCGCTTGACTTCTGAGTCCTCAATGAGAACCGGCTTGACCTTCGTCATCAACCCATTATCGACCGGCACTTGATCCACCGCAATCACTTGCGAAGGCTCTTGCACCGCCTTCCGCAACACCGATATGTGGAATACGTCGTGCAGACCACTTAGTTCTACCGATAGCTTTAACTGATATGCTGCTTCACCAATCCGCTCCAGAATCTCAAACGGTCCAAGGTACCTCGGGCTTAGCTTCGTCAAGCGCCGTACCTGCGAGACACCCTTGAACGTCTTAATCTTCAAGTACACCTAGTCGCCGATAGCGAACTCCACGTTCCTATGCTTGGCGTTATAGTACTTAGCTTGGTGGTCCTGAGCGATTATCAATCTCTCTCGAATAGTTCGAACCAATGACGTTGCATCTTCCACCTCTTGCCGCTTGTAGAACTTTGACTTACCTGTTTTCAACCAAGACAACGACGTGCGACATCTTCTACCATAAAGATCCTCGAAGGGAGCCATTTGAATGCTTGCCTGGTAGCACTCAAATGGCGCCATTCGAGGCCCTTTATGGTAGAAGATGTCGCACGCCGTTGTCTTGGTTGGAAACGGGTGAGTCAAAGTTGTACAAGTGGCAAGAGGTGGAAGATGCAACGTCATTGGTTCGAATGATTCGAGAGAGATTACTAATCGCTCAGGACCACCAAGCTAAGTACTATAACGCCAAGCATATGAATGTGGAGTTCGCTGTCGGCGACTATGTGTACTTGAAGATTAAGCCGTTCAAGGGTGTCTCGCGGGTACGGCGCTTGAAGAAGCTAAGCCCGAACACCCCAAGCCCTCTCCCTCCATAAGCGGGTTGTTGGTGGCCACAACCTACCTTTGATGAGCGAACTCGACAGTTAAGCTGGGTCGTACGGGGATTTCCCAGGAGGTCACCCATCCCAGTACTACTCTCGCCCAAGCACGCTTAACTATGGAGTTCCTTCACTTCTCATCACCAATTGATCTATAGAACGTGATTTTGATATTCACATGTAATTCCGCCGTTTGTCTGTGAAATATGGTATGGGGCCCGACCGGACCCACCGATATACTACATATGATGAACGGAGGCGTTACAGCCGGGGCGATGTCGGCGTATAATGACAGGGTCGGTGAAGAGTAATCTCATTAAAACTGCAAGCACAGTCTTACCTAGTTGAGTTTTGATTAATCGCGAGTGGGGCAGGCCTGGGAGATGTTGGGCGTAGAAAGACAGGGTCATTGAAGAGCTGTCTCATTCAAACCGAATGTACAGTCATACCCAACTGAGATCCCTTTGGACAATATTGAAGGAAAACATAATGCAATATTCATTAAAAGATAATGAGCACGAGTCGTGGCTCGTGGCTTTTTACAATATCAAAAATAGGAAAACAAGAAAACTGAATATAAGAAAACGAGAATACAGGAAATGAGAAACAAGAATCAAGAATAAAGTGGCATAAACCCGACGTGTTCTATGTGTTAGGAAGGGCCTTCCCTTATTAATAAGAGCATCATTGCCGTATATTTGCTTTGTCATGTGGGTCTATGCTATCGACGTTGAAGACGGACACACCTGCTAGTTGAGCTTGCCTTGAGCAGTTAGCATACGCTTCCTCTTGGTTTCGTCGAACGACCTTATTCCAATGGGGGTGGGAAACTTCATTGCTATTTGAGGGATTGATGGGTTCGCCCCTAAGATAGATTAAACAAGCCTTCTGAAGATGACATTTTAAGCTGAGCTTGAATCCATGACAATGAACTAAACGTTGTGAATAGCCTACCTCAGGAACTCACCCATTATGACAGGTAGGGTTATTATTCCCAGAACTGGGATCGAGTGGTTATCGAAACCGTAAACAGGTCCTGCTATGGGATTGAGGTGTTGTTTGGTAATTTTCATGTTCACGAGGTTAGATAAAACAATGCGGTAATGGAGCTACTATTATCTGCTAGGATCCTCTTGACGTTGTAGCAGGGCCTCTGATTCCCACACTCATTACGAGCAGGTCCTGGTGAAGTGACCGCAACCCCTCAATATTTTCATCACCGAAAATGGGGGTGGTGACTTGGCTATGCCCCTTATCTTCATAACTCTTCTTTGGAATGCCAATGGACAATATCCGAGAGGATAAGATTGTGGGACCGGCGATGGTCTCGATGTTGCCCACCATCCATCTTCCATTGGCGGCCCCCTGCAGTACGTTTTACTGCTCTCTTACTTGCCTTGGTGGTGCCTACTATTCTTGTACACACTCTTGCAGAAATCTCCCAAGGATTCCTAGCCGGACAAGACACTCAATTTCGTCCCTGAGGATGTTACATTCTTCTGTGGTGTGCCTAGCTCCGCGATAGAACTCAAAGTATCTTGATTGGTCACTCCTTGGATTTGGCGACAAAACTTCTGATCTACACGGTGGTAGATTGTCCTGAATTGTGTAGAGTACATTAGTCCGTGTAGTGTTCAACAGAGTGTACTCTCGAGGAGGTCGTTGCCCTTTGCCATTTTGGGAGTCCCAACGACGCTCGGTATTATGACATCCTTCATTGTGTCGCTCTTCTTGCCTTCCGGGGACCTGCTCTTGCCCCCACCTCCACTTCTCTCCTCCTTCAAACTTCCATCGGTGCGCTTTGATAGCTCCATTAATGGCTATCTGGGCCTCGACTCGATGTACGAGGTCCGGGTAACTTGACACAGTTTCCCTCATCAGGGCTGAATAAAAACCACTTGAACGGAGGCCTCCAATGAATATTCCCCTCAAAAGTGTGGGTTCCACTCCTGTAATCTGTTGTACTTTAGTAGTGAACCAGTGGAAAATTTTCTTCAGGGCCTCCCCTTCATTTTGGAGAATACCTGATAGATGTGAGGGATCTCAAACTATTCTGCGGTTGGCAATGAACTGTTCGGCGAATTGACGTGTCAACTCTACAAAATTGTCAATGCCCCCAACTTGTAAGGAATGGAACCAAGTTCAAGCTTGACCTTTTAATATTGCCGGAAACACCTGTCAGAGTAACTGATCTGAAGCACTATAAATTTTCACGATGGTAGTGAAGTGGTCGATATGTTCGTGCGGATCCTACATTCCATTGAACGTATTAATATTTGGGAGCTTGAAGCCATGCAGGATCGGATGAGCTATAACTTAGGGCACGAGTAGGGAGCCTTGTTGTAGAGGATGACGGGCGAAAGCCTCCTGACACCCAACATATCCTCCCTCTTGGGTGATCATCTTGCGTATATCTTCCCGGGTGAGTCTTTTGCCTAGCGGCACATGGACTTCTTATTTTACGTAATGATGACGACCACCCCCATCACTTAGATAGACAGGGTACGTGTTGCTGGCGACGTCAGAGAAATCTTTAGACATATCATCCCTGTAGGGAACTTGCGGTGGAGAAGTGTGTAATAGAGCCGAAGGCGAGGGATTGACCGGCGCGGGAGGTTGAGGAGCAGCTGGAGGGTTTCTTTAATTCCTGAGTAGAGCGAGCATCTTGACTAGCTGCTCCTCCATTTGTCGCATGTGCCTTTCCAAGGCAGCTACGAGGGCAAGCACAACTTATGCATCGAGAGTTGCGTTGATGAGTGAATGAGAGAGAGTCGACTCAATGCGTCCTCTGGGGATTGATCCTTCGGAAGTTCGAGCACTTCTTCTTCTTGCCTTCGAAGTTAGTCTTGAGTACCGCTAGGCTGAGTAGTGCAACTTCTCCGACTGATAACTTCCAAAAAAGAATTTATCTAGTTCTTTATTTTGACATAATATTGATCATAAATAAAAAGAAATGATTTAAATGAGTATAAATAAACATAAATTCATACTTATTTTATTTAAAGTTAATTAAGCTATTTTACTTATGTTTTCTTACTAGAAATGTCGTGTGTACAACCCAATGCCCGACGAGGGGGCCCGTCAGGAGAAGACATAGCCGAATGGTGCACAGTCTAGGTCTCAGGAGAGTCGGACGGGCAAGTGTAGTGGAACTTCTCCGACTCGCCCATGCTGATTTGTCAAGAGCGCGGGGGCGAGTGGAGCATTTAGTCTCGCACTCGCCCCGGGCCTTTGGCAGGGGGAGCGAGTGAGGTAGTGGGACACGTACTCGCCCTGGGCCTCGGGCTGGCGGCGAGTGTCAGCCTCATCGAGCACTCGCCACCCCCAGGCGAGTGGTATTTTCATAGACCACTTACCCAGTAGTGTCTTTTACCATATTGCCCCGGTTGGCCTGCTAGTAGCCTTTCAAAACAGCGGAGTTGCGTTGTTGGCAGACCAATGTGGGCTTCGTATAATATTTTAGAATAGCGAAGTTGCACTGTTTGTAGACCAGGCTTGGAATTCTATAAATAGACCATATGGGCACCTTTGGTGAAGATCAAGTTCTTTTGCCTTTTTCCTCCTTGGGTTATTTGGCTCGACTGTGAAAGCCCTTCAAGGTGCCCAGCTCAGTTTTTTGTCTTGAGAGGGGAAGCGCTCTAAAGATCTTTCGGGTGCGTGGTGGGACCTCCACGTTGCATCCCAGGGTCAGTTTCTAATTCCGAGCGACTGGTCACGAGTTCAAGTTTAAGAGAAGTAAGTGCAAGCTACCCTCTTGGGTCTGAACTCTCATTGAAGCCAAGTTTCGGTTTCAACATTTTTGGTGCGGTGAGCGTGGACCGTAGCTTATACATGAAAATCTTGAGCTAAGATTCATGGCTGGAGGGATGGGAGAAGGATCCGGATCGGGCGGCTCACCACCTCAGGCCAGTGGTATCACGAACGGGATGCTAGAAGAGTTCAAGAGGGAGGTCTTACAAACCATCCACCTTGCATTCGTCGCACGGGGCGAGTGGGTTATACCCTCTATTCCAGTTGTTGCGGCCCCATCTCTGGGCGAGAATGCTCATGGTCAGTGACCCAGGAAGGAGGTCCCGGTCGATAGCGGCTGAGGGATCTTGTCGGGCAGGAGCTGTTCCTAGGGTAGGCAGTGCCGACAGGGTCAGCGAGTCGAGGGCGCGAGATAGGTCAGCTCTTCTGGTGGGTAGGGGAAGCCCTTTCAGCGAGTTAATCATCTCGACCCCAGTTCCAGATGGGTTCGAAGTGCCGGAGATGTCCTACTATAAGGTAGATATGACCTGGTGCAACATATTTAATGGTTCGAAGATGCCGACTCTTTGCCATCATCATGAAGAAGAAGGCCAGGGACTGGTTTCACTAGCGTCCTGCAAGTACCATCTACTGCTTTGATGACTTGCGACACAAGGTACTTTTGAGGTTCTCGACGTCAAAGAAGAGGAAGAAGGGAGCAGAATGTCTATTCACAATTAAGCAGAAGCCAGATGAGACGTTGGGGAGCTACATCGACCAGTTCCAGGAAGAGATCCTTCAGTCTAGGAGGTTTCGGGGTTTACTCTAATGCTCGCCTTCACCCTGGGATTAAGACAGGGGTTATTTAGTATGGAACTGAAAAGAGTGCCCCCTTTCCTTTGAAGAGTTGATGGAGAGGGCGACAAAGGAGATAGAGAGTGAGATGGCCAATAAGCTGGCCAAGTTGGCTGAAGATGAGGTGAAGGAGCAGAGAACGGGAAGGCAACTAGAAGAGGGCACCCCAGGAGGGATAGGTTGGGAAGGGTAGCATTGCCCTTTTGTGACTTCCATCAAGAGGAGGGTCACTCGACGACCACCTGCCCATAGTTCCTAGAGGTGAGGGAAGCTAGAGGCCAAGTTCAATAACAGCCGCCAGTAAGGATAGAGGAAGTCCTGTCATGAGGGGAGGAGGATAGGTGCGAAGACAGGGCTAACATAGGCACCTGAGGAGGGATTGGGGTGATTCATGGGGGAGTAGGAATCGAAGCCGCCCCAAGGGGAGCTTTAAGACCATGTTTAGGAGGAGTGTCGCCTCGACCTCCAAAACTATACCTCTGGAGGAGAAGATTACCTTCTATCGAAGGACATGCCTGACTATGAGGATCCATTTTGTGACGTCATGGTGATGCATACAATGATTGAAAACTACACAGTCTCACAAATCCTAGTTGAGAACAAGAACTCGGTGAATGTGATCTTCGAAGGGGCCTTCGAGGCGATGAAGGTTGAGGCTAGGAGGGTGTTGGCCTTGGATGGGCCGTTGTTCGGATTTTCAGGGGAGAGGAAGGAAGTTGAAGGAGGAGTTGGACTTCATGTGACGCTGGGAGGAGTGTCAAGGAATTGCTGGTTCGTTATCATTGACGCTCCGAGAAGCTACAACGCCATCTTTGGGCACCCCCTCATCAACGCCTTCCGTTGCGTCCCCTCCTCGTTCCATCAGTGTCTTAAGTTCAACAGCAGGGGGTACAAGTCTGAATCAGATGAGACCCAAAGATTGAGAGGCAATGTTATGTAACAACCATCAACACCATAGCTTGGATGGCGGAGGCGGAAGGGTGGGGAAGAGAGCTGGTGGTGCCAGACGAGTCAGGAGTGATCGGGGGATGCAGCTAAGAAATCAGAGGCGATGGAGCTAGTGGAGGAGAAGGTATAGGGAGAGGAGGAGGGAGTGGTTTGTATCCAAGAGGGTAGAGGAGTGGAGCAGCAAGAGAGCCGGACCGAGGCGATGGAGGTTGAAGAGGCAGAGTGTAGGATCAAGCGCATACCCAACTCTTCCAAAAGCCCGGACTTTTGGAAATGGTGCTACTTAATTTATTAAATAAGTAGCAGAGCGCCACTGGTTAAGTGAGGGAATGCCTGACCCAACAATCCCCCCCGGCATCCAGCATAACCCGTCGACTCATAGGTGGAGTTACCACATGGTACACATGGCTCAGAGGTGGGGTTACCACATGTCCACGGTTTCCTGGCTCAGAGGTGGAGTTACCACATGGCCCACACGGCTCAGAGGTGGGGTTACCACATGTCCACAACTGCCTGACCCGCCGGACCCACACATGTAGAAGGGAAAAATCGGGATTTAATAGCGCCTCCCCCGGTCTTGAACCCATGAGCTCCACTGATACCAAATGTAGGATCAAGCGCATACCTAACTGTTCCAAAAGCCCGGACTTTTTTTGGAAAGGGTGCTACTTAATTTTTTAAATAAGTAGCAGAGTGCCACGAGTCAAGTGAGGGAACGTTGGACCCAACAATCCCCCCGGCATCCAGCACAACCCGTCAGCTTAGAGGTGGAGTTACCACATGGCCCACACGGCTCAGAGGTGGAGTTACCACATGTCCACGATTTCCTGGCTCAAAGATGGAGTTACCACATGGCCCACACGGCTCATAGGTGGGGTTACCACATGTCCACAGTTGCCAGACCCGCCAGACCCACACAGGTAGAAGGGAAAAATCTAGATTTAAGAGCGCCTCCCCCGGTCTTGAACCCATGACCTCCTCTGATACCAAATGTAGGATCAAGCGCATACCCAACTGTTCCAAAAGCCTAGACTTTTTGGAAAGGGTGCTACTTAATTTCTTAAATAAATAGCAGAGCACCACGGGTCAAGTGAGGGAACGCCAAACCCAACACAGAGGAGGAAGATGTACTTGCACAAAGGGAGAAGTTGGGAAGCGAGTGGGAGCAGTCCAGGATGGAGCCAGCAAAGGAGGTGGTGGAGATGGAGGTCTTCACTAAGGCAAGGAGGACAGAGAGGGTGCGGGTTAGCTGCGAGCTAGGCCTTGAGGACCGAGATAGGATGCGGGAGTGCATCCAAAGGAGCGTTGACGTCTTTGCATAGAGCACGACATACTTTACAGGCATCGATGCAGATGTGGCATGTCACTGCTTGAACCTCTACCCTAAGACACGACCCATCCGTAAGTAGAGGAGGATCATCACCGTAAAGCTGGAGGAGCTCATCCGGGAGGAGGTAGAAAAGCTACCCAAGGCAGGTTTTCTATCAGAAATCCAGTATCCAGGTTGGATCTCTAATGTTGCAATGGTTAGGAAAGAAGATGGGCCATGAAGGATGTGTGTAGACTTCTCCCTTTTAAATAAATCAGTCCCAAGGATTGTTATCCTCTGCCTCGAATCGATGAGCTGGTTAAGTCAACCGTCGGTTTTTCTATGATGAGTTTTCTAGATGCTTTTTAGGTTATCATTAGATCATGATGCACCCACCCAACGTTAAGGACGTCTCCTTCATTGCGAGAGAAGGGTGCTTCATATATAAGATGATTTCATTCAGGCTAAAAAATGCATGAGCTACATACCAACGAATGATGGATTGGGTCTTCAAGGAGCAGAGGGGGAGGAATTTAGAGGTATACGTGGACAAACTCATGGTGAAAAACAGTGATGTGGACTCTCACTTGATCGACTTGGAAGAAACGTTTGCTACCTTGTGGAAGTTCAAGATGCGACTGAACCCCTTGAAGTGTGTCTTTGGGGCGAGCAGAGGAAAGTTCTTAGGCCATCTACTTACTCTAGCGGGGTGGAGCCCAACCATGACAAGGTGATGGCCATAATGGAGTTGGAATCACCATATATCACTAAGGAAGTTCAACTCTTGTCAAGGAAGCTCGCCGGTTTGAGTAGGTTTCTCTCCCCGGGCAGAGGAGAAGTGATCACCCTTCTTCAAGGTGCTGCGAGGGAATTAAAAGTTTGATTGGACAAAATAATGCGAGGAGGCATTCCAGACATTGAAGAGTCAGCTCTCCCAGACCCCACTCCTCCAGGGACCCAAGGATGGGGAGGACTTGTCTTTGTATCTGAGAGTGGGAGCTGAGGACGTAAGCTTTGTCTTGGTTAGGAAAGAGGGTAAGAAGCAGTTACCCATCTATTATGTTAGTAGGATCTTAAAAAATGCAGAGCTTCGTTACTCAATCCTAGAGAAGTTGGATTTATCTTTGGTTATCTCAGCTAGAAAGTTCAGGCCGTATTTTCAAGTGCACACGATCAAGGTGTTGATGGACCACATTCTTCGCGGGAACTTTGAAGGAGTGGAGCACTCAGGAAGGTTGGCCAAGTGGTCCATTGAGCTGAGCAAGTTTGACATCACCTTTATACCACGACTCTCGATCAAGACAAGGGTGGTAATCGACTTTCTGACAGACTATGTCGTCGAAATAGAAGGTGATAGGCCACCGCAACAGGTTGCTTGGAAGGTGCTAGTCGATGGAGCATCGGGGAAGCATTCCTGGGGAAGTAGAGTGGTGTTGGTAAGCCCTCAGGGGCATGATAGAGCAAGTCGTGTCCCTAGTTTTCCCGATCACTAACAATAAGGAAGAGTATGGGGCCGTGATAACAGGGTTATGCCTAGCCAAAGAGCTTTGGATGTAGGATATAGAGGTGTTCACTGATTCGATGGTGGTGGCGTCGCAAATCAAAGGCGAGTATGAGGTGAGGGAGTCCACCCTCATGAAGTACTTGACCAAGGTGAAGGGGATTATCTGAGGGTTTAGAACGTTTTCCATTCGACATGTTCCATGAGAGGAGAATGTAGCAGCTGTCTGATTGGCCAAGTTCGGACCCAGGGTTGGGGATACGTTAACAAAACTGTTTTGTCCATCAATCGAGGAGGGTGAATTTATTGAGGTGGATCGATGCCCCTCGTGGGTAGACCCCTTCGTAACCTTCTTAACCACAAGCAAACTCCCAGAGGAGACCAGGGACAAAAAATGCTTCAGTTACAAATTAGCTTATTATCTGATACACGAAGGAGGGTTGCACCGGAAGATGCTTTTGGGGCTCCTAGCTCGGTGCATGATGGAGGAAGAAGTTCCGAAGATCCTGAAAGAAGTACACTCCGGAGAATGCGGCAGCCACTCGGGAGACAGGACCTTGGAGGCAAGGGTGATCTGACAGGGGTACTTCTGGCCGTCCCTGGGAAAGGACGCGACCAAATTCATAAGGAAATGTCAAAAATGACAGTTGTATGCTCCACTTCAACTCTTTCCCACCTAGATGCTTAGGAGCATCACGACGCCCTGTCCCTTTACCATCTGGGGGATGGATTTTGTCGGACCTTTTCCCCAGGCAAGTGGGCAAAGATGGTTTCTCTTAGTCATGATTGACTACTTCTCGAAGTGGTTGGAAGAAAAGGCATTGGCCAAAGTGACCTCCCAGGTGAGTCGAAACTTTGTATGAGGATAGATCATATGCCGACATGGGCTCCCATAGGCCATTATCACTGATAATGGACCCCAGTTTGCCAGCGAAGAGTTCATCAACTTCTACACTCAGTTGGGGATAGACCTCTGGTTTGCCTCCGTCCACCACCCTTGGAGCAACTGGCAAGTGGAGGTGGAGAACAAGATCATTATGAACTTGCTAAAAAAGAAGGTGGAGAACCGGAGAGGAAGTTGGGTGGAACAACTCCCCTCAGTAATATGGGCCTTGAGGACGACCCCCAATAAGGCAAACAGAGAGACTCCCTTCAAACTTT
Organism: Platanthera guangdongensis; assembly: GCA_039583875.1. Classification (NCBI taxonomy): domain Eukaryota; kingdom Viridiplantae; phylum Streptophyta; class Magnoliopsida; order Asparagales; family Orchidaceae; genus Platanthera; species Platanthera guangdongensis. The sequence continues at coordinate 125,728,229 of CM077154.1, read as the reverse complement.
ATCACGGTTATGAAGTCGTTCTGCCAGTGGAGTTTGAGGTCAGGTCATCGCGGGTAGTATCAACTATGGAAGGAGATGAGGAATGGAGGATAGAGAACAAAGAGGGGCTACGACACTCCCGGGATCTGATAGAGGAACTCCACGATATAGCCGCCGTCAGGCAGGAGGAGATCAAGCGATGGATGACCAAGTACTTTGACAAGCATGTCAGAACAAAGCAGTTCACAGAAGGGGACTTGGTCCTAAAAATGGTGGATGCTGCGGGGAGATCAGTAGTATTGAGAAAGCTTCATCCAAATTTGGAAAGTACATACATCGTTGAGGAAGCACTGAAGTTAGGGGGATATCACCTCCAGAATATGGAAGGGGAGTCCCTAGGTCACACCTGAAGTAGTGATGATTTGAAACGCTTCTATCCTTGAACCTTATAAATAACATATTCTTGTTTTTTGATTCTCTGGTTGCTCAGGATTTTTGCCGAATGAACTGTGTAAGTGAATGAAGAGTTTGAAATGTTGACCCCGAGAAGATCCCGTTGTCTAGGCTCCCACTAGCTGGCAGAGTTGGAAATCACTCGATGGTAGAATGAGAAAATGGATCGAGAAGATCCTGCTGACCAGGCTCTCACTCGCTGGTATGGCTGGAAGTCACTCAGAGATAGATTAAAATGTTGACCCCAAGAAGACCGCTGTCTAGGCTCCCACTAGCTGGCAGTGCTAGAAGTCACTCAGTAGTAGAATGAGAAAGTGGCCCGAGAAGATCCCGCTGATTAGGCTCCCACTAGTTGGCAGGGCTGGAAGTCACTCAGAGATAGTTTGAAATTTTGACCCTAAGAAGATCCCGTTGTCCAGGCTCCCACTAGCTGGCAGGGCTGGAAGTCACTCGATGGTAGAATGAGAAAGTTGCTAGAGAAGATCTCGCTAACCAGGCTCCCACTAGTTGACAGGGCTGGAAGTCTCTCAGAGATAGTTTGTAATGTTGACCCCAAGAAGTTCCTGCTATCCAGGCACCCACTAGCCGGCAGGGTTGGAAGTCACTCAGTGGTATAATGCGAAAGTGGCCCGAGAAGATCCCGATGACCAGGTGCCCACTAGCCGGCAGGGCTGGAAGTCACTCGGAGATAGTTTGAAATGTTGACCCCGAGAAGATCCCGCTATCCAGGCTCCCAATAACTAGCAGGGTTGGAAGTCACTTGGTGGTAGAATGAGAAAGTGGCTCGAGAAGATCCTGTTTACCAGACTCCCACTAGCTGGTAGAGATGGAAGTCACTCGAAGATAGTTTGAAATGTTCACCCCAAGAAGATCCTGCTGTCCAGGCTCCCACTAGCTGGTAAGGCTGGAAGTCACTTGGTGGTAAAATGAGAAATTGGTCCGAGAAGATCCCGCTGACCAGGCTTCTACTAGCTGGCATGGATGGAAGTCACTCAGAGATAGGTTGGAATCTTGGACTAAGCAGATCCAGCTATCCAGGCTAGCACTAGCTCGAATCCCATCAACTAGTTGGAGGTAATAACTACTCGGCAACACTGTAGGGATGAGGCGACTACTGTCGTTCGGTGGTGGATCTCACCGACTAGGGGTACTTGCATGCCTCCCTGATGAGCCAACATCAAGTATCATGAGGTAGAAAGCCGAGCCGAACCTAGCCTCCCACTTGCGCCTAGTCCCCAGGGAGGAAGATCTAGTAGGCGAATGCGCTTGATGCGCGAGATGACCCTCTTCAACTACGAGCTACCATATCGTGTTTTTCCTTAGAGAAATCACGCTTTGTGATTACTCGCCTGATCATGCGAAGATCGCGGGTTCAGGTATAGCGAGTGGTTCGACCCTAACTACCGAGGGGGCAAGATCTCGAGGTCTTCATATAGTGCGTGTTCTGACCTAACTCGAAGAGATTCTAGCAGTGTGTTTTATCTTAGAGAAATCTTGCCTCAAAGAGTGGTGTGTGCATGTGAGTGCGACATGGAAAAGAAGCATTACACAAAAAAGGTACAAATTACATAGTGGAATTTCTTTAAAATCTTTATCTGGTTACAAAAAAAGAGTGGGTAGCCTCGTGGGCGAGTGTACAAAGATGGGGGGGGGGTGAACCATTATAGAAAAGAGAAAGATTACAGCAACTCTCCTAATTGTTTCCCCCAGATGGATCATCTCGCCAGCCATCCACCACATCAAAGAGCTAGTCGAGCTTGTCCTCCTCCTCATCGGGGATGGGGATGGGGATGAACAGCTCAGGGACCAAGTCCTTGGCGGTGACCTTCTCGCAGTCTGGCATCAGCACTTTGAGTTCCTGCATGATCTGGACTGTATGGTCGACAGCCTTGATGTAGGTGGCCCTCATTATCTCATTGACCTCCGCCTCGTTGTACATCCACAGCCTTCTGGCTTGGCTATTCGACTCGCCACGAGCCGGGGGAAGGAGGTTATCAACCAAGCGAGTAACATCTGCATGGAGCTGCTTGTTCTGCCCCTCCAGCAGTTTATTTCTCTTCTTGAGGTCAGTTGGGCGAGTCCGCAGACGGTCAGCGGTTGTGGCATCCTGCGAGGTGGAAGGCAGAAAGGAGTTATCATGGCGAGTGAAAGGAAATAAGGAAGGGTGAGATTACCGACACTTACCACCCCGCTGAAGCTCTTCTCAAGGAGGTTTTCAGTGACCCCCCAACTTGCATTACAGATCTGCCACCTTGTCCACTACGAGAGCTTGCACTACCTCGGCATCCGACCACTTGCTATTGAGGGTGAAGCTACGATAAAGGGACATGCACGCGAGTTCCATGGAGCATATTTGGGGGCGCACACACTCATGGGTGAGCCACTGCAATGTCATGTCATCGTAGGACTCTACGTCCTCGCAGCCGTAGAGCCTGAAGCCGAGGGTAAAGGAAGGCCCGCTGGGAGGTTGACGCTCAAAACAGGAAGGGCGGAGTGAGGAGATGGAGACCAGGTTGTCCTTATCGTCGTACAACAGCATGGGCTTTCCGACCTGATCCTTCACCTTCCCGCCGAGGCCAGAATTTCTGTAAGTACTCGACAGTCCCGCCTCCCGAGTTTCAGATGTCACCATGGTCGGGGACCCAGGTAGGTCTCCCTCACCTCGTTCCCCTTCTAGCGAGTCCCTCTGGACCTGCTTTCCCTTAACACCACCGCCTTTTTAGCCTCTTTCCTGGCGACGGAGGGTGAGGCGAGCTGGAGCTAGCATGGGCGGGTCGCTTCTGGATGCTGGGTGGTCCGGTGATCTCCTGCTCCCTCCTGCTCGCCATCGTGGCTGTCCTCTCCCAGGCGAGTGGGTCGAGGTGCATCCCAGCATCCGCAAAGGGCGGGTGATCTGGGATCAGTCTCTCTCCTGCAGGGAATGTGCTTAGCCTCATCAAGAAAATAAAGTGGTTTATGGGCAAAGTCCAAAGTGAAGCGAGGGGGAAACATACCTTCACCATGGAGAATCGATAGGAGCGAGCCAAGGCCCCTCTGCAGGAAGGAGACCTCAAAATCCTTGTGGAATAAAAACTGATGGAGGTTGGCGTCGTCACCTGATACAGTCGGCGGGTACGTTTCCTCACCCCATTGAATAGGCGAGTAGGGGATGTTGCCGAGATTGTCCTTGATGAATACAAACTTAGTGAACCAGTGATGGTTCTTGTTGGCGATCTCACGCACCTTGAATTGCGAGCCAGTGAAGAATGCAACTCCATCATTTGTGGCATGGTAGATGAAGAGCTTTCTAAAGACGGTGAGGTTGAACTCGATCCGTTCATTCTAGAGGAAGCTCGTGAAGGCCACCAGGATGGCAATAACATTGGGATTGAGCCGCGCGGGGATGGCCCCAAAGTATTTCAGAACCTAGCAAACCTCCGGCTAGAGAGGAAGGTACAGCCCCACCTCGAAGTGCGAAATGGGTATGTCGAGCTTGTTAGGGAGGAAGGTATTGATTGTCTCGCCCCTTCCCGGTCGGCGCGCAGTAAACCCATGGGGGACGTAGTCTGCCACAAAGGCCCCAAAGTATTTCTTGGATTCCCATCAAAGAAGGGATACTCAACAAACGTCTTCACAAACTTCGATCTCCCATCAGCATTGGTTCTCATCTTTCCCATCCTAGTAATGATTTTTTATGTGAATGCAATGGGCGAGATGTCCAGAGTTAAGAAGGTGTAACTACAATAAATGCGATGGGGGTACAGGTAGGTGGGTGTCCTATTTATAGAAAGAGCTAGGGTAAGGCGAGTCGCTCTATTAGGCCGACACGTTAGCCTCGACGTCGACCTATCACGACCTATTCTACCACCAAGCAACCCGAATTCAAAGCAAAACTCTACACTCGCGCGAGATCAACAAACATCAAATATTGCATATATTATAATTAAGCATTTTTTTCGAGTATCCTCAAGAAAAATACAGCAGGGGGGAAGAAGAGTTATTACAAGATGTGATAAGACTAGAGAGGACAAGGGGTGAGTGCCGGTAGGCTCAGCTTGGGAGCCATTTCCATCTACCCCGGCCTCATTCCCGGTGGTCGGCGGGGATTGTTGAACTCACGGATCATGTCAAGGTCCGGGTGAACGAGGCGCATGTTCACTTGTATATGGTATATGAGTGATTTGGGGTAAGTAATCTCGCCACCAGATCCTCGCGTCACCTCGTCTATCAGCTTCACTTTGTCATGCTCGAGAGCGCACAACTGCTGCTCGTCGACAACCCTCTCCTCTTTAAGCCCCCGCATCATGAATCCATACTTATTGAGGACCCAAACTGTTCGTTTCTTCATCTCAGAAGGGTCGCTCGAGACGTCCAAGAAGTCTTCCAGCGACTTGGGAGAGGTGGTGGCGAGTAGAGTCCCGGGTCGGAGAACTCTTCAGCTTCTGAGTGTCCAGGAAGGCCTGCGATAATGACAACTCTAGTGAGAAGCGACTTGAAGTATAGGAAAGGGAAGAGTGCTTCAACTAACAATGTGAGGTGGAGATCCACTAGAGGTGAGGTAGGCAGGAAGATCTTGGTTGTCCTTGGTGGGGGCGAGCGAGAGGAGAGGTGAGTACTTTGTCATGACCAGGATAAAGGAGCCTGGGTTAGTGATTAAAATGGAGGGGGAATAGGGATGTCCCTAATACCACCCACCATGAGTGAAGGATCAGGGGTAGCATGATGTTGGGGCTCGCGAGCAGATGACCTCAACGATAGAGAGCCTGAAAGTGGTGGTATGCACTGATACCACCAATGAGTTAGACTGTTTAACTCTAGAGGGGGGTGAATAAAGTATTTTAAAATCCTTTAGATTTTTATTTCAGAGTTAAAAATAGTGATACTAATAAGTGTAATTAGAAAGGTGCAGAAATAAAACTATGTTAATCAGTAATCAGCACACAAAAAGAAATAAAGTAGCATCACAGACGACACAAGAATATTATAGTGGTTCCCCTAAAACTTGGGTACATCCACTCTTCTTCAACCCTGGTAGGAATCCACTCAGGTTTTTGATCAGGTGCCCTGCCACCAATCAGGTTTTTGCTCAGGTGCCCGTCACCACAAGATCTGCTTTAGGTAGATCAGGAAACCCTTCAGGCTTTTGATCAGGTGCCTAAAAACCAAATCAAGTCTTTTGATCAGGAGACTTGCAACCAAGCATTTAACTTTTGAAGGGAGTTATAACCCTGTGTACAGTGGGGTAAAATAAATAAAGCAAGATGTTGTCTTCTCCTTTCACAAAGCAACTGAGAAGACTTGTGGATTCTTGATGGTGTCAAAGCTCCCCCTGAGATGAAGATGTGTTCAGGAAGAATCAGAGCTTTGCATGATGAGTAGGTCTTCTAAAAATTTTCCAGAAAGTTGTAGACTGATAAAAGTTGGTTGTCTCTTGAAAGCTTGCTGGAAGATGAACACCTGATGAAGACAGTCAGAGCCTTTTCTTGAATATTTTTTGGTGCCTGTCTTTTTCTCTGTGTGTTCTGCTATTCCTGTTATCTGTTGTCGACTGAAAGAAGAAAAATCTTTTTATCTATCTCTGTCTAATTTCTCCTTTGAATTTGAATTATCTGCATTGAATGCTGGCTTCCTGGTGAATGAAAATCCGGCTGGAGAAAATATTGCATTAATTGATTCCCCAACTGCCCTATTAAAAACGACAAGTGATATTCCTGATGAAGACCATAATAAATACTGCCACTAACGGCTAGATTCAGAGAGTATAAGCATTGATTATTCAGGAATTACTGCAAAAGAATAAGGAAAAATGAGGAAAATTCCAAGTCTGGAACTGCAAAGAATTCGTCGAGCAGAGAACAGATTTCGTTGACCTGAGTCCAAAGATCGTGGACCAGATAAATCATGTTCGTCGACTTGGGAAATCTTGTTCGTCGACCTAAGAACCGAGTTCGCCGACCCGAGTTCAGCTAACTGCTTTCTGTAAAGAACTTCCCAAATCTGTGCTCTAAGTTCGTCAAGCTGATAATGTAACTTCGTCGACCTGAGTTCAGAGAAAGTATTCTGGACTTAATGTGTTGAAGTTGATCACCCAGAATTCGTCGACCTGAGCTCGAATATCGTCGAGCTCAACTCAGAGAGTTTACTCTGAGTTCATCAAGCGGAGCACAACTTTCATCGAGCTGAGTTCGACAAACGTCGAACTCACTTCCCTGAACTGATTTTCTTCTAAGTCTGAAGTCTTTTGTAGTCTTCTGTTGGTTGGTCCATGTGTGGTTGTTTATAATGACTTAGCCTAAGCTCTAGGACACAAACATGACCCTGGCTATACATGTTGGGTCAATTATCCTAGATTAGTGAACCTAGCCCAAATCAAACTTGGAATCCAACAATTTCCCCCTATTTGGGTGAGGTCACTAATACAAATGAAAATAAGAACATTCACAAAGCAGAGAAATATATCTGGCAGGAAATTTTTTTAAAAAATATGCAGTAGATATTTACAATGTAGATTTGTGACAGTAAATAAACAAAGAGTTTTGAATCAATAGAAAACTAAACAAAATATAAGTTATTACTTTTTCTTCATTTTCTCTTTTTGCTTATCCTCCTTTTATTTGTCAGCAGACTGAGTAAATTTGATCTCTCTATTAGGATTTGCTGCTTCCTTCTTGGACATGATCATGTCAGCAGCTCTAATGATATTGAGAGATGTGACTCTAGGCACAACAGCCTCTGGGTGCAGATTCATATAAGCATCTACATTAAAGAATTTGTTAGTTTTTGCATACCTATTCAATTCTTCTTTCCTGTATTTAGACATAGTAGAGTATTGAGATGAATCTTTTCCTTCAGCTTTGGCTTTGTTTATCATTGATAATCCAACCAATAACAGTAGTAGCTATTTCAGGATCCTCAAATGGAATGGGAGGAGACTCTATCTTCTTAGGACTATCATCTTTAACTGGTTCAGGAACTTGTTGTAGTTGTTGCTGAGGATATTGTTGTTGTCCTTGAGAGGATGAGGATCTACCATGTTGGCTTTGGTATGTTTGAGAATATGAGGTAGACCTCTGAGATAATCTGCCTGAAGCACCAACAACGGGTGGAGGAGGAGGAGGAGGTCCTTTCCCGTGTCTCCGAGGAGGAGGAGAATATCTTTTGCTTTTCTTTCTATCCTTCTGCAAATTCTTGGATAGCCACATCCAGGCCGGCCTTCCAGGACAGGGAGTAATTTTCTGGAAAATGTAGTAAGGAATGTCATGATTTCGATTAGGCTTGGGAGCAACAACTGGCGGGGCTTTTCTTTTCTTTGAAATTTTCTTCTTTATAGAAGGGCTATCATCAGAATCATCGTTATCTTCATCATCTTCTTTTCAGAGGAGGATCCCTGAGTATTATTATACAAATCATCTAGAGCTTTCAGAATATTTTTGTCAATTTACTTGTCAGCCTAAGGCTGTGATTGAGATACTGGAGCTGGAGCTAGAGCTGGAGCTTGAGCTTAAGGTTCTGGAGCCTGAGGCTCTTCAGCAACTATTATATTTTCAGTAATTAACAAGTTTTCTTCTTCTATATCTGTCATTATGATGTCATCCAAATTTGGAAGAGGACTGTCATCCATCTTATAGATAGGAGTAGAGACAACCTCTGGGGAAAGAATATCTTTGGGAGCAGATATTGTATGAGTCTTTATAGCTGCAAAATTGTCCATGAGTTGCTTAGCAACTGAGGGACTAATGGGTGTTGTATAAGGTACAATAGCCAATGATGGTTTTAAGCAGACAAAAGGAAGAGAACTCAAATAAACTGTATCAAAAGAATTCAAAAGACTGAATAAATCCACTATGGGATTGACAAAACAATCAGCAATAGTTATTATATCTGTATCCTCTATAACTGTATCTATATCTAGAACAATATAAATATCTGTATCTGAATCTGCTGTATCTGCTGTTGCTGCTGCTTGAACTGGAAGAGCTTCTTTATTGAGCATCTCCCCCTGCCTGATTTCAACAGGAGCTGGAAACAGGCCCCTAGTTGAAGAAGGAGGGATAGAGGAAGCAGCAAGGAGAGCAGCAAAGGAGGAAATAGAATTAGCAAGAGGTGTAATGGCCTCTGCTATAAGAGTCTTGAGCACTGGAGTGATGTGCTCCAGGATGGTAGACAGGGAAGGGGAAACTGTATCCATAAACTCAAGTGGAGTTTGGGTGGATACAGAGATAGAAGCAGAAGGAGTGACATCAGGGATGATGTCATCATGATGGGATGATGATGCATGGGATGGTGTTGGACTGGGAATGTTATGAACAAGTGAGGAGGGTGCAGATGGTGGTGAGGTGAGCATATTGAATGTGGGGGATGACAAGAATGTTTCAGTGTTGATGTCTTGGAGATGGGATGGAAGAGGAGATTGAGGAGGTGTGATATGTTGTGGAGATTGAGGAGGTGTTGGCATATGAGTTGGTGAAGGGATTGAGATGGCTGGTTGTTGTAGAGGAGGAAGTGAGGTTGGTTGGGGAGATGGAGGAGTTATTGTGGGAATGGATATGGTGGAAGAAGAAGGTGGAAGAGGAGCTTCTTCAGAACCAGGGTGGGGAGTGGTTGTATCAGCCCTTGTGCCCTTAAAAGGCCTAGAGGAGGAGGAATCCTGGGATGGCTTTGTGATCCTCCTCTCCCATCTGCCAAACAGGCAGAGGTGAGCCTCTTTGAGGCATTTATGAACACTGGTGTGGAAACCAGATGTTCAGAAGCCTTCTCCTGTAAAAATATCCCTAGTACTCGGCCAAAACAGATTTCTTTCTTATTATTCTTCTTCTTGACCAGATCAAACAATAATTTTCCCCAGTTAATTCCTTTCTTATTAACCAAGGCAGCCATTACTAAGAACTGGTGCCTTGTGATATAGTCATGTGTTGTATGCTTGCCTAACAGCACCTTCCCAACGACATCAGCTAAGAACTTGTATTCAGCAGTCAAGTTCTTTTTCAGTAGCTTATTAGAGTTATCTCCAGAATGACCCATTCTAATCAACATATTATTATACTCCTCAGAGTCCATTTCAATATCATCATCACGATTTAATAGACCAAAGATTTCAGTTAGTATATTAGGGGAGAGGGAAACTTGGTTACCAGAAATGGTTCCTGTCATATTATCTTCTGTTATGGAGGAAGAAAAGACCCATTCTTTGATCTCAGTCATAACAATCTTGATTCTTTCAGTCATAAATTTCTTCAGATTCTGATCTTCAAACAACTTCAGTATTTCCACAAATATAGCGTCAGAGTGTTGGAAAGAATCAAAATCTATATCGAAACCCATATCGAATTTCATGGTGGATAGAGCGCTTGCTGGAATCGCCATGAATGCACCTGCAAGAGAGAAACAAAGATCAAGTGCAAAGGAACTAAAAGCGCGGGACGGAGGTTGAAAAAAACCTAGATATAAGGTTTTTAGAATATGAACCGCCAATCTCCGTTCGACGAAAAAGGAAAAGATCTTCGATCTGAGTTCGACGAAGTATTTTAATAGAAAATGAGTTCATCGATCTCAGTCTGAAGAAGATGAATAAATCGTCGATCTTAGTTCGACGATAAATTCACTGAAGCAGGGATCGTCGATCGCCGTTTGACGAAAACTGTTTCACTAAGAAGTGATTGTCGAACTCCGTTCGACGAACTCTTCATGAGAAATTCACAGATCGTCAATCTCCGTTCGACGAACTGTCAACAAATCGTCGATGACAAACATAAATTAAATTAACTCATCCTCATTCATCATTCCTAACTGATTTAAGAAAAACAGATGTTTCATCTCATCCAATGGCTTGGTGAAGATGTCTGCCCTTTGTAAATCAGTGGAAATGAAGACAAGATTAATTTTCTTTTTGTCTACACAATCTCTAATGAAATGATGCATTATTTCTATATGCTTGGTCCTACTATGATGCACTGGATTTTATGATATGGATATAGCACTAGTACTATCACAATATATAGTTGAATTATTTAAGTTGTATCAATAATCCAGTAGTTGGTTTTGTATCCACAAAACTTGTGAGAAACAGCTGTCAGCAGCTATATATTCTGCTTCTGCAGTTGATGTGGACACAAAGGTCTGATTTTTACAGAACCAGGACACAAGTCTATCACCAAGGAACTGACATATTCCTATGGTGCTTTTTTCTGTCCACTCTACATCCAACATAGTCAGTATCTGAAAATCCAGTTAAGTCAAATTCTGACTCTGATGGATATAGAAGTCCTAGATTTGTGCAACCTTTTATATATCTCAAAATTCTCTTTAGCAAAATATAGTGAGATTCTTTAGGGTTTACTTGGCACCTAGCATAAATGCATATAGCAAACATTATGTCTGGCCTACTTGCTGTGAGATATAATAGACACCCAACAATGGCCCTATACAACTTCTGATCAACATGTTTTCCATGCTCATCAGAATCTATCACAGCATCTGCAGCCATTGGTGTCTTCATTGCTGAAGCATCACACATACCAAATCTTTTGATAAGCTCCTTAGCATATTTAGATTGGTAGATGAAGATACCATCAGATGATTGTTTCACTTGGAGACCAAGGAAATATGAAAGTTCACCCAGGCTACTCATCTCAAACTTTGAATGCATAAGGTTAGAGAACCTTTTGCATAGTTTGGGATCAATTGAGACAAAGATAATATCATCTATATAGATTTGTACAAATAAAATTTTATCTTTATGATGCTTAATGAAAAGAGTCCTATCTACAATACCTCTAGAAAATTTATGCTCTATTAAGAAGCTAGCTAAGGTCTCATACCAAGCTCTTTGAGATTGCTTTAAACTATAGAGAGCTTTATGCAATCTAAAGACATGAGAGGGATAGGTTGGAAAGATAAAACCTGGAGGTTGTTAAACATAAACCTCTTTTTTGAGATCTCCATTCAGAAAAGCACTTTTAACATCCATTTGATAGACTTTGAATTTCTTGAATGCAGCATATGCAAGGAAAATTCTTATAGCCACAAGTCTTGCAACATGAGCAAATGTTGATCATAATCAATGCCTTCCTCTTGCCAATAGCCTTGAGATACTAGCCTTCCCTTGTTCCTCATAATGTTGCCTTGTATATGTTACCTTCTTGAAATTGATTGCTCCAATCTTAACTTCTCCAAAGCCTTCAGACTGACCATAATTTGAATCACCAAAGATCACTTTTGGTCCCAGTTTGGACTTATAGTTATTCAAGTTATCCTTGCTGCCAGTCATACACTTGGAGCATCCACTATCCAGATTCCATTGTTGATTTAAAGCTGGACAGCTCTTTACCTGCAAAGAAAACAATTAGTTGTTCTTGACCCAGATTACCTTGGGTACTTTATTTTTCTGATAAGAAAAACTTGATATAACTGAAAATTCAGGTTGAGATTTATATCCTAAGGGATGGTATCTCCTAGGTGAAATTTCCCAATTAGCATAAGGATTAAAGGGTTTTCTTGGTTGATTAAAATTTTTGTCAAAATTGTGATTTTTGTTATGTCTGACTAGGTTCAACGAAAGGTTGTAAGTTCGTCGACCGGAGTTCGACGAAGTGGGATGAGATCATCGATCTCTGCTCAGAGAATGAATATATTCATTTTCTGCACCCCTAGTTCATCGATCTCTGCTCGACGAACCATACACAGTTCGTCGATCGCACTAAGATGAATTATTGTTGCTAATATTTGCATTCATAGATCGTCGATCGGAGTTCGACGAACTAGCCATATTTCGTCGATCTAAGTTCGACGAAATCTATTGAACTTTGTTTTTACTTAGATTTTTCTTGTTTCTATTCTGTTGTTTTTTAGATTTAGGTAATTCTTCTGTGGGTTGCTTATTATTTATTACCTTTTTACCCTTAGCTGAAATAAATTTTATAGGGGTTGATAATATATTTTTCTTAAGTATGGGGGGTATGCTTGATGAAGCACCTAAGCCCAATTTGCCATTTAGTCTGACATTGACTGTACTTGTGATGTCCATCAGCTTAAGGCTTCTCCCATTGAGAGATTCCTCAAGTTGCTTAGCCTCACATAACTCTGTTTTGAAAGAAATAATTTATTAATTAGCTAACACTAGATCATCCTTAAGCTTAGTGTTTTCAGCAAATAAATTATCAAATTCAGATTTCCTATCTCTTAGCATTTTAATTTCTTCTTCATATTTAATTAAGTCATTACATAGAGCTTTGAATTCATTTTTAAAATCAACATAATTAAAATCAAAAGATGAGATTACCTGATCCTCATCTGTCTCAGATTCCTCTTCTGATTCTTCAAAATGGTCTTCTGCTTGCTCTTCAGCATTAGGCCTACATGAGGCATTGATTTCCATGAGGCAAACTTCTTTTGTCTTGGCTTCTTCTTCATCTTCACTAGAGCTGGAGGATGATGTCACTTCATCAATGTCACTCCAGGTTTCAGCAATGAAACATTTTTCCTTTCTTTTATATTTGCTGGAGGAGTGTTTGTTTGAATGCCTGCTGGAGTTCTTCTTGTTCTCCTTCTCTTTTTCTCCTATCTCTTTTCTGAGCTTCTTGGCATTTAGTGAGAATGTGCCCAAGCTTTCTGCATCCAAAGCAGACAATCTCCTTGGTAGGAGTTCTGTCATACTTAGGTTTATCATTATTTTTGGATGGTCTTCTTCTGAAATTTTTCTTGGCCAGTTTGTAGAATCTTTTGGACAACAAGCTCATCAACTCTTCATTGGCTGGAAGGGTTTCAAATTCTTCTATTGCTTTGAAAGCAATATTGTGTTCCTTCCTTGAAGAGGTTGAGGCCTTTATTTCAGCAGCCTCTCTAGTCTTGATCAATTGCTCATAGGATTTGAGCTTTCACAAGAAAGACTCAGTGAATATCTCATTCATACTTTTGGCTTCTTTGATTGGCCAGATCGTGGAATCCCATGTGTTGGGGAAGCACTTCAGGATCTTATCATTGATCTCAGTCAAGGAGATATCTTTGTCCAGGGTCTTCAGTTAATTGATGATAACATTGAGCCTGTTATACATCTCAGCCACTGATTCAGATTCCTCCTTCTCGAAGTTCTCATATTTAGATATTATGAGGGATCTTCTATCCTTTCTTTCATCTGCTGAGCCTGCCACCATCTGGTTTAGAGAGTCCCAGATTTCTTTTGCAGAGGTGCACTCAGCCACCTTTTGAAAGATATCATCTGACATGGTTTGAGCCAATATATTCATAGCTTTAACATTAGCTATTTTGGCTTTCTTCTGAGCATCAGTCCAATCAGGTGGTGGAACTGCATGAGTGCTAGAAGTTACTGTAGATGTGGATGCTGATGGTTGAGGAGGACTTGTCAAAATAACGTTAAAAATATCCTCATCAATAGAATTCATCTATAACTTGATTCTTGCCTTCCATATTGTAAATTTGCTTAAGTTGCAGACTGGAGGTCTGGTGCGAGCATAATATTTTTTTTGTGTCATTGCTGTAATAACAGAAAACACTAAAGAAGAGTGAAATAGTCTACCAAGGATCTTAGTTCAGATGTGAATCTGTGAAACCAAAGATAAACCTGACTCTGATAAAAATTGAAAGTGGTGGTATGCACTTATACCACTAGTGGGTTAGACTGTTTAACTTTAGAGGGGGGGGGGGAATCGAGTATTTTAAAATCCTTTAGATTTTTATTTCAGAGTTAAAAATAGTGATACTAATAACTGTAATCAAAAAAGTGCAAAAATAAAACTAAGCTAATCAGCAATCAACACACAGAAAGAAATAAAGTAGCATCACAGACGACACAAGAATATTATAGTGGTTCCCCTAAAACTTGGGTACATCCACTCTTCTACCACCCTGATAGGAATCCACTCAGGTTTTTGATCAGGTGCCCTGCCACCAATCAGGTTTTTACTCAGGTGCCTCTCACCACATGTTCTGCTTCAAGTAGATCAGGAAACCCTTCAGGCTTTTGATCAGGTGCCTAAAAACCAAATCAAGTCTTTTGATCTGCAGACTTGCCCAAGTGTTTAACTTTTGAAGGGAGTTAGAACCCTGTGTACAGTGGGGTAAAACAAATAAAACAAGATGTTGTCTTCTCTTTTCACAAAGCAACTGAGAAGACTTGTGGATTCTTGATGGTGCCAAAGCTCCCCCTGAGATGAAGATTTGTTCAGGAAGAATGAGAGCTTTGCAGGGTGAGTAGGTCTTCTAAAGATTTTCCAGAAAGTTGTAGACTGATAAAAGTTGGTTGTCTATTGAAAGTTTGCTGGAAGATGAACACTTGATGAAGACAGTCAGAGCCTTTTCTTCAATATTTTTTGGTGCCTGTCTTTTTCTCCGTGTGTTCTACTATTCTTGTTATCTGTTGTCGACTGAAAGAAGAAAAATCTTTTTATCTATCTCTGTCTAATTTCTCCTTTGAATTTGAATTGTCTGCATTGAATGCTGACTGCCTGGAGAATGAAAATCCGGCTGGAGAGAATATTGCATTAATGGATTTCACCAACTGTACTATTAAAAACAACAAGTGATATTCCTAATGAAGACCATAATCAATGCTACCACTAACGGATAGATTCAGAGAATATAAGCATTGATTATTCAGGAATGACTGGAAGAGAATAGGGACAAAATGA